>CM042748.1:2746879-2764028 GCA_022496165.2 Catalaphyllia jardinei | reverse complement strand
CTACCCCCCCCCCCCCCGGGGCAATCCCCGGACATTTGACTCGCGTTAAGCTCCGTACAGTGGGGAATTGGACCCAAAATGAGGCCCGCCCGGTGGGGCATTTGACTTTCGTGTCAAAACAGCTGTCAGCGGTCGGAAGCAAAAGGATTTCGCAATTCTTTGATTCCGCACGTGAGCCGCGTTCACGGGTCATTGCTCTTGTCGAATCCATGCGGATTTTTCTGTTGTTGTCGTTTTATATAGGTATATCGTGGAATATGCCTTTGTTTAAAGTGTGCAGCGAAGACAAGCTGAGCAAGAAATTCGTATTGGCTGAAAATTTTGCAGAACTTGTTTCCACAGTTGCTTAAACATGCCTGGAGGGTGGGGGATTTGACCCTCTTAAAGCTCTAACGGGTGGGGCATTTTACCGTCAAAACTGGCAACATAGCGGGGAATTTGACCAAAATTTTTCAAAAAAGTCAAATGCCCCGGGGTTTGCCCGGGGGGGCATGGGCTGTTTTGGAATTGACCGGTACATAAACAACAGAAAAATATTCTCTAACCTTTCTGCTCTTGTTGCTCAGACGTTATGAGTTCGTGCTGGGATCCTACTTGGTTCACGATCACGTCTAAATATACGATGACGCTTCTGAAGATGCTTTTTATCAAGGTGAAGAGTCGATAGCCCCGGTTGATAGCTGGCTCCTTTGGCATATTAAACATGATTCTTGATGAATTCACTCCAAACGTTCGCTCGTAAATTGTTGATCTCTCGTATGCCTTGCAGACCGACCCTTTCCGAAAACGTTTAACGACATTTAGTGTTGGTCTACCGCGAACGGTGTGTTCGTTTGTATGTGATTTCATCGCCCTAGAAATCCAGTAGGGAGCTTAAGCACGCGCGTTTTTGAGACGCGGACGGCAACCGGAAGTGAGCTATTTTCACTTTTAACTTGCCCTCACATAGCCACATTCACACTGCTAAGAATCTTTTCTCCATTAGAAATGAGTTGTATAAATTTCTAGGAGACAAAACGGTCCTGGCACGCGAAACATTCTCTTCCGGTTGCCGTCCGCGTCTCAAAAACGCGCGTGCTTAAGCTCCACGACAACTGCTGTAAAGTCCATGTGTCGCACGCTGCATTAGTGACGCATGCGCTGTAGAGACCAGACGGCGATTTGTGACTGAACGAGGAAAAAAAAACAAAAAAGAAAGCCGAAATTTAAACCCAGGCCTCACTGCCTGGGTAATAATACAAACTGGTGTAGTTTAAACTTTCCATTATTTTGATTTTTGACTGAGTACATTGCAAATCTCTTACAAAATTTAGTTAGATTGTACTTTACTGTCAAAGAAGAAATGATGAGCACGCAAGAGTGCCTTCATATCTTCATTGCAATTATCTCCATTATCAGTAGAGAAATCACATTTGGACAGGTTTGCTGATACTCTTAAAATGTATGTCAAAGATGGGATAAAGCAGGTTGCATCAACCAAATCACAACATTGCATGCCAGTGTGGGGGTGTATATGCTAGCATGTAACCACCAAAGAAAGACAAACAAAAATATTTAAAAAAATATGTTATGATATCAGTTTTTAATCCATCTGTCCTGTCATTAATTTTGTCAGAACTTTGTCAAAGTAGTTGTGGATCAATAAGTCATGACAAAATTCAATGTAATTAACTGGACACATGAAAAACTAAGCTAGCGCCAATTTGTTTGTTTTTTGTTTTTTTTCTTTTACAATAACAAATTGTCTGCTCTCGCTTGTTGATGCCCTGCTACTTGTAGTTTAACAAGAGAAATTCAGAAGAAAATGTATTAAGAGAAATTAAGTGCTTCTCTTGTTAGCATTTCTCTTGTGGGTATTTCCTTAATATATACCAACAACAATAAACAAGATATGATGTAAAATTTTTACCTCTGCTGTAAAATTTTCAAGCCAGTTTGTTTTTGCTTTAAAAAGAATTGCAAGCACTCCACCCATCCCCTTAGTCCCTACTCCTACCCTACAACAGCACAGGTTCCAGGATTCCATGTCATCCCCAAACAAACCATAATGCTCCCATACTACAGTACATTTTTTTCTTATTTTGTCCTGAGTACAGACAGTCCTAGATTGACATTCAGACTTTAGATCTCTGACGTTTTGGTCCACTTCATCTCCACAAGGCCATGAAAGCAATTATTGCAAATTTCCTTATATATGTTGGTCCAAGTTATATGTGTTGGTCCAATCTACTCATAGACTGCGTTTCACCCTTTATTGATCTTTTCGGGGAAATCTGATATCCTCTAAAAACGCATTTACAATACAATCAATTCTAACTCGCAACATGGGTTATTTCTTACAGAGAAACAAGAGATGCGGAAATAGGATACTAACCTTGAGTATACGATTCATCTTGTTGTTTCCACCACACGTACGTGGATACTGAGCTTCAACAGTGTGTTCACTGACAACGACTTTCAGAACTAAACGGCTTCCGTTAAATATGTTCTCGTTGTACACAGTGAAAACTATGGCCAGCAATACTTCATCCAGCTTATTGTTAACATTATAGGCTATTTTACTTGGTGTTATCACGAAATCACGAACAACAAGAACCAAAAGTCGGAACAACACCAGTTTCTCAAATGTGTAAAATCCGCCGTTCGATAACAGAAGGCTATCCGTTATTTTCCTTTAAAACAATAATGAGCTGTACTCTTTTGCCGAAAGTGTTGCTTAAAAAGTCGAACAAGTGTGTCTGCAACATACTTCTACCCTCAGTTAGAAAGGAAACGAAACCTGATGGTTTGCAAATAGAAGAACATCTTGTCAAATCCAAACGCTATTTTTTCTCTTTATGAAACGAGCTGCGCGGCGCAGTTAAAACCGGATGTGACGTCACGTTTTGTTGGATGATCCAGATACAAAAATTTCAGGAGTCTTTTGCCCCGCCCCTGTACCGGGCTATTAAGGGGCGTCCGACATTGTTTAGTTTTGCTACTGTACTCGCCCATAACAAGGAAGAACTAAGGAAGAGAACAGGTGGACTGTACCGTGACTGCTCGTCGGTTAGTAGGGACTTTAAGATATGGTACGGCGAGGCTGTAGTACGGCGGGAAATAGTGAAGATAACTTCCGGTGACGTCATGTCGCCTGTTCCACTACGGCCTTCCCGCCGTAGTCTTGCTTTCTACTACGGGAAAGTGCCTATTTCACGTACTCTTCACTACGTGAGTATAAGCCTGCTGTTTACTTCTCATTTTAACGCTTTTTTCACTGTTTGAACAGCCTAGTTCGAAGATTAAGTACTCAATCATAAAAATCCGTTCGAAGATAACTGTTTCGTTGTCATTTTTACAGAAAATTGGAACGATTTTAACACCTATCGTAAGCGACAGTCATATTTTATTGACCGGTCCTAACAACCGCAGATAAGAAAGCTTTGTATCTACTAAGGTGAGCTGTTCAAAATGTATTTTATTAGAATTGAAAGCGGTGTATTTTCGGACGTATCACATTGTACGAGCCCTACCCATGCTGTGCTAAAATCGAGCTTTTTATCAGTGTTAAGCTTATCTTGTTTTGTGGTTGGAATTACAGCGGTTCTAAAAGCGGCCGAGAGGCAAATCTAAGTTTTGGGAGATGTAAGATCGACACAAGGGAAGGAAACCACTGTCACTGATCAAGCCTTTGTTAGCTAAAAATAGAATAAAGTCGAACGTATCCATTTTTGTAAAGATAAGTGGATGCTGAACATCTCGTTGCCGTACAGCGAAATCTTAATCTGTTTGAGGTTTGCGGAAGGAACGAAGTTGTCGGCCTAGTCCCTCATGGCCGAAGTAGCCGTAGTAGCAGCCCGCCGTAGTGTATCTTTAAGTCCCTATCATAGGTAATCATACGGTTTCGAGTTCAATTTGGAATTAATTTGCACGAGTGAGTTTTTCTAAAAGCTGAAATTGCACGAGCTGCTTCGGCGAGTGCAATTTCAGCTTTTTGAAAAACTCACAAGTGCAAATTAATTTCAAATTGAACGAGAAAAACCGTATGATTACTTGTTAATAATACAAACATAAAAAAATTTGCGCGGAAAAAGTGCCGGAAGATGTTTCTTGAAGCCATTTTTTTGCATTCGAGAAAACTTTTTTCAGAGTTTCCGTACAAAATTTTTGTCATTGCTTTACATGATATCACTGGCATACAAAATTTCTCATTTTCTTTTTGACAATCATAATCCAGAATTACGATGTGTAATTTGCACTGGTGTTACACTTTTTGCAAAGGTGTTACACTTTTTGCGCTGGTGTTACACTTTAACTGCACTGCTCTTAGCCAATCAGAATCGAGTAATTTTTTCATGTGTATTATTAAATATGAAACAATTGCATGGGCAAGCAGTGATTCAGCTGCTTGATATGGGTGTCTTTAACGTCTCTCTGAATGCTCCTGTTCAAATTCAATGTTTATACAAAAATCGATTTGGCACATTATGAAGACATATTACAGGTAACAGTGGAAAATTCCCGAAAATACGAAAAATTAAAAGGTCCGATCGAACGGAATGTGGTTTTAGTAGAAATACACGAATGTCTCGCAACACACGAGAAATGAGCCAAATCTATTTTTAAAGACAGAGACTGCTTCTTAATCTTCGGGTTATGTTTCTATATATGATAATATCTATTCATATAAAAAATAGATTGTTTAGCACAAGTTGCTTTGAATGCTTAATGCAACAAAAAAAAATTCAGATATAACATATTCTTGTTGTTCCCCAGAATTATTCTAAATTCAAAATTTAGGCCTTCCTACGTACCACGCAATTAGAACCGATTATGACAAGCTGTATATTTCTGATTTTAGCTACATTTTTATTCATTGCACATTGCATTCAAATTCGCAGGTCCCGATCGTTGCGAAGATAGGCGGCAAGGAGTCTTCATGACTTTCAATGAGTTTAAAAGCGACCCTTTTCTCAAAACGCCATTCCATCCTTACGTTCGCCTTGGAGAAAATGACCGTATTGATGTTATTACCCTTGTTAGTTACAATGGAGGCAGGCAGAATATGGTGTCCAATATGAATGAAATACGACGTATCATTAGAAACACGCGATATCTGGTACGTGACCTAAAGGACATTTTTACGGAGGCAATTTCCATTCTCCCAGGAGAGAAAGACACATTAGAAAGGTGGATTCAAACGACTGACGCGTTTAATGATAAAATCCGCGAATTTCGCGGAGCACTGTCTATTACCCGGCCTGTTGACATCTATAAGATCCGAAAACTGACAACTCAAACAAACGAGATGATCAGTATGTTGCGAAAGGCAGTGGAAGTTTTGAAGGATCGTGTCTCCCTACAAGCCCCAGCCTCATTTTTTCTTGAGATGATCGAAGACGTCGAACTTGGGTTTCCATATTCCATACCTCTGAGACTACGGGGAGAAAGTACACAGCAAAGTATACACGATATGAGAATCTATTTCCTTTGCAATCTTTGTATGAGGAAACTCTGTTTGAGCGATGTAAAAGCGGCGGTTATTTATCACCAAGGAAGTAGCTGCGGGTCAAAGCAATTGCCTGTGAGAACATTTCACGTCAGCGGCACGACCTCTCAGTCTTTAAGCTTGGGTGAAATCCTAACCGTTTTGGATGGAGGGTCTGTCAATATGATTTTCAGGCGCGACTCTGAACACGTCTCCATCGTGTTTGAGGCCCAAGCCCGTCTGTTTGGACTGAGCCAGTCAATAAACGCTACATTGGACAAAACTCAATTATCTTTTGTACTTAAGGGAGACATATTCAAGCGATTCCCTGCACAAATGAGTATTGTTTCAAAAATTCAGAAAATTGAACATTGGAAATTCCTCGTTTATTCAGTGGAGGGAAAGATGACCAAATCATCCTTACTTCCGAGCTACTTGAAGCAAGAAATTGACAAGTACATTTTGGCCACAGCAGGAAACGCCCAATTGAGAATTCGCAGGGCTGAAAATGCGACCCGCAACTTCAAAATTAGAACAAAAGAAGCAGAAGAGCTTGTAAAACTTAAGCAGAATGAAATAGACGTTGTCTCTAAGAAACTGAAGGATAAAATGCGCACTCTAACACAAAAGCGTGCTAAATTTGAACAAGCGAAGATACAATTTAACTCTTCTCTCATGCACTACCTGAACCTCGAGAACACGATTGTCTGCGAGATGAAGAATTGCAAGTATCTGGAAACGAACGCATGCATACCAAAGGTGTGTCGCAAAGAGATTCGCACGACGTATAATGTGCCGGTCTGTAGAGAGAAATATGAAAAATCTAAAAGGGTAGTCTTTACAACGAAACCAGAGGTAGCTTACTACTATTATAAAGAACCTGACAAGTTTCACGTTGACAAAGGCAATTGGTGGCATAAGAATTGGAAATTGAGCAGGACAAGTGGGAAAACGGTAATAAAGTCATATACCAAATTCACAACTGTCGAGAAAGTGACTACAGATATCATTAAATCTTTCGATTGCTCGAGTTTCAAGACATCATCCGCACTCACAGGGCATGAAAGCCCATACGAATGTTGCAACAAAGACATAAAAGAAAAGATTCAGATTTTAGATCCCAAATGCGTCAGCCACAATGCAGAATGCAAGTGGAACTTGACCACGTTTGCCGAACAGCTAAAAAGAGAACAGAATAACGGAAGTGCCTTGTTTGAACATTATCACATTATGACAGAAATGGGATGGCAGGTAAATCTTGCTCAAATGGAGGTAAACTTGGCAAAGACACAGTTAAAGTTAGCGTCAAAACAAGTGGAGCTTGCTCGCGCATTCCTTCTGGAGCAGCAGTACGTGGAAGATACCATAAATATTTCAAGTATCAAAATCCAGGAACAACTTGGACTACAATTAGCGGCAAGGATAAAGAGTCTTGGAGGTCTTGCACTGGTTTCAGTAGAAAAGCTTTCGTTTTCTACATCGATGACGTCCACAACCAAGACATTTTTACCGCTGATAGCGTCTGTAGAAACTGCCGACGGAGAGAGAAGATCTATTGAATTTCCAATGGACTTTAAAAGAGTCAACTATTCCCTGGCATCAGCTTCAAAGCTTGTCGTGAAGACACTTTTTGGAACTGCAAATTCCAGGAAGAGAAGGTCAACCCGGATCGGGTTATCCAATGATGAAACTGATATGGACATCGGAGAACGAATGTGCTTTTTCTCCTATCAAGCCAATTCATTCTTTGGTGATATCATCCATTCTTTGGAGTTTCTTCTTGACGTTACTGGGGAACTTTTCCAAGGCATTTCATTGAGCGTAAGTATGTTTGATTCACACTACGATCATTCCGGAGAAAACCCATCGACACTCTCTCGACAGCCTCTGGAATCCTTGGAAGGAATGATGTGGTCTTTGAAATCTCATTACGCTAATAGCACAGGTGGCATAACATGGGGCAGTATTTTGGAACAATGGCGTAGCTCGCTGAACGTATTGACGACGTACAAGAACCTTACAGAATGTTCAGGAAGTCAAGATTGCGTGGATTACTTCTTTCGTACTTTGGACGGATTCTACCTGTTTGAGTATGGCCATCAGGCACTGCAGATCAAAGAACACCTTAAGGAGTTAAATTTGCTATTCGCTGGCTTGTTACACCAGAACCTGTCATTTGCCTCAGCGCAGGAAGTAGCTCCTCGCGCTAAGGTTCTATTGAACAAGACCAAAGATAACTCGGTGTTGTGTGGCACTGGCCCAATCATCACAGATAGTTCTCCTGCAGAGGTTGTCGTCTTAGCTGGTGATACAGTAAACCTGACATGCAGGGTTAAAAGCACGTCAGAAGTGAAAATTTTGTGGACTAAGAATGAACGGATCCTCGACGATATGACTGAGGAGGAACTTGTTCTTAGACACGTGAACACAGAGAATGAAGGAGCATACAAATGTAAAGCATCTGACAACAGAGGCCGAGCAGTATCTAATGTTACTGTTGTGAAGGTGCATCAAGCACCAACAATTATAGAACATCCTGGTAATATGCAGGTGTTGACAGGAACGGACGCAGTGTCGTTTGCATGCAACAGTGCTGGGGTGCCTAAGCCATCCACAGAATGGTTTTTCACGCCTATGAATGAGCAAGATGAGATGGTTGTGCGACTGAATTTCTCGAAACCTGTTTTAACCAAAAAAAGCTTGACATCTGAAGATTCGGGATTTTATTACTGTAACGTTTCAAACATACACGGAACACTTCAAAGTAAAAAGGCAAGATTGGACGTCGTAGGATTTGCTCCAGGCACACCGCGGATTGTGGTATCTATGAGGTTCGCCGAATGCTCACCGGAGGATCTTCTCAAGAGTTCTTCAAACTGTACTGATGAGGCTCATCATTTGGACTTTGAGGGCGTAAATGAGACCTTAAGAGCAATGGTCAGAAAGTTGGGTTGGTCTTGGAAACAAATAAAAATTATCCATTTCAGCTTACGTCCAGGTGTTTCCTTGTCCTTTCTTATCCAAGGTGATACACCGGATCTGACATCAAATGTTAGTCCAAGCTATGTAGATGCCTTGGATAGCTATAGCCTCTCACACTATAAACTTGGCACTATTTTGGAATCATTTCGTTCGGTCGTGGACGCGGGAAAATTCAAGTTTCCTAGGAAAAATGTGGTTATCGTCGCTAAGAAAGGAAGCTTTGCAGCTGAACTCTACACCCAGAAGTGCCCTGCAGGAACAGAGGCCGACAAGCATGGATTTCTTTGTGGTATATTCTCTAAAATATTCATTGTTGCCAACTTCTTACGAATTCTAACGGATTAATAATCAAAAGAATAACCTCTAGCTCCACTAGAAACTTTCATACATGCGTGACACTTACCAGTTCACCTGTTTTAGATTCGCACAATTTCATTAGTAGCAGGTATAAAGACTGGAAGTATTTACCTTAATCGTTAATGAATTGGAGAAGTTACTAGCAGGCTCTCATCTCAAAACTAATGTTACGACAATCCGAACAACAACAACAATAATAGTAATAATGATATAACAACAATAACAATAGCAATAATAATAATAATTTATAATAATAATAATAATAACTATGATACTAATAAAATTGCGCAGATCAGCATGAAAGTATGATCAAATGTAACTAGACGTAAAGAAGTGGGTTTGTGAGGCTGGCAGAAATTTATACATCTGATTGATTAAGCACAAATGAGTTACTAGGGGAAAAGGTGACAAAAGTGAAACAGGAACAAACAAATCATAGAATGAGGTGGAATTCTGTTAGATACAATACCCACAGTACAGACTAGCACCAATTAATCGCTCTGGAAATGTGGTCTACTACAAACACTGAAGCGCCAGTACTTAAAAACGACTCAATTAACAAGGACAACAAGAATTAATTTAAGCAATACACAAAGAAACTAAAATTTGTTACACTGGAAAATGCACAAAGAAGATCGAAATACACAAATTACGTTTTACAGGCAATTATATGGCGACCATTCAGATCAATCACCAGGGTCTTTACAGCGGCGTAACAGCCAGGACTCCTTTAAGGCCGGTGGTAACCGGCTTCCTCTTTGGTTGTTCAAACGTCACCGGGATGACTATTGTCTATCAATGCTAGTAATAATATTTCTCATATTGGGATCTTTTCTGATCTAACTGGAGTTCTACTGAGATTAGCTCCTTCTCATTAACTTTTTTTCAGTAAACTGTCCACGTGGTCATTATGGTGCTAAAAATCGAACATGTTTGCAGTGCCCAGATGGAACATATCAACCTAAAGAAAGAAGCACAACTTGTCTCAAGTGCCCGTTCATACGTTCCTTAACACAGCCTGGCGCAATTAAAGAATCTGAGTGCATCGATATATGTATGTATGGACACGAATCTCCAGTTTTCGACAAATATAAAGAACATAGGAAATTCCTCGAATAGCTACTCACTGTTTCTTTAGAGAAGCAAATTGGTTTGCCTTGAAAGGAATGATTGTTCTCACCATAACATGATCAGAGTCAGAACCTTTTCATTAAAGAAATGCTGCAACTCTTTCGCAGTTTTTCAAGAAATAATTTAAGGTGACAGAGGATAACAGAGCTTTCTCTGATTCTCTTATTTATCAGATCCCATCGTTATAGTGAATGCATCTCTTCAGGAATGATTTTTAAAAGTGCTCTCTTGAACTGCCTTGTCCGTTTAACATTATGGCTATTTGGTTTGTTTTCTTTCTAGCTATACCTTGCAAACCGCCTAACAATACTAAACACGTCAAATCCCTGAATGAAAGTACGAAACAATATCGCACTGGCGACAAAATTGTTTTGGAGTGTAAACCTGGATACAGAGCAATGGGGAATGGGACTGTAGAGTGTTTTGAAGGGAACTGGACGACTCAGGGATTTTTCTGCGAAAGTAAGTGCAACTAGCTAAAAGAACCGGAAATTTAGATTGCATAAAAGTTTTTGTCCCTTCTTTCTAAAGTTGAAATAATAACAGCTCAACAATTTTTACCAGTACATTCCTTTATCAAGGGAACAAACTTAGCAAAGTTCCTCAATCCACAAACCCTAAGCTGAAATGCTTTGTTTTTAATGAACAAATTTTAGGCGGTTTCTATTCAGCAAGACTGCCTCTAGGCTGTTGTCGCTTTTGCCTCGGCCAGTACAGTCCTTACCAAAAACATTTTGCGCTTTCCCCAACTTATTTTGATGATGACGACTATGATGATAGTAATGATTATGGTGATGGTCATTGTGATCACGATGAAAACGATAGACTAGAAATAGAGGTATCACATTGGCAAGGAAAACGTACGTTAGTTAATTCGTGGTATAGCTTACGAGATGCTTTTTGACAGTTCTTTTGAAGTGTCGTGACAGAGTTCATCCGTTGATATGCACTATCAAATAAAAGTTGTTTCATCGTTGTCGCTTCCTTTCGCCGATCGAAAACCACGCTTACCTGGCGTCTATAGAGATAAATATGAGCCAGGATTGATAAACGTTCTAATTGAACTTCAACGTGGAACACACCTTTGGGAAAGGGCACTTTCAGTGATTACTTTGAGGAAGTAATCATGTTACCCATTAGAAGCCGTCTTTATAGAGTACATTGGAATGAATAATGACAGAAAAATCCCCAGGGAGGTACTCCCGCGAACTTTGGATAGGGGTGTGCCGCGAAAGTTCTTGAACCCTAACTCTATTTAAGGACTAAGAAAGCTAAAACTGATACCCTTTTTATGGCCCAAACATTCGTTTAGGTGGGAGTTTTCACACTCCCCTATAAATAATACAATTTAGCTACCTTATCTAAGGACCACACCAGGAACACAGTAACAAAACGGTCAAAAAAGATATCCTAGTCAAGGACCGAGAACCTCGAAAACCATACCCTATTCCGCGGCACGTACCTATATAGCCCATATATGGGAGTACCCCCCCCCCCCCGGGGGGAGGAATCCTGTCAAGTACATCATAGTGACAAGACAAAGTGACTCACAAATAGGAAAGCAATAGAAGGTTAGATCTGCACTACTTGCTAGACTACTAATAGTCCCTGTTTGGATAGCCGAGAAGCCATCAGCGCGAAGAGACGTAAGCGAGGAGAAGAAAAGGGATGGGACTAGGGGAAGCGCCTTTCCCCTAAGCCGCTTGGCTTATTTGCTTCACTTTTTAGGTCAACGACATTGACTTCTTTTAACACAGAAACCTGTTATCCCCCCTGGACTGAGCTGAGGAAACGTTGTTACCAGATAGTAGATGTCCCCCCGGGCAAATGGGTCGACGCGCAAGCAAAGTGCCAGTCACTTAAATCGCAAATGATGTTAATATCTTCAGAGGATGAAAACAAGTTTATCGCTCAGCTTATCAAGGTATTCCATTTTTATTTAGTAAGTAAACATGTGAGGTTAAATGTGACAAGGAGAGTCGCTACGAACTCGTTTGGGTTGTGTATTTTGTGCAACGTAATTATGGAATGGGGTTTCTAGCTCTTTGGATTGATTAGTTTTTCCTAAGAAAGTTGTGGACATGAATAGAACGCGTGTGGTTTCAACGTTGATGCTCTCAAAGTCTGTCTAGGGAGGCCAGCCTTATTCTTTTGGCTCGTCACGCAATCTTCTTCCCCGACGATCGTCTTCTGAAGCCAAGGGGGACATTTCTTACCCTTTGTTTACTCGCATCCCGACCAGTTAAACAGACACCAACTTGATCTTTCCACTATTCTGTGAACATTGAATCCGTTAATTAAAATACCTTACAGGCAAGAGTCTGTAAAGTATTCAATACGTGAGAAAAAATAATGAACATGTTCTTTCGTAGACATTCGTTTGCAGGGCTTATTTCTGTCAAATACTGGCTCAAATGCTGGGGATCTGCAGAACGTCTGCTTGGAACTTCATAACTAATCGTAAAACGCCAAACTACTGGCGTGTCCCTTCATGGAGTGTGTGAGACGGTAAAAAAATAATTTAGTTAAATCCCCTTCGAGAAGCTATAGTTCAATTCGCCGTGAAAAGGATTAAGTGCTAGTACATCTACGAGCCCAGACTAGATTTAACAGAAAAACTTGATACTTTGTATTTGAAAGCGTTGACGCCGACGTGAGTCTATTCAATTTATTATTAGCTTTTTATCACACATTAAGCCGGCGCCGATTGGCTCTTAAGTGATTTTTACGTGATCTCCAGCCGATCTTTAGGACAAAGTTCCGCAGCCGTGATCGGGACGCGAGGAAACAAAGGCAAGGAATGTTCCCTTGGCTTCAGCAGCATAAGAATACCACCCTCACGATATCATGAAGCACCATTTCTTGTGCATCTGAGAAGTTGCAGTTTCCGCTTGATTTTGTAAAGACCAATAAATTCAATCCAACCAAACTATTTCTTCTTAGGCTCATGTGAAAAAGAGAAACACTGCTCGAGTGACAATCTGGCTTGGGCTGAGGAAGAAGAACACTCTCGCACAGTTCCAGTGGGTAGATGGAACCCCCTTAGATGGATACACCAATTGGGCTCCAGGGGAACCGAACAACGATCTTGGTGTTGAACTGTGCACCGAGATACTGGTGTCAGGGCGATGGAATGATTTGAGATGCATCACGGACTACAAATCAATGACCGTTTGTGAGAAACCCCTGTGAAAGGGGGGATTAAGTTGAGAGCCGGTAAAAGACAAAAAAACATGACTTGAGAGAGCATAGCCAAAACCTATAACAATTATCATGAATCGCAGATTCGAATGCGCGTTGCATGAAGTTTATTTCAAACACTTCCCGTTTTTGCCTTTCAACCACACGGCCTTGTCAATGATAACTTTAACATATCTGGTTGGGAGGTCGACAAAGCCACCAAATCTTACACGACTTTGTTAAAGCCTAGCTGAAAGATCTCGTACTAAATTTACATTCTTGATAATGAAGGCTACTAGTGATGTTCTCTTGGTAAGGATTAGTTGGTTTTCCGAACGCGTTGCACAAGGAAGAACATCTAAGTGAAATCACCCTGCGAACAGGACTTGCCTTTACTCTTTGGATCAGAACTTTGACAAATATATCTTCAACCATAATGGTCCATAATGTACCCTTGAAAAATTGAAATCTTTTCTGAGAGCTTTTCATCTCCTGTACGCGTGAGGTACATTTGTTTCTTAGCTGGAAGATTATTCAAGTGCGAAAAGATGAGAAAAAGCCCATTAGAATATTTGTTATTGATTCTGAATTTCGCGATAAATTTGGATTTTACATGATTCTAGTTCTCAGTAGTCTGATTTCACTCGGTTGCCGCTGACCACTGGCCTTGACAAGAGGAGGCCTTCAAGGAACGAGGGTTTTAACTAACACGTAATACTCTAAAGCACTTACTCTAAAAAATTGGGTCTTGTCCAATTAAGTCCTCGACGATAACTTTTCTCTTTTCAACCTCTCTCTCCGTAGTTTAGGAAAACTACTCAAATGAGCCAATTTATGGTTAATAGTAAAACGGAGCCTTTGCAACAGTTTGGGAATGAACACAATTGTTCAAGCTCCTTCGGATCCAGTTTTTATTACGCAAATTAGTATAACTAGCAGTGAACCGATATAAATAACTTCGAATCAACTTGCTTTGTGATAACAAATGATTTTTACAGAGATGATAGAACAAGCCATTACACTAGGCTTGCACGACTTCAGTTTACTTCTCAAGAAGTTAACTCCGACCGTTCTTAAATCTTATTATTAAGGGAGATTAGTTGATCGATGTTGCAGCATTAACCAGCAGTTTCGGTGTATCAGTAAATGTACTCGGCCATAGGAAATGTTTTTCGGGCCTTTTCTAACAGATAGATTTCCTGCTACACCTCGGTCCTGAAGAGGCACAAAAAGGCTACAATTTAAGTGCCTGGTTTACATGCGAATAAGTTTTTTTATATATTCATTTCAAAAGACTCTATATTGTAGATTATTAGATTTATAAAAGCTGCACATTGTAGGTAACACTAATTGTAATAAGTCTGCACAAGAGATCGTGGGAAAGGTATATCCTTTCGGGCAGTATGGTTAGGGTTAGTGACGGTTTTGCAGCTGTAATATCAATACACAATTTCTAGTTTGTAAGTAGTTAAAGTTTTTCAATAGTTAAAGGCACCTAGCAGTAATGTATGCTTTAAAAAAAAAATCCCAAATATGAATTTTAAGGTAGATTAAAGGTTTATCGGTTCCATTGGATAAATGTTGTGCTGTTGATTGTCAGTCTAACTGTATGTCTGACTGAGCTTTTGGTTGAATTACTGACTGACTGACTGGCTGACTAGCTGGCTGACTGATTGACTGACTGACTGACTGACTGAATGGCTGGCTGGCTGACTGACTGACTGACTGACTGACTGACTGACTGACTGACTGACTGACTGCCTGGCTATCTGGCTGACTGATTGACTAATGGTGAAACAGAGAATTAACTCTGAAGTGTAAATTTAAGTGCTAACTGAACTTATGAATAACCCACTGGGCGTTAGCCCTAGAAAAGGGAATCAGGGAACCACACGAGGTAAAAAAATTCTTTTGAGTCCTCGGTGGGAATCGAACCCACGACCTCCGGATTACATCTGGGAGGCAGAGTGGCCGAGTGGTTAGAGCGCCGGATTTGAAATCCGTAGGTCGCGGGTTCAAATCCCGTTCTGACCTCTCGGCTGCGCTTGTAAATAACCAATTGGTCTGCCTCCCGCCAGTTGGGATTCTTAACCTAGTTATGTTTACTTATCGCTATTTGTTTACATTGGTCCTGAAAAGCCCCGATGGAGAGTGACCAATTAGGTATACATTTGCATACGAGTAAAGGGGGTAAGATTCTGAAGAAACTGTGGTGCTGCATCGGTGGGAGTATTACAAGACAATTCGGTTTTATCAACTGAGTGGCCACCGTAAGGAGATTCGAAAGCTGACGTTTCGAGCGCTAGCCCTTCGTCGGAGCGAATCGCTCGGACGAAG
Source organism: Catalaphyllia jardinei (assembly GCA_022496165.2). Lineage (NCBI taxonomy): Eukaryota > Metazoa > Cnidaria > Anthozoa > Scleractinia > Caryophylliidae > Catalaphyllia > Catalaphyllia jardinei. Next base: position 2,748,574 of record CM042748.1, on the reverse strand, counting down.
GGCTAGCGAATCTCTTTACGGTGGCCAATTCACGTTATCAACCCAGTTGACAAAACCAAATAGCTTAGTTGATAAAACCAAATTATCATACATTTACATACATACATTTAAATCTACCGTTACTCCGCCGACTGAGCGACGAGGAAGGACAGAGAAAGTCGGGAACGGATTTTGGTGGTGAATGCACAACAGTCATATAGCTGATTGACTGGCTGACTCGCTGGCTGACTGACTGACTGGCTGGCTGACTGACTGGCTGGCTGACTGACTGGCTGTGTAAAACGGATGAAAAAAACAAGACAATATTATTTCTCTATCGCGCGACAAAATATCCTTTAGAAGCTGAGAAAATTGGCTTTGCGAAAACACATAATGAGTTAATTATTGACTTTGGAGGACAAAAACGAAACCAAATACAACAGTAATTCATTTTTGTACTATGAGGGCTAACATTTGAGAAAACAACAAAAAATTAGAGGAAGAACTCATATAAAAATCAACCTGAAAAAAAGAAATCGAGAAATTTCTTCGCCACGTGACGAAAAGTGTATTTCGGCGCTGCGAAAGGAAGATGAAAGTCGTAAATCAAAAAGACGAAAAAAAACCAAGCCAATTATTTTAAGATCAGTCGTATTTCAACGGTGTTAAATTAGTGGCCACTTTAACTATTTTCCCAGCGGTTTTGTAGTAGCTAATAAGACGCAAAAAAATATATATTTGAACGAAGCGAATAGACTAATAAACAAAGCGCCTGGAAGTTGCCGTAAATTAAATATGCAGAAATCCAGCGTCACTTTTGAAACCTAAATTTACCAAATAGAGGGAACCAAATGAAAGAAATGCGCAAGAAAGTTCAATAACAATAAATTTTCATTAAAGCTGAGGCGAAGAAACCTATTTAAATTCCAAAAAAATCCAAAATTTTTGCAGACGTGCTTCGCTCTATGATCACGTGTTCCAATTTTTCTTTACGTTGACGCAAAAGTTTGAGTTTTTGCCGACCGATTTTGCAGTCATTTTAACGCCCGTGGAATTCAACTTCGAAGTACTAATGCACAATACCATTTAATGTTTCTTAAATCCGAAAAGCTCCTTTAAATCTGTGACTGTCGTCAAAACTTACTTGAAAGCTATAAGCGCCCCTGATCTTCATGTTTTCTCGGCAATGGTAGGAAGAAAACCTTCTTCACCAGAAAGTTCTGAGGAATCTGTACTCATTGATCCTCCATTCTGAGGCCACCTAAGCATTGAATTGTGTTTTTCCTTTCTACTTTAAAGCCCAAAGCAGTAATTTATTCCAGTTAAGAGTGAAAACAAGACCTTGGAAGTTTTTAGATTTGGCCAGCAAACGCACGTCCTGCGGGAGAGAACATGCAGAAGACCCACTAACCAACTAACCAACTGGTGATCTAGATAATCGTGTACTGGACTTTTCTAAGTTTAAACATCTTAAAGAATACTCGGTATTTAAGAAATAGAAAACATGTACCGTGTTTGTATCGAGTTAATATAAACACGAGTGGACGTTTGGGAGAACGAGAAATGCTGTGGATAGCTTTTTCGAGTTCTCCCAAACTTTCACGAGTGTTTATATAACTCAATACAAACACGGAGTACATGTTTTCTATTTCTTTTAGAAAACACCGCGACATTAAAAAGGAAAACAACTTATAACTTTGATGATCAAAAATGTAA
>CM042748.1:2725740-2738240 GCA_022496165.2 Catalaphyllia jardinei | reverse complement strand
TTTATTTCCAATCAAGCACCCCCACCTCTAGGCTCGATTTCCAGCCGTTTTGTGAGCCCGCGTTCCTTGCCTTACACCACGTCTGGATCACTGGTCTACCCATTGTATTTCTTGACCAATCACAGAGAAGCCTGCTCAAATCGAGCAGACTTCCCTGTGATTGGTCAATTCTGTCACTTGTCTATCCAACATGGCGGATATCAGTGCGGATGAGTTTTCTTCTTCTGTAAAATGTGTGTTATAGAGCGCTTCCGTATCAAGAAATTTAGAGAAACACAACAGGAAGCCATTGTCAATTTGTTAGACGGGAAAGATATTTTAGATTCACAGCCAACGGCCTCAGAAACATTCGTGATTTTCAGTCCTTCCCGATCATATGCATCTTCGATATTGCGTAGATGAGGCTGATTTATTAGTTGTTCGTTAGCTACCTCTCTGCTCAACTCGCTTATCCGGGACCGAGCCAGGGTCCTTACTTCAAAGTAATTGTGTAATACCTTCTGCTGGTTGAAAATCAAGGCTCATTGATTTTATTTTTCATATTGTCTTTTGATATTGCAGAGATACATAAATGACAAATACATGTTAGGAATGTACAATTCAGTTTTGAACCTAAACCTATCCTATACTGTTATGGTATTATACAGTATCTCAATTTAGTTCAGCATGGTTTGTTAAGTTGTGATAATTATTTTTTATCTTGTGATCATTCAGGCCTTTCAGCATTCTTTATGGCTTTATGTAATTTCTTTTAAAACACAGATATCAAACCATTAAATGGCTATTCAAAAATATATTTTTTTACAGGGGCTTTTCAGCCCAAAAAAGGAGAGAGCAAGCATTCCACAAATAGCTTTCAAGAATAAGTTTGATATATTCTCTTGAAAGAGGTCCCCTTTCATTTGTTGTGTGTAACACAACAGCAACTAAGAAAACCAAAGACAAAATATTAAGCCTTGACATTAAGTTTGACATTCTTCATCAGATTCTCAATCGAAAGAACATTGTTCAAGTTGTCGGTGGTAATGCAAACCTCACCTTTGCCCTTTTTTTCTTATTTCTCTACCGATTATGAATTTGTTATTTGCTGTCACAGTAAAACAGGTTGTCTTGAATGATACAAGAAGATCCAAATAATACATGATGGAATGTCTTTCAAGCCAGAATTGATAAACAAAGGGTACATTCCTTTGGGGTGATCTGGATCAGGATCAGTGATTCAAGATCTGTCTGGATCATGGTGCATCAAAAAAACTGATGAATCCATTCTGGTTATGGATTCATCGGTTTCTCTGATGCACCATGATCCAGACAGATCTTGGATCACTGATCCTGATCCAGATCACCACGCAGCCTAAATCAGGAGAACATTGTTAGTCATTTTCCAAATCAGATGGCAACATAAGAATTTTGATAGCGTATTTAATTGAGGGTTTAAGTCATAATCGATTATGGTCCTTCAAAAAACATTGAAGCATACCATTATAAGAATGGCAGAGAAGGAAGTAACACACCTGACCTGTGGGGCCCTGCGAATTGCAGATTTCATGATGTATTGTTCTGACAACTGGGAATGTACACGCTACGCTATGCCATAGAGAGGGTTTACTCTTGCATTTTGATGCAGATTTAAGGGATCTGGAAAAATCTTGCAAGCCTTAGAAATTTTGTAAATTATATAAGGATGATTATAATGGTGATGCATTTCAAAGCGCAAATCTGAAATCTCTGTAAGTTTTATTAATTATTATCCAGTGAACCATCTGCCCTTGTGAGCACACCCAAAACAACAGACAAATAAGTTTTTCATGCATGTATCGCCGCGTTACTGTGCGTGAAACACTTGGCATTATTTACAGATGCGGACCACCGAGGAAACGGGTGCCCCCCTCAATATTCTATTTTGCCAGGAAAAAAAGGTTATTTTGGGCGATTTTCACTTGTAAATCTACTTGATTTTTTGAAGGCTGATAATTTGTAACAGCAATTTTTGATAATTTAAAAAAGAAGGGCTAAAACTAAACCATATAAAGCTAGGATTACGAGTTTTATTACGCCCGTGTAAGCTCGTGTACCAGAACACGACAAGCAATTTTGTTCACTTTGCTGTCGGATCACTAAAATCAGGATAGCAATTGGCAGCCTTAATCTCTGGTATCTTTTTTGCCAAGAAAATAAAGAGTTATTACCTCCATTTTAAACTCGGAAACTTCTTTCCTTCAGAAATTCTGTAGGACTAGCGACATTCAGTCATGCTACACATAGCGGTAGAACCGGCATGGTAAACTGGCAAGGTAAAGCTCTAGTTTGCTAAGGAGGTCTTGCAACACATGCAGGCTGAAAAAGCAACGTTGCCTTATGATTCCTGGTTTCAGAAGAGAGTTCTCTTTGGCGCAGGATCGGCGATTTCGACTAACTCAAATAATTGTTTTCTCAATGATTCGTGAGAGTCGTTGTAAAGATACCCTTTCGTAACGAGATACTTGCCGACTACGATTTCTAGTAGCTTAGTCCCTGTCTTTTTTTACGCTTTTCCTTGGACTATCCAAAACATTCCCACATAGAACACATCCTTACTAACAGGTTTAATAGTTTGCGGAGCAACAAACTCCGCCATTTTTCCCCGCGCATGGTAATTTGCATAAAAACCGGATGTGACGTCACGGACAAGCGCTATGGAGCAGTGATCCAGCCGTAGTCGGGAGGAGGATATATGACCGCACTCCCATAACGGCTGGAAATCGAGCCTACCCCACCCCGCGCCCCTAAACGTTCTTAACTCCCTCGAATATTCACGCGCGCGTCTTCGGAGTTCAAGACTTTCATTTTGAAAACCGTCTGGTGTGTACGTTTTTGCCATCTCATTTCTTTTCCCTGTCTACCCACGTACGCACAAGTATTCAGCCCTGTGAGAGGCCCGGTTCTTTCCCCTCAGGGTCTCTGGGACCGGTTACAAGTTGATTTGCCCTCACGCGTATTTCATCTTTATTTAGAGCAGGGACGGGATCTTCCTTTTGCACTCGTTCTGTAGTTTCTGTTTTGTTGTTGTTTTGTTTTAAGCAGATCCGCACCCATCAACGAGTGGTTGGAGGGACGCCCAGCGTCTGTTATCCATAGCCCCCCTCCCCTCCTCCCCCCCCCCCCCCGAACGTTCTGAAGCTCTTTGGGGTGTGATCGTTTTCAGTTTTCTACAGTAAATGAAATCAACAATTAATTAAGTTTAGAGCGCGAATTTATTTCTAATTCTATGATAAAGTAACTGTCAAAATCAGTGAGAAAAAAGTGCAGTGCTTTTCTTGTTTTTCATGCATACAATATTCAAAATTGTCTTAAACTACCTAAAAAAAATGGCTTAAATCCTTTTATTAACATATTTTGTTATCGATATACCTTTTCCCACTCAGATTGTATTGAGATGAACAGGCCGAAAAGCTTTAAACCCTGTCTGCAGCAAGGGTATTCTAACTATGCAAAGAATAATTACAGTACTACTGTATGAAACGTTATACGTTATCTATTTTAATATTAACAATTAGATTATGAGCTCGAGATTTCTATTTAAACAATAGAGTGTTTCTGTCGAGGAACTATCGCCTGATAGCTGCCCCGCGGAAATTTGATGTTCTTAAAACAAATATTTGCCCGAGAAGCGAAGCTTCGAGGGCAAATATGCTAGTTTTAAGAACATCAAATTTCCAAGGGGAAACTATCAGACCGATAGCTCCGAGACATAAACACTCTATTGTCTTTATTGTTCTCCACTAAATTTTCTTCCACACGCTAGTTCAAAAATCAATTACACCTCAGTTTAATTATATTCAAGATTTCGAGACGAAAGCCGTGAAAGCCAAATATAAGATTTGAAAAGGAAAACAGACGAAAACCCTTAATACAATTTCAGTTGTTTATTTCCTACGAAACCCGCTTGTTTACAACAAAATTTTCACGGACGACTACTATCCATCCGGGTATTTTCGGCGGACGGGCACTATGGGCTGATAGTGGCCCTCCGCGGATGAACGCTATAGCGTCACGTGATTAATTTAAACCAATAAGAGTCAGAGAAAATTTAGTGGTGAACTATTACGAGAGTGAATAATCTAATTGTTTTAGTATAAATCTACTAGTCGTTCAGAACTTTATCTAAATACTCTTCACAGACAATTCGAAAACGCCAAGAAACGGCCTTCATTTTGCCAACAAGAGTACACTGCTACGCTACTCACTATCTATCACATAATAGATAGTGACTAGCGTAGCCAATCAGAGAACGGCATTCGTGATAGAACGCTAGTAGATTTATACTATAGTTACACTTAAAATACTCACTTGCAACCTAAGTTGTTTGTTACTCTGAAATAGATAAGAAAGTTAATTTAGATACGCTAGGTTTTTTATATTTTTATGTAGTCATAGATGGTGAGTTCCATCAATTGGTGAAATGCTTTTCTATGTTAATTGTCACGTTCTTTTGCTTTACACTGATTTTTATGCCCTGTTCGTTGTCGCTTAGTGTTGTCATTGAAGGATGTAGTTCTGTCAAACATTTTATGAACTTAAATTGTTTTAAAAGAGTGTTGACGGGCCTGCAGGACTCCTGCAGTTCGCAAATAGATTGCTCTTTAAGCCTTTATAGTTTAGCTCTTACTAGAGTGTCTTTTAGGGATTTTCCTTTGCGATATGAAATGAGGGGAGGCTCCTGGAAGATATTTCTCAGATATGGTTGGTTCTGTATAAGGTGCCATTTCCCCATGAGTATGTTCTTGAGGTTAGGTAACGCAGGGTGGTATTGCGTTACAAATGGTAGTATTCTCTTGCGTGCAATTTTACTTTTCTGTTCTAGTGCTTTCTTTCTGTCAGAGAAGTTGACCTCTGAGAGATGTTTTTCTACAGTTGTAGCAGGGTAATCTCTACTTGAGGCGTGTTGAAAAATCCTTCATGTTCTCCTCAAAAGTGATTTCAGAGGAGTTTGTTCTTAGAAGCCTTATTAACGCTTCTCCTTTAATAAAGCCTTTTGTAACGCCTGGTGGGTGGCACGAATAGAAATTCGTGTATTGGAGTAGAAGGTCTCTGTAGGCTAGAAATGTGTTTGCACGTCAAGGATAGAATCCTTGTTGAATCTGACACCTTTGTATATTTTTGTGTCCAAGAATGTAGTTTCTGTTTCTGAGATTTCAGCCGTGAATTTGATTGTAGGATGCAAGGTGTTTGCCTTTAGAAGAACTTCTTCTATTTCGTTTTTGCTCGTGACCCACGCTGATATGACGCCATCGATAAATCTTGATAAAGACTGTATTATCTTTGAGACACGAAGCTTGTTGTTGTGCTATTGGCTGAATAAGGTGGTCAACAAATGCTGAGATCTTTTCAGTAGGGCCGGAACACCCTGAGATAATAGGTCTACCGACAAGCGTCGGTTTGTGAATTTTTTGTGTAAAACACTGATATTCGTGGAGGGTCAGGTGTAAGGGATAGCCATTTAGCCGTCATTTTGTCAATGCGGCCTTCTGAGAGCAGCGAGTTGTTGAACTTTTTTGGTTGTTGTTTCAACCATTGGTTTTTCTAGAGGTCGGTAGTTGTTTGAATCGTTTAGTAGAACTTGACCCTCGTTAAGTTTGTCTTGTCCGCTCATCAATACGGTTGTGCTCCCCTTATCTGATTTCTTAAGAATAATGCTTTTGTTACGTGATAGTTCTTTGAGAGCTTGGCGCTCTCCCATAGATATATTATCTTTTGGCTTTATCAGTTCAGTTCTTGTGAGCTTCCAGTCCGACTTAACGTGGAAAGGATGAGGTTCTCTTTCTTCTCCGTGAAAAATATATTGTAGTCGCATTCGTCTCGCAAATTGATTGAAATCCGCGAGAAGTTGGCGCCTGATAATATTTTCTTTTCTCACGGGTGTAGGGATGAACTTAAGGCCACGCGATAGTAGAGTAATTTGCTCATCTGTCAGTTGTTCATTTGACAGGTTTTTTACATACTTTTTGCGTGATTCTATGGCGCTACAAAAACGTTTCTTGTCTTTGATTTTTTTCCGACCCTCCACCGGAGGGAAACGTACATTTTGTCGCGAATCAAGTGTCCCACTAAGGCTCCCAAGGCAAAATGTACGTTTCCCTCCGGTGGAGGGTCATGTTGTCAGCGCGCTTAAATTCAAATGGAACAATCAAGTCGAGGGTGCCACCTTGCGAGCGGCCGTTGTCGCCAGCCGCCACACAAGCCTCTCAGGAGAGTCGAAGAGGCGAATTATAAGCCAAATTTTTCGTTCTTCACGAGTCTTTCGGCCGCCGAAGAACACGTATTTGGAGTGAAATTTATTGGGCTTTATGGAACTGTTGTTATTATTGCGATTCGGGACTTTTCCTTTTGAGGAGAAAGCGTCTTTTTAAGTGATGTCTGGCCAGCGATGGATCGAGTGGTCTGTCTTTCCATTCTTTTAGAAGGAAGAGTAACGGTTTAAAATAACTTCACTAAACGGCATCAGAATGGCTCTAAAATCGGCACAAGAGACAAATTCGCCACACATTTGAGGTAGGAAAACTTTATTTCAAATGAGATAGTCATTTACACATTTTTTTTTACGATCGGTGATTTTCCCATATAATTCTCTATATACACAAGCTGTCGCATACACCACGTATTTTGAGCTTGGGAAGCCTGTGAAGAGATGTAAAACTTTTCTCTTGCATACGAAATTTTCCATAAAACGAATTTATATGATTTGTGTTCCGAAATTGTACTGACAACCAAACTGGAAAAAATATTGGTTGGTAAATTATCCTGCCTATTCCTGGGTCTGCTTTTTTACGAACTCGTTTTACCTCGATACGTAGAGATGAAAGTGACATTTTGAGGGAATTACCCCAGTCTTGGCGTGTGTTGCGTAAAAACCATTATTGAGCTAAAGAGATGTAAAACATTTCTCTTGCATACGAAATTTTCCATAAAACGAATTTATATGATTTGTGTTTCGAAATTTTACTGACAACCAAACTGGAACAAATATTGGTGGGTAAATTTCGTTGAAGGCACTATTTGCAAAACACGCATGCGCTGATGTGTTCGGATTAACAGCCGTAACCACAATGATGGAAATCCAACATTTGGTCTAAATAAATACATTTGCAACATTGAAGTTTTCACACCTTAAAGATGGGCCAGAGGCCTCCTGGGAGGTTCTAAGGTTTGCATCAAATACGTGGCAGCGTCAAGTGGGTTTGGGCCCGATGCGAGTCCCCCCATGTAACCGATCATAGGGCATTCCGCTTTCAAGCTTTGCGAAATTGGTGACTTGCGCCTCCACGTAGCTCGGTGACATGTAAGGAATGTGCCGCTGCGAATTTTTTTTACCACTTTATGTAAATATAAAATATAGTAGTCGGAAGTGGTCAAAAATGTTATTTAGCTTTCTGTTATTGATGCCTTTATATTACTCGAAGATCATAGCCTAAATATGCATTATGATAAAATTACGCGATTCGTAGAGCAGCGTAAAGATGCGTTATTGATGATGCCTTTACACGATCCGTAAAACATCGTAATGATGCGTTATTAATACCTCAATGCGATCTGTTAAGTGTCGTAACGATGTGTTACTGATGCCTTTACGCGTCCGTAAAGCATCGTAAAGATGAATCATAGATACCTTTACGCAAAAATGCGTTAAAATATGAACACCTGTAGGAAATAGAACTATGCATAACGTGAGTCAATAGACCTAACGTGCCCCTGCCTTGACTTGAACATTCTTAAATTCTGCGTAAAGAGAAATGAGCCCCGTGTATTAATTTGGCCGTTTAAACAAAACCCGCGCGTGCTGTTAAATAATGATCAGAGTCCTGACTTCCCTTGATACGCCGTACATGGCGTACCGAGGCCATGATTTTTCCTGACACGTCGCAATGAACGTATCAGTCCCCATGGCACTCTCCGACACGTCACGTTTCTAATCTCGGAATTTCACAGCCACGTAAATTGCACGAAATTACTCATTTCAAGCAGTGCTTATTGATACCCTTGCGCAATGCGTAAAGGAGTGTACAGATGCGTTATGGATATCTTTACCCAATAGCATAAAGAAGCGTTGTTGTATTTATGCAATACATACATGTAACACCTGTACGAAATCCGAAAAGAAGCCAAAAGACGCGATAATAAGACCTGCGTTTATTAGCTGTTTATCTGTCTTAAAGCTTCCATTACATGCCGTCAAGTTCGCTAGGTAAGTTCTTCCGTACGAAGCACTCATTACCACAGGGTACATTTTACATGACAACTTTGCTTTCAGCAACCGGAGCCTTCATTTCCTTCATCTGTGATGCAAAAGAACAAACAAGTTGAATTTACTTTCTCAGCTCATATAAGGTTTCCTTACACTAGGTATAAGGTAATCTCCACAAGGCAGTATACATTAGTGTAAGGATTCAGACGTATACTGATGATTATACAGGCCTTATATGTGTACTTCAGTATACATCAGCATACCTTACCGTACACACTATGTATACGGGTTCATTATATCTCCTTATACATAACATTTCATGCAGTGTGAAGGTCCCAATTCCAGAACGATGTAACGTATCACACAAAGACATGAGCACAAATTAAACAATTCACCTCTCTTCAGTGTATTTTTTCAAATGGAAGCTAACAATTAGTTGCAAATTATATAATATGGATGATACTAAAACATCACATTTATCAAGTACTGACCTTTCACGACCACCACCGCTGGCTCACTCTCGACCGAGCCAGCGCTGTTTACCAATGTACAAGTGTAGTTGCCGCTGTCCTCAGCGACAGCGGATCGCGCTATCAAGTTCCCTGATGTAGAGGGATGTAGAGGTTTTCCGTCCTTTTTCCAGTCCCACACGTCAGGGTACACAACAGGGGACCTGGACGAATACTCCAGGTTAAACACATCTTGATGCGTACTCCGCCTTTACTCCTCAGGCATGTTTTGTGTCTTTTCTCCCAAGCGGAACTACACTCGTTACTATGCTCCAATGCGCCCTGTCTTGTTTATTTCCAATCAAGCCCCCCCCCCCCCCCTCTACTAAGCGTTCTAAACTCCCTCGAATATTTAGCGCGGCGAGAGACCCTGTTCTTTCCCCCCGGGGTCTTTGGGAAGGATTAAAAGCTGATTTCCTCTCACGTGTATTTCATTTTCATTTTGAGCATGCACCGGGTCTTCTTTGCCCAATCGTCCTGTATTTTCTGTTTTTGATGTCCAAGCAGATCCACACCGGTTAAGAGTGGGGGAGGGGGTGGGGATGTCATCGTTTTCACTACAGTTTGCTACAGTTTAATTAAATCGACAATTAATTAATGGGATGCAAGCTCACAAGTTTAGAGCGAGAATTTATTTCGAATTCTAGGATAAAGTAACCGCCAAACTCAGTGAAAAAAAGTGCAGTGTTTTCCTCGTTTTTCATGCATACAACATCAAAAACTGCCTTAAACTACCTAAAAATGGTTTAAATCCTTCTGTTAACTTATTTTTCTATCGATATACCCTTTCCCACGCAGATAGTATTCAGATAAAAAGGTCGAAAAGCCTCAAAACCTGTCTACAGCACGCTAGGTACTCCTAAATATGCAAAGAATAATTCCAGTACTACTATGTGAAAAATTAATAATACTAACTTGCAACCTAAGTTGTATGTTACCCTCAAAAAGATAAGAACGTTTAACTTATATACGTTAGGTTTTGTCTTTCATATTTTAATGTCATCGTAAATGATGAGCGAAAGTTTCAAATGAACAGCTATCCTTTGTTTTGTGCTGAATCTATTTGTTGTTGTTGTTGCTTGTTTTAGTGGAAAGAGTAAGTGCTAGTTAATCTAAGTTATTGTATTGTGTATTTCCTATGATATTGAACAATGACTTACACTAAAAACAGATGAAAGATGAGAGTTATTCTCCCAAGTAGAACTTATTTCCAACAACTTATTTACTGGGAAAATCTCAAATTATTCCTTTCCGTTCCCGTTCGGACCGAGCCATAGTAATACGCCAAGACCAAAAGTTCGGGGTAAATAAGTAGTCTATTTTGTAGCTTTTTGACAAAGGTTTCAATTTCGTCATATGCTCGTCCTGCCCGCCGGTTCTGTCCGGCACCAACTTTTTGAGAAAAAGAAAACTAGTTTTTCTAATTACCTTTAAATTCGTTTTTGCAGGCTCGTAATCGGCCCGTGGATCTTACAGGAAAATTATGCCCAAGAATTAAGCAATCACAGCGCGCTTTATATCGACTACAAACACAAGCCATATAATACAAACGGTTCTCTCTCTCAAGCAAAAGTATGGGATCCCGTTTTTCCACGGTAATATTAACACGCGTTGCGTGGATGTTTACATGGAGGATGAAAAAAGATTCGTATAAACCCAGCTGGGCTGTCCACGAGAGAAAAATCATCTTACATCATCTGTACCTAAGCGCTGGGATTTCCCAAGAAATAAGGCCTGTATGGGAGATTAACTATCTTATCCGTTATCCCTCTCTACATATGTAGCTAGGTTACCGTAAGTATTATGTGCGCAAAGAATATGAACAGCTTCTAACTTTTCTAGTCTTTTACAGTCTGTTCCATAAAATACCCTCCACCCGTGCAGAAGCTGCAAACATTGGGCTTTTAGCTTTTATTTTCACTTAACTCTTCACGAAAGGTAACACTTCTCCTATGTTGTATAGCTTGACTTTGCGTAGCGCGCGTTTGGACCCTCGCGATATCTATTTTAAGACACACGATTTTTATTGCGGATTCTACAGATGCTATGTTTGTATGGAGGAAACATTCTACTGATGCAAACAGTATCAAACCGCAAAACTCTTTCCTTCTTTTACCATGATTAAACAAATACAATCCTTAAACAATTTAATTGAGCACTGCCTGTAACGATGAAGCCTACTTAACGGTCACTGACCCATATACCTAATGCCTCTTGCAAACTTCGCCGGAGAAATTATAAAACGCAACGATCATTGATCATTCCGGGTGCATGTTTGAGGAAAACTCGAACAAGGAGATCACACGAGGAAAGCTTTGTTTTCAAAATGTTTCTTTCCACACTAAAACACAAAAGCCGGCGTTTTCTTAAAGCTATCCGGTTTGAAACGCGTTTTCGAAAAGCTCCGATTTTGTGACGAATTGGCATGTTAGTTGACCCAACCGTAGCGTTCTCAAATTTCTCCAGCGCAGAGTGAAAGTGGCATAAAACAACAGCTATACCGTTTAATTCTAAAAGTGTTCTGCTCTCCATACATTTCCGTTGATTCATGCTGAGGCCCCGTTGTTATCGTCATCATAAGGCTCTGTTGTGTCCTCATAAGGCGTCTCTGTTTTTCCAAACGTCACTTTGGACCTCAAGTCAGAGAATCGAGCTGGCTTGTCAATCAGTCTGTCCCCAGTGAATTGAGTATATGAAGACTTTCTGCATTTGTAGATGATAATGGCGATGACGAGGACGACAACGAGTAAAACAGGAATGATGATGCCTATCAGTGTTCCTGTGCTTAGGCCATGTGATTTCGCTTTTTGTACAGGTTCTAAAATAAGACGATAAAAGAAAACGTAACAATTTCCCTATATACCTCTCTGGCTTTGAACATACCTTCCAGAGCAGTTTTTAAATTAGAGCAGTTTTCACTTAGGTATCGGATAGGTAATAACGCTATATGATTCGCTTAAAAAAAACTCGCGCTATTTTTTCATCCACTCAACCAAACACATTCGTGGCTCATTCGCGGACGCTTTCACGCGCGTCGCGTCAACTACACGTCTTTCCTTGAAGTTTTGATTGGTTCGTTGTGTTGTTTGAGTCCTTTATTATTTCCTAGAATGATCACATTGGTTTAATATTAACAACACTCAACAGACCACGTACGATGTGTCAATATTCTAACATGGCTCTGAGGCTTTCAAAAGAAACGTCTATATACGGTGGTGTTTTCTTTATACTCAAGTCTCTTACATCGCCTGTTGAAAACTGCTCTAAAAGTCGTACGACAAAAAGCAAAGTATTTACTTTGGACATGCCAAACCCAAGGAAACAATCGAAACTTCAAATACACGTGGTGGACTCAAAGCGCGGGAAAAAATAGTATGAAATAATGAAAAATAGTACCAGAAAAATAGTAGTAGCCTTTAGTTTCAACTCTGCGTGAGTTTAAAGACCCATCAGAAGCAAAGTAGAGCAAAACCGAAGTAAAGATGATTTTCTTTCGACACTCAAGGCGAGATTGTTCTAAGTTTTCCTAATGAATGCAGAAAGTATGCTCATTTTTCTTCAGTTTTAAAAATTAACAAAATAGGCTCAATTTAAGTTGCGAAAGTGTGAAATTCACGAAGCTGAAACATTTTGCTGCCGCATTTTGTTTTGGCGGGAATTATGCGCGCGTGGTTTACTTGACTTCTGGGGTATGACATTACTGGAGGCTTCACATTTAGTTATGGCGGGAATTATGCGCGCTTCACATTTAGATTTGGCGGGAATTATGC
>CM042748.1:2700254-2723437 GCA_022496165.2 Catalaphyllia jardinei | reverse complement strand
CTTTATTCATTCATTCATTGGTTCATTCATTCAATCAGTCAACCAAACACGCAATTAATCAATCAATCGTACAAAAAAATCAGTCAATACTCACATCCAACTGTAAGCTTGGCAGAAGCTACTGCCATACCCAACTCATTGTTAGCCTCACACTCGTAATCCCCAGCGTCTTCAAAACTGGCGTTTTTGATCAGTAAAGTGTAGTTGCTGTCAATGATCTCGTACTTCTTGTTGTCGGAGGTAAGGGATTGACCCTTATAATGCCATGTTATGTTGGACCGCGGAAAGCTAGATACCAAACAAGCCAAAGTTGCCATGTCGCCCTGGGCAACGTCTGCAGATTGGATTCCGGGGATCTGGGGAGAGACTACACGCCGAAACAAAAAAACACTTGTCTTTCTCTCAAAATGTAACAATAATTACTGTTTTTTAGTGAAATTCCATTAAAAATATATATAATCATTATAATCATTAAAATCATTATATAGAGGATATTATATAGAGGATATGGCGCGAAGATATGAATTTTATTTTCGATTGGCAAAACAATATTGTTTTTGCCACGAGAAAATAAAATTCATATCTTCAAGCCGCCGTGTAATGTTCTTTTTATTATATAGACATACTGATGACGGCGTTTTTGATTTTCCGAAGATTTCCGACCACCTTCCAAAGATTTCCGAAGATTTTCCAAAATTGCTCGGAAAGCCAGACAAACGTTCCCGAACATTTCCGAAGACGTCCGAAGATTTCGAAGATTCCTGAAGATTGTCGAAGACTTTCGAGGAAGACCCGAAGAGACAAACTTGATATAAATGAAACCATCGATACCCATCGAAACCATCGAACTCACGTGTGAGATTATGGAAAGCAAACCACTCGGGTCCCGGATGTAGTTTTTATGAATTTTACGAGTGGTATATTTTCCATTAAAACACTCCTGTCTATATAATAATAACCTCTTACTAACCGAGCGCGAGGGCCGTACTGGGGAATAAGGGAGTTTAAGATAACCACGATGGCAACGGCAACGGGAACGTCGCTAAACAAAAGGTTTAATGAGCAGAACAATAGCTGTGCACGTGCGTTATAAATCTTTGTACATTTCTTTGCCGTCCTCTGTAAAACAACAACGTGAAATGACCAGATTCTGTGAACTACGACGACTAATTTTTTGAAATTCTATGTCAAATTTATTGCGGTGTCCCAGATTCAGTTTAACGATAGTTTTGACAGTGATAAACAAAGTAAATAACTTAAGAGTATCACGAGATTCGTAGGTAAAATATAAATTCATTTTTTAATCGGCGTCGCCATCGTAGTTTCTTAAACTCCCTATTGGCCCGAGGCCGTGACAGTACGGACCGAGCGCAGCGAGGTCCGTACAAAAACGACCGCGGGCCAATATTCCCCAGTACGGCTCGAGCTAGCTTGGTTAGGAAGTAGTTTATTATATGGCACTCGGCTCATGTCATATATTTTTCTTTCAAACAAACTTCCGGTCACTCAAGGACTTCCGGCGCGTGATGACGCGAGCAACTCAGAGAGAACAAGCTACCAGCTACAACGACTTTGAAAAAAAATTATTGAACATCTTCCGAACGTTTTACTAGCGTAACTTACTGGATTGGGAGCCAAAGTATGGGGATAACATTCACCATACATGCAGTTCGTTCAAGTGCAACTGGATTGGAGTCGCCAAAATCTCTCGCTTAGCATGTTTTTTGGATTTGTTTTCGTTAATCGGCTAAGTGGTTTTACTTGTTTTGTGTACTAGTGCATGACCTTCGCTTTACGCTTCAATACTAGTTTTCTTTTCCATTTTTAAACTTAATTTTTGTATTTTAGTATGTGGAATGAAAACGTCTTCGTTACATGTTAAGTGAAGAGGTGAAGGAAATTGGAAATTGTTGCTGTCTCGTTCTCTTCTTCATTAAGCTTATTGAGCTTAGATGCATGCACACAAATGTATTTACGAAAATAGTTGAACATGTTGAACCAAAGGTGTCCAAGCTCTAATGTAGGTAGGCTGTCGCTCAATTCTTTCGTTTGTTTAACTATTGGCTAATTCATCGTCGTCTTCTTCTGTTCGAAGGAATAGGGCATTTTAAATGTTTACGAAATAGAAAACATGTACTGTGTTTGTATCGAGTTATACAAACACGAGTGGAAGTTTGGGAGAACGAGAAATGCTGTGGGAACACGAGCCGCAGGCGAGTGTTTCCACAGCTTTTTCGAGTTCTCCCAAACTTTCACGAGTGTTTGTATAACTCGATACAAACGCGGAGTACATGTTTTCTATTTCTTTTAGAAAACACCACGACGAGAAAAAGGAAAACAACTTGTAAACTTTGATTATGAAAATGTAAATTCTCTTTGCTCGCGCCATCACTACGTCAACAGCGCGCGCTGAGTTCTGTGTCTCCATCGAGTTATACAAACAGGCTTTTTAACCAATCAGCGCACGTGCTTCCTTAGGACTGTTTTCTAATTTCTTTTAGTAGTTTAAGCTGCAAATAAATTTTCCGGCTTTTGAAAAGAAAAAAAAAAATACACGGCTTGGACTGTTTCCCTGGAAACGGTCCGTATAGTAAAATCCCGACTAAGAAAGAACCAATCAGAACGCTCGGATTTCCCTTGCCATATAATATATATATTTTTAATGACACTAAAACATCACATTTATCAAGTACTGACCTTTCACGACCACCACTGTTGGCTCACTCTCGACCGCGCCAGCGCTGTTTACCAATGTACAAGTGTAGTTGCCGCTGTCCTCAGCGACAGCAGATCGCACTATCAAGGTCCCTGATGCAGAGGTAATCCTCTTTGATTTTATGCCAGCCGCAGAGAGAGGTTTTCCGTCCTTTTTCCAGTCCCACACGTCAGGGTACACGATAGGAGGCCTGGACGAACACTCTAGGTTAAATGCATCTTGAAATTTAACACTGACGACGTTTTCCGAAGGACGTTTATCAAACACAGGTGGACTGGAGGCAATAACTAAAAATAATAAAAAGAAGAAAGTTAAACCTCCAATGAATTGAGCTAGGATTTGGCAAATGTATACACCACTTATAATTTCTCAGGTCCCGGGCTCACCCAAAAGAAAAAGCCCAGACTAAATATGATTACAGTAAAATAACATTTTTACCTGCTTATGGCCTATACCTGTAGCGCAACGCCCAAGTAAGAAGACTCAAAATTGCGAATGGGATACACATTAGGGAAATAACGTTTTCTTTGCCAACGGCATAACGTAACGCATGTAAGTCCATATTGACGTTTTCTTTCTACTCTCACGGGTACGTCTCAAGAAAATTGGACCGAACCTTCAAGACGTTTATGTTAAAAAAGCGTTTGAGACCCTAAACTAAAATCAGCTTCGTCTGTTTAAAAGTAACCAATAGGCAGAATAAAAAAAAAGAGGAAAATGAGCTCTTTACCTCTGCACTGTTGTCCATCTCCTGTGTATCCATTCGGGCATTGCATACACACGGATTCTTCGATTCCTTTCTGGGTGTACAGGTCCAAGTCTACACACGTGACTTTGGCGTGACTGTCACACACCTACAAAACACAGAACGTTTGGAAGAAAAACCAGAAAAAAAAACCAGTAAGATTATAACAACCCTAACTGGATACAATTGTTCAGGGGATGAACTACACTATCAACTAGATAAATATGAAGTGAGTTTGTCAGGTTGACAACGTTCTTGATGTCAAGTTCTTCGTAGATATTTTTCGCTGCAAGAGACGGAAATGACCGTCAAACTGTCGATGGGATATTCAATTAAACCCAAAACTACATTTGTAGGCGAACATAGGACGTTTTAACTCTAAACGAATGAGCCAATACCTACGTTGTGATTTGCCCGAATTAAAGAAATTAAATTAAATTCACCGCGCGGTCCATTTATTGTTGTGGTCGTCATTTCCAAGTTCTTTGTCAAATTTTTTTCACAACCAAAAATTCCAAAGATCGTCCAACAGTCGACGGGAAATTTTCAACCAAATGCAGAGCTAACCTTTTAGCCGAGCATTGAGCGCATTGAACTCCAACATCGAATGTGCCTCTGCTGTGAGTTTTCCCGATCCACAACGGGAGGGTTACAAATTCCATTCGCTACTGGGCTCAGTTGGTGAGCTCAGTGGATTCCAGCCCCTCCCTTGAATCTCACCTCCGGAATCTGCTCAAATCTAGCAGACACGTGACCAGCCGTTACCAGGGTACTTTCTCGAGGTAGAGAGAGGACCCTGGGAACGAGGTTGTCATTCAATCAGTTAGTCAATCATCAGTCATCAGTTAGCCAGTTAGCCAATAAGTCATGACGTCAATCAGCCAGTCAGTCAGTACAGTCATCATGTAGGACAGTCAGTCAGTCAGTCAGTCAGTAGGACAGTTAGTTAGCCGATCAGTGGGTCAGACATCAGTCAGTACGCAAGCAAGTCAGTCAGTTAATCAGTTTAGCAACTTGTGTTACTGACAATGTTTTGCATACCTGTAATTCATCGCATGAACCAACATTGACCTTCCTACAGAAGTTATAGCTGAGTTCTTCCACAGTTGTATTGTCACACACTACACCAGCGTCCTCAGCGTGACCTGGATCACAGTTGCCTAATCCCCAGCCCACATGACGACATTGGGTCAGCGAAGACTCGAAGCCAACACAGCTAACGCCATCCATCCATATTATACCACTTCCTTTACAAACAACACAAAAAGACTCGAGCTTACTATATTAGTATCAAAAGTTCTCTGCCTAGCTTACGTGACCTGTCACGCAAATACATTCATGTCATGCTAAGCGAGACACAGACTCACCCCTGCCAAAACTGGAATTTATTGTAGCCTTTTTCGCCCTCCCAAGTCCAAGCTCCCTGCAAACAACGTTTGCATCGACTATGTCCCAGTCATCATCGCAAACTGTTCCCCAGACTCCATCATAGAGCACCTCTACGCGACCCTCTCCTACACCACCTCCAGCTAGTCGGACAACAAGTTGCGGTGGTTTTGGAAGAAACAGTGACGACACGGAACGAAGATTTCCGCAATCTTTGATGCAGGCACTGCCATCTGTAAACCAAACGAATAGCGTTAGAAGCACGACAGCAGCTTATAACATCCAACGTCAGACATGAAATAAGATATACTATTATATAACTTCTTGGTCTTCGGCCATCGTAGCTTGATTAAAAATATAAAACAAGCAGCGCTGATAAACATATTAAAAACTTTCATTTTATATCCTTGACGTTTCGTATGCTAGTAAAAAATTTTGTAACGGTTATACTTTTGAAGATGAATGTTGACTAGCATACGAAACGTCATAGCCTGCGAAAACAGACGTCCTTCTTCGCTCCCGGCCCGAGTGGCGTTTCGCGTGAAGACGTCTGCGATTCACCGCCGAAAATTCCATACTGATGACGAAAATCTGGCCCGCATCTGGTCATGAGCGCTGATTGGTTCGATCGGTAATTATGCATAATTAAGTCCGTAAATATGCAGGACAGTGAAAATACCAACCAAAACAAATCTGTCGCCTTGTAAATGTAGCGGTGGTTTGTGTAAATTGCGGTTGATAAGCCTACACGACTTCCACGGTTTGTGACATCGATCTGTACCTTCTCTGTTAGGTTACTCGACCTTTTTGTCGCTTCATGCTGTGTTATAAGGAGGAATTTTAAGAAGAGTTGAGCCGTTAGACCGTGCCATGGCAAATTTTTAGCGGTCATAAGTCTACATGATTTCCGCTGTTATCTGCGTGTTACTTCGTGGATTTTGACACCTCCGTAAACAATGATTAGAACTGTTTCAGAGTACAGAACTGATATCATATTTGCCCTCGTACCTTTTTCTTCAGAGACGCTGTAGCTATACTTCGAGAAAGCTATACACCAGCTTGTCTATTGAAATTCTAATTTTTTTTCAGCAATCTGATCGAGCTTATGTTTTTCAAGCTCGAATTCAAATGCAACTGTTGACGTGTCTGTGAAATCTGTCTTTGTTCGGCTTAGTCAAGACCATGGTTTCGATCCTCCACGCGGCTCTCATCAGTTACTGGTATTTCTAAAATACTCTGTACGTCTGCATTCGTACATTTTTGAGAATATAAGACGTTTGCGGCTTGGCACAAACCTTTCGTGACTGCAAATGGTAATTTGTTCAAACTTATAAAGTTCACGCTTACGTCATCAGTATGGAATTTTCGGCGGTGAATCGCAGACGTCCTTCACGCGAAACGCCACTCGGGCCGGGAGCGAAGAAGGACGGCTGTTTTCGCAGGCTAGAAACGTCAAGGTTATAAAATGAAAGTTTTTAATATGTTTATCACTAATGTTTGTTTTATATTTTTAATCAAGATATATTATTACTGAATATTGTAAATCTACTAGAGTTGTATCACGAATACCGTTTTCGGATTGGCTACGCATGTCAGTATCTATTCTGTGTAGATAGTGAATACCTTAGCACTGTGCTATCGTTAATAAAATGGCGCTTGTGTCTTCGAGGTCTGTCTGAAGAGTATTTGGATAGTACTTTTCGAGATTAAGATTTATGCTAACCCATTTCTATGCGTGATAGTTGACGATAATGCCCTCGTCGACTGTAACGCTATGGAGATCTTGAGGTGAGAAACCTATTTATTAGACGAAAAACACGAGTGGAAGTTTGGGAGACCTTAGTAAGAAACCCGGGGGGGGGGGTACTCCCTTATATGGGCTATATAGGTATGTGCGGCCCTAAAGGGTATGGTTTTTCAGCAAGTTTTGGTCATAGATAGGGTATCGATTTTAGCTGATTTTGGCCATTTTGGTCATAAATAGGGTATGGTTTTTGTACTCTAGCCCTGATATGGGCATGTTCTTAAACCTAGAAGCCGCTTTTTCAACATTATCGAAAAGAAAATCAACAAAGCCCTTCACAAATTATGTTTATGGTAATTTAACATTGGTCTGAACTAGGGATCCAATTAAAACGCAGGTCCGAAACAGGATTTTGATGTAAGGTTCAGGTCATAAATAGGGTTTCGAACTTTTGGTCAGGTCATAAATAGGGTAGGGAATATCGCAGATCTTGGTCATAAATAGGGTGAGGGTTTTGGGAAGCTGGCCGCACACCCCCGCCCAATTTTTCTGGGAGTACCCACCCCGGGGTAAGAAAACCCCCCAAAGATAAAAAAATTCACACCCAAGACCGTTAAACCACTGTGACGTAAAAAAAGGGGAATTGTACCTTTTGTTTTTGTCTGTGAAATGAATTTGAGGTTGTTGAAGAAAATGACAGGCATTGATTCTACGTAATCGCTGCAAGCCTTTCCATTGCACCCTTTACGTCACGCACACTGTTTAATCTTTCCATTTTACTATATTCCTGATGTCAGCTAAATTCTATCACTACAAAATATGACCTGGATTTATAGCGGCGTGACGAAGGTCTATACCGTGACTTGTATAAGTGTTTTATTTGTTAAAATACTTACTAAGAAATGAGCCAACCGGGCACGACCTGCAAATGTCTCCAGTCTCCCCA
Organism: Catalaphyllia jardinei; assembly: GCA_022496165.2. Lineage (NCBI taxonomy): Eukaryota > Metazoa > Cnidaria > Anthozoa > Scleractinia > Caryophylliidae > Catalaphyllia > Catalaphyllia jardinei. The sequence continues at coordinate 2,715,900 of CM042748.1, read as the reverse complement.
TCCGAGCACGTCCGGCAGATTTTGTCACAGGGTTTACATAAACGCTCTTTGACGTTACCATAGTAACCAGGTGGGCACTTTGTCACACAATCCGAGGCTTTGTAAAAGTAAGGAAAGTCACAGCTTTTACACGAAGATGCCGTTCCATTGCAGGTCTTGCATTTTAAAGCACACCTCTCGCATCTTTTTCCTTTTCCTACGAAAAAGCCAGCGCCACACGAAGATACACATTTGAGAGACATGTCTGGACCTGTGCACTTGACCCCGGCGTCTTCCGTGTGTCTGCAGTTGTGAGCTCCAATTCCACCTTAAAGGGGAAACAAAATATCATTCATCGTCATCATCACCATCACTATCCAGCCTCCACTGCTTGCGCGACTGACACTTGAATTAAGCAATCAGGATTCAGAATGTGAGAATTAACAGTACCGTACTGAGGTAAAAGGCATGCAGGAAAGATATTGCACGGGCAACTTCTCTCGCTGGAAACAGCATTGAATGTTCACGAAAAGAGGTTTACGATACCAAAAAATATCAGATTGTAAAAAGTAAAGAATACGACACAATTTTGTGTCACCAAGCAATTTTATTCGGTGCCAAAAATGGGTTGCTCGCGTCCGGTAACTCGCTAGTCGAGTGTAGCATAGTTGTGTTATTTTGAACAAAAAAACAGGTGTTCCTCGTCAAGTTAAACACAGACATCTCGCGTTAAGTATTAGAAAAGGCCAAAGCAAATTTTGCAATTCTTTACTGTGGCTAGCTGTGTAAAGAAGACTATTTTCGTGTCGTTTCGGTACTCGTACTGAGGGCGCAGTCACCGTATGCTAGAAAATACGCATTTTGGGATCCTGCGCCCCAACCAATGCGCATTCGTACTTACCTACTCTCATTTTGCAGTCCTTTATATTCCTCTCCGCCCCAGTGCATTGCAGATCATCAATGAAAATCTTTCCAGTTCCTTGCCCGTATTTGGCTCTGGAGCGAGCTTCCAGGCCCTTTCCCAGCTTTAGCTGCCGGCAAATCACGTGTGCATCGTTGAGATCAAAAGAGTCATCGCAGACTGTGCCCCATTCCCCATCATGAAAAACCTCGACTCTACCCTCAACTGTTGAATTTGCGCCAACCAAACGAATATCGTCGACGCCTTGGAGGATCAACTCGTTCTCCTGGCACTTTGGAACGCATTTTGTTTGTCTAAGATACTCGTTTGCATCGCACGATGTACAATTGTCACCTTTTACTTCGCAGTTAAAGCACTCCTTGTCACATGGCACACAACTTTGCGTGGCACTGTCCGGGAAGTACCGCTCTAAGCAAACCGGCACGCAGTTATACGTTGTGTTTCCTGTCTTGTTAAGAAACGTTCCTGGTAGGCACGAGGTGCAGTTTTCTGGATTTCCAAAGCAGTTTGAGCAATTTATACTGCATTTTCCACAGCCATTATTAGAATCAAGAAAAGATCCATTGTTCGGGTCACAGTCAGTGTCCGAAAGACAATCTTGCGTTCTACTCGGACCTTGGCAAACTACTCCAGCGTCCTCGGAATGGTCGCAGTTTTCATTCCCCCAGCCGTTGAATTGGCAGCTAACCAATGAAAGTTCATTTCCTGCGAGGAAGGAAAAGAAAATATATACAGTATCGCTACATGAAGAGACGAACCCCTGCTAACGGCCACCTCTCTACACGACCACTTTATTTTGTCCCGGCGGAGGGAAAAAGATGCTAGAACTCTCCGACTTTCGCGAAAGTCTTCGAACACAAATTCAGCCAAGTTGTAGAAAAATCTTCCGACCTCATATTGTGTTTGTTTGCTTTCGTGAAAGCAACGAAATTTAGATTTTCTTTGTAAGGCCGCTTGAGATATGACAACAGGAGACAAAGTCTATTCATTCCTTTCGGTTCTTTACTTACTCTCTCCCTACTCAGCAAGTTTGTGTGCCTCCTGTGGTCAGTGATATAAAAGCTCAGTTTAAGCGGAACATACCCTAAATTCGACTTTATCTTAGTTACTTCACTCTGGAGCAGCTTACGACGAAAACACAGCAAATTTCCAACAGCCATAAACGCTCTGAAGTGCGGGCAAAGGCTCATTAGATTTCGGGAACTTCGGACGCCATTTACCCCGCGCGATATCCGCAAAAAACCTTGCAGAATTTACGCACATGCGCCACGCGCAATGGCACAATTTGTTTTAAAAATAGCAAAATTGTCCCATATCATAGAGACAGCCCCAATACTAGAAATGGTGCGCGTTAATACGGCCTCCGTTCCCTATTATGGCTAAGGTACTGACATGCAACTGCAACATCTCTTCTTTGATTCTACGGTGGAACTGAGTCGGCAGGGTTATTTACAATGGATTTATTGGCTTTGAACGGCGGGCACTTCGACCCATATCATAGGGGCAGCCCAAACACTAGAAATGGGGCGCGCTTACGGTCTCCGTTCCCCGTTTATGGCTCATAGAGAGCATATTAATTATGGTTATAGGACTGGGTGGAGTGTAATTCGGTTTAATCACGAGTATGATTACAGACTGAATTGGACGACACGATGTCCTGTTGCCAATTAATCAAAACAATTACAATTTCCTCCGAAAGTAAAAGTTTCATTTAAAGAAGAGCTTTTACATGAAATAGTCATTTTAATGTCATAATTAAGAATTCAAAACAGTCACTGGAGACTAAACCTCCACAAGTCAGTCTCTTGAACTGGTTACTATAGTGATTGTAATCAATGTCGTGATTGGTGGATTTAGTGGAGAGGACTTAAAGGTGATTGGCTCATGTAACTGGCAGATTACAGTGTCCGATTACAACTTTGCAGATTAATCAAAGCATAATAGAGCAGTTTATGCACCAATCACATTTGGGGAAATCGTAATTGCCATGATTAAGTTCGTACATGAATTATTTGGTTTACACCATCGACGGAATTCCCGCCATTTTTTGAGACTTGAAGCCTGCAGCGGGTCTAAGTCTCTGGAACGCTTATTACGTTTTTCCGCTCTGAAGATTCGACTGTATTTAACTCGTTCTTACCGGTACAATTTACATCGTCCATCCAAACTTCTCCCACCGTTTGACCATACTTCGCTCGTACAGGAGCAGCGGTAGCATTTCCCATTCCCAGCATCCTGCAGACAACATTGGCATCTTTCATATCCCAGTAATCGTCACAAACGCTGCCGTACTTGCCGTTGTGATAAATCTGAAGCGGAACCGAAATTAAGGGAGACAGTAGTGAATGATGTCATCATGTACAACCTCTCTATTGCTCTCGTTTGCGAAAAAATGAAGTTTTATATAGTCTACCGTAAATTGAGTTGAATTGAACTGTCTGTGAAAAGGAGTTCTAAGCGAACTGTAGATTTATACTGTACGTAAAGCACTAGATAATCCCGGGGGTCCCCACCCCAGGTAGATAATTCGCTTTCGAGTACGATTCATTGTGTTAGCCTACTGGGGCTGCGCCGTTGTCAGCTACCCCGTTTCACAGTTCACCGCTAAAAATCCCTCGATTCTTAATGGCTTAAATTGATCACGTGAAGAGATAGCGTTCATCGGCGGAGAGACACTATCCGCCTTTACCGTTTGCCACTAAATTCCCTCCGATTCTCACTGGTTTAAGTTGGTCACGTGACGCGATAGTGTTCATCCACAGAGATACACTATCAGCCGCCAGTGCCGTCAAAGGAAAATTTCCTGATGGAGAGTACTCGTCCGTGACAATTTTTTTCTGTAAACGAGCGGGCTAAACAATTGAAATTGTATAAAGTATTTTTTTCTGCTTTTTTTTTTTTAATTTTCCATTTTGCATTCACTGATTTCATCTAAAAACAATTGACAATAGCTTATTTGACTTCTGAACTGGCATGCAGAAGGACATTTAGTGGTAGACAACAAAAACAATAAATTGTTTATGTCTTGAAACTATCGGCCTGATAGTTGCTTCTTGGAAAATTGATGATTTTAAAACTAGTATATTTGTTTTAAGAACATCAAATTTCCGCGGGGCAACTATCAGCCGATAGTTCCTCGACAGAAACACTCTATTGTTTAAATAGTGCCTTTCCGTGAAATAGTACTCTTCCGAGAATTTTTTTTTTCTATAAGAAAGTGGGCTGAAAAGAAAAAATGAACAAGGCAATTTGTCTGTTTGCTCTTTTCAAATTTTACATTTGCCTTTCACGCCCTTTATCTTAAAACCGAATGCAATGTGACTTTTAACTGGTATGCGGGGTAAAATTTATTGGTGAAAAATAAAGACAATATAGTGTTTCTGTTGAAGAACTAGCGGCTAATAGTTGCCCATTTAAATTTTTGAAAACTCTCAAGCGCATAATCTTATCATCAACAAGGGTATTAGACATTAATTACCTCAACGCGTCCCTCAGACGACGTCGGGCCATCAACAAGACGTACTTGCGGTATAGTGGTTGGTTTGCGCAAAGGCGTACAATCTGTCACACAACTCGAGTATTTCTTGTACCTGGGAGGATCACACGACGTGCAATTATCTGGCTTTACTTCGCAACTGCCGCACGTGGTGTTACATTTAAGGCACGTGCTGCCTGCAAGATAGTAACCACGCCCACATTCCTTCACGCACGTGTAGTTCTTTGAGTAGGAACCATTTGAGCAAGTAGAGCAGTTGTCGGCAGTACCAACGCAAGTGCTACACAAGACATTGCACTGTGAGCAGGCTTTTCCTGCGTTCTGGTAAAAACCTTTCGGGCACTTTAGCTGACAGGTCCTCACACCGGGTCCCGAGCAACGAAGAACTGCATCTTCCTCGTGTCTACAGTTTGTTGTGCCCCAGGGACTGTGACTACAGTCGTAGAGAGATTTTTCGTTTCCTGTGCAGAAAACATCATCAAGCCAAAGTTTGCCATTAGGTAAGTCTGAGGATTGTTTTGGGATGTGCGTCAGTGACCCACTGGAGTCTGCAGTTCCGAGGCCAAGCTCTCTACATACCACAGAAGTCTCCCTATCGTCCCATCCATCATCACAAACGGTTCCCCAAACTCCCTGGTAAAAGATTTCAAGCACACCTTCCAAATAGTCTGATCCATTAACCAGTCGTACAAGCGCTCCCTTTGGAGACGTATCGTTCGCAATCTCTGCTAGGACAGGTACAGCAACCTTTGTACCAGTACAGTTCTGGAGACACTCGTTATTGTCAAACACCAGGGGAGGCGTGCACACGGTACATTGTGGAGGGTCTTTAGTGCTCATAAACCTACACTGCAAACATTTAGACGGGCAAGATAGACAGGAATTGTTCTTATCAAACTTGTAAAATGAATTACCACAGTCGCTTACACAGACTCCGTCTTTTTCATACAAATCGGGGCCGCAGCCCAATTGGCACTTGCCTTCCTTTAGCGCGTTCGGAGCCTTGCAGGAAGTACAGTTCTTGGGATCAGTTCCGTCGGCACACGTCAGGCAAATGGTTGTGTCACACTTGCGGCATTCCCTAGAAGGAAGATGGCTGTACTCTCCAGCAGGGCATTCATCAACGCAGGTATTATTAGAAACGACTTTGGGGGCTTTGCACTTTGTACATCGAGAGCTGGTTCCTAGGCATTCAGTGCACTGAGCGTCGCATAGATCGCAAACGTCCGCATCGTTCTTAAACCAGCCTGGTTTGCATTGCTTCAAGCATTGATTGGTCTTAGGTGGGCCACGTTTTGGCCCTGCGCAAACGACTCCCACATCACTGCTATGGTAACAGCGCATGCCGCCTGTACGAGGTGCATTCTTGCATTCGAATAAACTGCTTTCCCGCCCAGTGCAGTTCATGTCATTGGCCCATACTGAGCCGCTTCCAGGCCCGTACACAGTTTTCTTAACAGCTCGTAAAGCGCTTCCGAGCCCAAGCTGTCGGCAGGCTACAGTAGCTTCAGGAAAATCAAACAACTTGTTGCAAACCGTGCTCCACGCTCCATTGACAAAGACTTCCAATCGCCCCTTGAGCTCAGTGGAATTAATCCCAGCAAGGCGCATCCGTCGTTTTTGGCCAACTAACGATGGAGCGCAACTCACTATGCACTGATTTCCTTTGAGGTACCGATCATCCGGGCATGTTGTACAAGAAGTGGGCGACCTTCCGTCTGCACATGTCCGGCAAATGGGGTCACATGGTTTGCACTGTCTATCAGAAGTGTCACCATAGAAACCTGGTCCACACGTTGTTACACAGCTTTTGCCTTTTGAAGTAAAGGTGAAAACTGTAAGCATATGAAAACTATTAAGACTAGAAGCAAAATTGCTTTGCATCTGCAGCCAGTTATAATGATAATAAGGTGTTTTCCGTTGTAATGCATTGCTCTGCTGCAACACTCGTACAGGATAAGCCAGCCTTAGAAGGATCAACATTTCCACAACTTTCATTCAACACTGGCAGGGCAAATAAATAATCAACTAACACATTAAACAAAAATCTGATTTGGCGCGCCCCTCTGCTAAACGCGCGATTTTTGTCTTTCAGTCAGGCAACAATTTGCATGCGCTTCAGTATGAACCGCTGAACAGATGACGTGATTTCTTTACCTTTTCGAAATCGCGAGGGGTCGCAGCTGGTACATGTTTTTGGGGTATCTTCACACGTGAGGCAACTTGGAGAACACGCAGCACACTGTCGCTTGCCATTCTTCTGATAGTAGCCATCCCCACAGCTAGCGACACACTCCCTGGTTGTATCAGGACCTGCACACCGCACACCGGCGTCTTCAAAATGGCTGCACGTATGGTTACCCCAGCCATTGTGCTTGCATCTTTCTAAGCGCGTTTCAGATCCCGTGCAGTTTACCTTTTAGAGCGAACAAACAGAATGATTTAAAGTGTATGTGATGCGAAATCAGTTTTTCAATATTTTGAAATTTCAGCATTTTAAAGATACTATTCCTATTCACTACGTCAACAGCGCGCGCTTAGTTCTGTGTCTCCATCGAGTTATACAAACAAGAGTTTTAACCAATCAGCGCGCGTGCTTTCTTAGGACTGTTTTCTAAATGTATTTACTATCATTTTTTACCATTCACTTGATAATGACCGAAGCGCGGTCGAAACGTCGTGTTCTACCGTTAATTTTTATCATTAAAAGTTTGAACCGTGTTTGAAAAAAATTAGCGATTTTATAACACCTAAAAATTGTGCGATTTTGCTCTCAAAAATGGTCTTCGAATCGCGCGGCCAAAAGGTCTTGATGGCATAGTGTTGTGGACAAGACTATGAGATTGCAATACGATACGCGTGTATTGACTATACACAACATCAATATCCTCGTCGTCATTTGAAGATTCAGAGAAAGCACTCAATTCAGAATCGCTCGACATGTTGTTTTGCCTCTGAAACCTTTCTTAGTGATTAATTCTGTCCACAACCCTACGTCACAAGATGTAATTGAACAATAAAACTCGTCCCAGTCTCTTGACCATTTCTTGACAAAATTAATTAGTTTTCAGCGCCAAAAAAAAAGAATAAATTTTTGTTTCGGAGGACTTTAACGTTTACAATCGATTTATTTACATATTGAACGGTAAAATTATGCCCCCAAAAAACTTCATATGCACTTCAACACTACAATAAGACTAATACATATTGTCAAAGTTAGCTCGTACTATTACTAACTGATGTGTGTAGAGTAAATAAATGGGTTAGGTTTTTTCTAGTTTGCTCGTCATTTGAAGTTTACGAAGACTGAGAAATAAAGAATGTATGATCAGTCCAGACTTCGTCCAGGTCCGAATCCTTCATCTTGAACAGGCAATTATGAGCAAACTCTGTAGAAATAGGACAAAAACTGGCAAAGGTACGAAAATTTACAAACAGGCGCAGGTGGTATCGAAATTTCCTGGATACGTTTCCAGTAAATCCGGAAGTTATTATATTAAATTTCCGAAAAGAGAACCATTCAACCGAAAATTCTTGGATTGCTGTGAGGAAAGTCAAATCGAACGGAAATTACCGGTACGAAATTTCCTAAAATTTCGCAACACCTCGTAAGGCCTTAAATTCCGGAAATTTTCTTTCGCCTCTGGAAATTTCCGGAAATGCAAAGCGGAATCTTTGGTCCAATGGAATTAGCGCCCGATGCGGCATTAAATAACCGGTTCTTTACTCACTTACAAGTAACTAAAAACAAATCCTCCGCAGATCCTCTAAAAAAAAAGTAGTCAATTGTTGGAAGTTTACTAATTACCAGGAATCTAACTCAATAAATGATTTGAAAAATGAAAAAATCACCTTTGAAAGCCAAATGGGCTGTGAATCTTCTCCTCTACCCAGTCTTCCCAATTTCACGGCCTCCTGTGCATTTCCTAGTAACAACTCCCGACATACAACGGTGGCGTCTTGGATATCCCAGGAATCATCGCAAACTGTGCCCCAGAGCCCGTCGTGCTGGATTTGGACTCGGCCTTCGAAATGGTTACTTCCGCCCACTAGTTTAATCTGAGTATTAGGCGGGCCTTTTGTGAGGCCGTTACCACAACTCTGGACGCACGAAGTGTCTGTTAAAAAAGACCTTTACATTAGCTATAAAATACAAGGAAGTATTAATCGTCCTTTTGAATTCGGTTCTCCTACAGCAAAAGATGTAAAAACATATCAATGTATTGGCAAAATAACACAGCGACATGGACTTAGCTCTCGAAAAATAACATGAGCGGCCAGTTTTAGTAATTGAAACTGCAAGCAATATTTTTGTCAGTTGGGTACAAACTGGCAAACCTTCTAGATTGATTTTAATGGAATTTAAGCTGATTTAAAGGAGCCACATCGTGGTTAATAAAACTTGAAACTTCAACCTAAACTAATCTTTACCTCGATCCTTAACCATCCTTGCTCCAGTTTATGGTTTGAAATGACTTTTTTGTTTTTCTTTTGCTTTCTTTTTATCTTAGTTAACTATTAAACAGGAGGCCAAAGGTCATAACACGTGGAGTTGTTACTATTATTATTATTGTTATTATTGTTATTTGAAATTCCTTATAGCCAATACATAATTTGAAAGACATTATTATTAGTAGAATTGATCATATAATGTAAATTGTAAATTTTAAGATTGTTTAAGAATTTGTTAATAAAGGTTTTCTATATTTTTAAATTATTACTATCACAATTATTATTATTATTATTATTATTATTATTGTTAATATTATTATTTTTATCTGATTATTGTTGTCGTTGTCATTGTCATTATGGTTGTGGTTGTTATTGATATTGCTATTCTTATTTTTATTGTTATTATTGATTTTTACTTTTATGCGACCGTTCAGCGAAACGTGACATGCCGCATATACTATTACATAACGACAGAAAACCTGACGCTCGCCTTGCAGCATATGGAGGTGTTGTGATACAACGATTTCACCTTATAAAAGGTTTGCATAGGAACGCAACGGCTTTGCTTGAAGAGCCAATTATTCTTATAGTTTGTGGATAAAATCTGCTTATCTTGTTGCTGTGTTGCATTCTTTTTTGCATTCTGTGTTGCATTCTTGTTTGCAGGCTCTTCAGGCCGATATAACGCAGTTTCGGCGCCGCAAGTAATCGTTTTTGAGGGTTTCCATTACCAAAAGAAAGACAAGGCCGCACACTGATTTCCAAACTGCTTGCTGCTTGAAGCCAATGAATCCACTGAAAATAACCCTACCGACTCAATTCCTCCGTAGATCGAAGTTGCATGCCAGTACCAGGAGCCATAATCAGGGACGGAGACCATAAGTGCGCTCCATTTCTAGAGGGTCTGAATGGGGGTCTAGATGTCGGTTGTCAACTAAACTTTCGTTACTTTGTCCGTTTTCAGTTACATTTTTCGACCTATGTCGGTTGGCGGGAATTTTCTTTAAATTTGTTTGTCGCTAGTCGGTAATTTTTCCCCATTTTGTCGGTAGTCAGTGATTGTTACGAAAAATAATTGGGTGACTTGGAAGATTCGCGTATATGCTAATTTTGTCTCGAATCTTCTTGCATATTTAATTAGTATCGCATCACCGTGATTCAACAATTCTTTTTAGTTGTTTGTGTATGTTGCTGTAAATAATTTAATATTGTAATGATACGTTATTTAGTAGTGCTGGAAAGTTCTAGAATGTTATGCTGTAAAGTATATAAGCGAATCAGTGTAGTTTTTAGGTGGTTTTTCCAAGGAGTGTTTAGAGAGAATAATCTCGTGAGTCAGTAGTGTTTATTGAAGTGTGACGAAGGTCGCGTGTAAAGTTTCGACAGTGGTCGTGTTTGTGGAAGTGCAACAGAGAGGTTACGTGGATATCTGGCAAGAGGCCGTGTTTATACAAGAGTGACGGAAGTCGAAGTATAGTTTACAAGCCTAGCGTGTGCTAGTTGTGAAGTTTTGTGAGGAATTACTACGTTCGTGTACGTTCGTGTGGAATAAATAACCTTGTTGCTGTTCCGACATCCTTGCGATCTGTTTAGACTGTAAACTACTTAACACTTTAAACATTCGAACTCGTAACAGTAATATTTTTTGCCCTTTGTCGCTAGTCACTTTAATCCCATTCAGGCCCCTCTTTCTAGGATTGGGGGTACTGTCTCTATGATATGGGAAAATTTCGCTATTTTTAGAACATATTGCGCCATCGCGTGCGGCACACGCGCGTACATGCTGCGAGGAATTTTGCGGACGTAGCGTCGGGGAAATGATGTCCGAGAATTCCGAAATCTTTTGTGCTTTTGGCTCACAACTCAATACGTTAATGTCTGTTTGAACTTTTCTTTCGTATTTTCCGTTTTTCGTGGTAAACTGCTCCAATTTCAGTGAAGTCCTCAGGCAGTGTCGAATTTAGGTATGCCCCGCTTTATATCACTACCAAGTTGGGTAGTACCCGGAAACGAAGACCCGAAGACCTAAGACCTACGAAAACGAAGACCCTTTTATCTTTTTGTGCGGGGATCACGAGACTTACGCGTGGTCTTGGTCTCCCAGATTATGGCTCGTCGCTTATGGCTGTCGCTATGCAATCCCGTCCATGACGAGATTGCTTCGTTTGCAAATTGGCGCAAATAAACATTTTCGCTCGCATATTTCGTTGGGAGCCATTCGTAACCATTTGTCAAAAGCCAACCACAGACAAATCTTTGTTGACTTACCCCGCCGGGCTAATTAACAATTATTTCACGAACGCGCGTTGGATTTGAGATAATAGATTACGCGCCTCGTTGGCTATAATCATCTCATATCCAACAAGCGCAAGTGGAATTATTGTTTGATTCAAAACGCCCCCAAAGTATAGAAAACTAGACTGCAATAAAAATAAAAAAGGCCCAAAAAGTCAAGCATATGCTTGCCACGTTTGTAGATCACGGTATAATGGCTCATAACCCACGATGGCTAAGCCAATGAAAACTCCCGAATTGCATTATCCAACTGAACACTTTTTAAAATTATAGTTTCCCAACGCACTATGCGAGCCGTGAAAGTGCCCCCTTTTTTTATTTGACTACGGTATTTTCGAATTTACGAGCAAAGCAATCCCGAAATGTCTCGAGCGAGGGTACTGTGGACGGAATTGCGTAGAGAGTGAACTGATATGGAACTTCGACATTTCTTCTTTGATTTGCGGAGGAATTGAGTCGGCAGCGTTATTTTCAGTGGATTTATTCGCTTCGAGCGGCAGGCACTTCAGAAATCAGGGTGTGCGGCCTTGTCTTTCTGGATGTGTCGAAAACGAAGACGCAAAAACGAAGACCGAAGACTCTGCGGTCTAAATTAAAACGAAGACCCACTGGTCCAAAACGAATCCTTCTCTTCGTTTTAGATCACAGGGTCTTCGCTGACAAACAACAAAGAATACAACAGTTACACAGCAACAAGGTTAGTACATTTTGTTCACAAACTTGAAGAATGATTGGCTTTTCTTGAGCGAAACTGCTGCGTTTCCGCACAAACCTTTTTGAAGTCGAACAGTCGAACAACACAACACCTACATATGCTGCAAGGCTGGAAGCTCGCAGTCAAAACAATAATAATAAAACAATAATAACTTGAACCTGGGCCACCTGTTACTATTCCGGTTTCCGTCAATTCAAAACTGTTTTTATTTTTGCCAGTGTACGAGTTGACAATGGATGTTGCTACTCTAGAGATCTCGTGTTTTATTGTTATCCCAGCCTTTCACCACGAGGGTTAAGACGTTACGCGAAGTTTATCTGTTACAGCTATCATTAAAAACATGACCTGATACCTCTGAGAAAAAACGGAGGATTGCAACTTGTACAAAGGTCATCCAGTGCGCCATTTCGACACGTCCTGCATTTGGAGGAACACTTTTCGCAGGTGTTTGTTGAGGTGTCTCCATAGGAGCCCGGGCCACAGTCCGGAACACAGTACAATCCGGTCTTCAAGAACGTTCCCTTGGGACACAAAGATGGAGCCACTGGAATTAAACAATGCATACGAAACGTTAGGACGCGGAAGGCTGGAACTCACGGCGTGACACGTCCATCCCCCCTTCAGAAGTGGGAAGAACTCTGGGACGAATACCACCTCACAGAGGCTTATGAGATCATAACTGGAGAAAATACAGGGCGGTTTCCATTCGACCAAACATTCCGGAAATTCCGGGTGGGGGAGCGAATGGAACAGACATTTTCCGGAATTTCATTCGGAAATTTTGGGTGTAGCTCGCGAGGTTGGCCTAAGGGACGGATCATTAGAAAATGATGGGGGGGATGGGGAAAAAAAAACAAAAAAAAAGTCCATGCAAGGGAAAATGCCAAGAAAAAAATTCGTGCAAAGAAGAAGATAGAGAAAAAAAACTCATGCAGACGTAAGGTCTAATTGTGACTTTTATTTAATATATAAACTTTGCCATTGTCTATTACATGTAAAAATAATTATTGTTCAAAATTTCTTGGGGCCTTATCCCAGGCTCTGTGATGTTATAATTAATAAATAAAGACATCTAATAGTGTACTGAAGTGTTTTCCTCACACCACGCTGAAAAAATAATATAGCGTCGCGCACTAATGACGTCACGAAAATTTAACCTTCGGTGTGACTCAGACAAACAAACCATTCCATGGGCTACTTCTTTAATTTGAGAGCGACCTGTGGAACAACGCCGGGTGCTCGTGAACTCTTCAGTGAGATATTCAGCGATTAATTATTATTCCGTAGCAGAAAAAAATATATTTTTGTACCCGACATTCAGGTGTATCACTCACAAGAAAGCTAGCAACCTGGAAAATGAAATACTTTAAAGATATCATGGCGTAGATCAGATCCAATTCGTTGCCTTGCCGTGATGAAACTAACTTGCACCGTCTTCGCATGTAAAGAACAATCTAAGCCCGCGCTATTTTCGTTGCATGTATCGCGCCAAACATATGAATGAAATATACGCAGCTCTCGGGGGGGGGAGGGTACTTCCTTATAAGAGGCTAATGGGGATGTGCCGCTGGATGGGGTCGCATTCTCAAGACTGGACTGACTATAATGGGGTTACATTTTTAGTAGAGTTACTAGAATGGGGTCGCACATTTTCGAGATGTCTGGGATAAGAAAGTTCTGGCAAGCAGGGAAGATACGCGGTTAAAAAATGGCGCGTGCTGTTTTTTAATATTTAACAGTCGTCTCGCATTGAATTCCGTCGGTTCAGGAAATCACAACTTAAACATTAATGACTTGCACAATAGTGCGGAACCCCTGGGTCCAGAACAAAGTCCAACAAATCATCCGTGCTACGGTATTTATTTTGCGGCTATTCTATCCTCCACTGAAGTTAACACAACCCGGAACACAACTTGGATCTTCTTTTGAATTAGCAAGCGTTTGATCGTAGATGAAAAGTAAAGTGTTCTACATTCAATTTAACAAACGTGTCAATTCATTTTCTATTAGATAGAGGCATCAACAGAAAGTGACTAAGTTGGGATCGGGAAAAATTACATTTGCCCAAAAGTGACTAAGATGGGGTCTATAATTAGCCACAGAATAGACTATAATGGGGTAGGGGTTCTGAGTGGCCAGCGGCACATACCCAGCAAAAATTGACCCAAGTACCCCCCCCCCCCCGGGACGCAGCTGATCTACTCAGTCACAGATTTGTTCATATGGTGGCATCCCGGGATGGATATGGCTCTATTAACGTCAAGCCTCTTCAAATTGCACGGCAAACTAATTCTGCCATGAATTTGGAATTGTCTTGACAATAATTATGTCCTCTTGTTACATCGTGTTCGTTTGAGTGGGCGGCTCGGGTTGTCAAGTTTGGGAATTTCAGCCAAGCCAGCTGATAAGTCTTCTCTTCAAGAACAGGATTAAGGCAGCAGATAAGTTTCTTCGTATTAAATACGTTTTCCAGTGAAGTATTCTGATCCGCGCGCTAACAGTTCTCGAACCCCGATTCCTGAAGATTTTGGGATCTGTCCGACTGTCACTGGGGCTTTGCAAGGTCCTCATGCCAGCCAGTGACATTAAGGCCTTTTCATTTCTGGACACACTAAATCTGTTTTACATTACCCACAGTAGCAGTATTTGCTTTCCAGCATTATAAAGCTAACCAAACCTGACATGTTGGAGAGCAGGGCACTACAGAGGGGCTGTTTTGGTGAATGGAGTATGGCATCATATGATGGGCTAGGGGAGGGGAATTCCAGAGCACAAGGACTGAAAAAATGAACAGGGAAGCCGTCTACTCCAAGTGGCTTCCTCCTCTCTCACTGTGTGTACATTTTCGAAAAGATTTTGATCTTTGATCTTTGATCCATTCGACCATTCCTGCTCCGGCCCAGTTTCTCCGAGCCTGGAAATCGAATTCAACATGGCGGATCCTCAAGCTTGTAAATATAATATTAGCAATAGCGCTCTATCTATCGTACCCTTAATGAAGGCGCGAACTCCTCTTAATTTCTGACGATACATTGCATATTGTCACCCTCACCTAATACATCGTTTATTTTAACTTCAGAGTCGTCGAGTACCCAAAGCAAACACCAAGGTAAAAGAGTCATCCGTTTGATTTCATATTTTCGCGCCAAACTTGCAACCTGATGACCTGGGACGGGCTAGTCCAACGAACCGGAAAATACTGTTCCATTCGTCGCATGGATTACCCGGAATTTCAAGCCGGAATATTCAGTCGAATGGAAAGCGCCCACAGTTTATCGTCTCCAGTCACGTTCCCACAAGCCTCTTCGAGATAAGACTTGCTCCAGGTCTCTTCTCGTGCGATCTAAAATGCTACTGAACGCCGAATAGAGAGCAGGTTGCTCTCTCAACTGTTTCGTTATACTGACTGTTCATGTTCAGCAAAACGGCGGTGGTTAAATTCTATTTGGTGGCGAAGTTGTATGGAGCTGGAGACGAATAAAACAATCTTAGGCCCGGTTCACACGTCGCATTTCTGCCGTGCAGAATGCAATTGAAACAAAAGATACTGAATTAAATTATGTCATTATCTTTTGTCTCAATTGCATTCGACACAGCAGAAATGCGACGTATGAACCGGGCCTTAAGCTCCCTCCCTCCCCGTTAAAAAAAAAAGAAACAAATGAACAACGTTGCAAAAATTAAAAGTACGTGATGGGTTAACTTTTTTTTAACATTTGAAATTGAAAATTGACAAGCATTGTCAAATATCCAATAATCCGTTAGTGTTTTGGTGAAGGTTAATGCA
>CM042748.1:2682991-2692612 GCA_022496165.2 Catalaphyllia jardinei | reverse complement strand
GAAAACATGATGTCAATTTGTTACTTCGCTTCAAATTTGTAGGAAACTTTGAGGGGACGAAAACCGGAAGTGCTCTTGACAATTCGTGTCTAATTACATGACGTAAGTATTGTAACTAATGCTTAGTTGTTCCGCTGACCAATTTCATCATCCACGTCAAAATGATGTTGACGCACATCGATTGTTTTGCGAGAGGATTTCAGTGTTGTTAGCATGGGATTCCCACTATATGTTCCGAAATTTGTTGCTTGTAACGTCTCGTCGAGTTCTTCACGTCATGAGTGAACAAACAGAAGCAAAACAGACCTTGCGTGTTGCAACGTTCAATGTGTTAGCACCATGTTACAATTGGTTAAGGTGAGGCTGATATCGACATTGTAGAGTTGTACACTTAATTACCTGCCCCATAGAAATGTTAGCTTTTATTTTCCAGAGGATCTTAGTATTTCCTTTCCCAAGGGGACAGTGATTAAGTGTTTTGTTGGCTGGAGTCAATACAAGGCAAGCTGTAGTTTAGTAATTAGTCAAGGAGAAGTCGAAGTCACTTATGGTCATATAAATTAAAGACAGAGGCGCTACAATGTTGTTCAAATATTGAAGTCAGTTGTTGTATCCATGGGACACGACAGCTATAAACCGGAAAAGATAAATATCCCGAGGCGGGCACGAGCAGGAACATTCTTGTCTCTCCAGAGCCCACGATCCTTCTGGCCTGTGGCAGGGATCGAGAGCTCTGGCCGAACCCAATTTTCTGAGCATGCGCAGAATATTCGTTTCGAATTCTTAACCAATTGGATTTGCTAGATTTGACAATAACTCCGTGAATTACGGACTTACGGTGTTGGACCAGAGCTCTCAATCCCTGCCACAGGCCAGAAGGATCGTGGGCTCTGGGGATGAGAATGGAGCAGGAAGACAAGTTTACAATGTAAATCTCTTTTAAAAAAAATTCGAGGGGCCTGAGGTTTTCGTGATACCCTAATTTTCACCTGTTTTTGTAAGCTTTATTTGTTTTTATTTCCAATTCTAAGTGAGTGCCACTGTCAGTGGTATATTTATCGAGCTAGCAAGCCTGGAACGCTAGCAATCGGCTACAGCGAGCCAAAAGAGTACTCGGCCACCCGTCGTGCCAAATCTATATTAAACAACGCAGCGGGCATAGAGGAATAAAAGAAACTGAGAAACCTTTTTAAACTGAATTCAATCAAAGCAAAATTAAAACAAACGACAACTGTAGCAAACTATCGGCCAGCGACTCGCACCACACGAGAGTAAACTTGACATCGGTCAGTGAGCCAACTTTGTCAAAACAATATTTACAATATTTACATCGGGATTTAAGACATTTGACGTTGTTTTGAATACTTGACTACAAAAAAAGTGACGTGCAGAAAACATGGCTCTGTTTTGAAGCCAGTCCCAATGAGTATTTGTTTTGAATGGTTGCTCGTTGGCACTTACATTGTAGCGAGAGCTACATCTAGTTTAGTAATTAGTCAAGGAGAAGTCGAAGTCACTTATGGTTTTTAGGGGACTGGGCAACATATAGATTTAGGGATTGCCATGTGAGCAAAATCAACCAATGGGAGTGCATGTTGCAGTTAAATAATCTTCAGCCATATAACTACATTTATATATAGTTGTATTACTTTTTTAGTATCAATCTACTAGTATTTATGAATGGTGCTCTCTGATTGGCTACACTATTCACTATCTATTCCTTAATAGATAGTGAGTAACGTAGCAGTGACCCCTTATTAACAAAATGATGGCCCTGCTTCTTAGCATTTCCAAAGTTTTGAACTTGTTGTAAACATGGCTGGGTTGTTCAGAAGCCAGTTAAGGCTAATGCAGGATTGAAAATTAATGGAATTATAAATTTTTCTTGAGTTTTACAAGTGTTTTACAAGTGTATTTTGAGATTATTCAAACTCAAAATAGTCAAGGCCAAACAATATAGAGAAAACCTCACTGTAAAGTTGCAAATCTGGCTCTGAACAACCTAGTCCAGGTGTTCTGCTTTTAGGCTTGGCTAAACTCATGTAAAACATTTTTCAGTGGTTGGTGGGATCATTCTGAGAGCTCCAAACCCAATCTGTACCTGCCAAGATTTCACGCCATAAAAGACCTCATTTCTAAGCAGATGCCTAATTTAGATGTGGTATGTCTTCAAGAATTCTGGTTTCATGATGATGTTATGGAAATCTTTGATTCACAATTTAAGCAAAAGTAAGTATCAAAATTATGTATCACACTTTGCTCATTAAATTTGAAACATTGTGTTTGGGGGGGGGGAGGGGGAGAGGAGAAATTATTTCTGTATAGGCTTCTGATTTTCAGGGATTATGGCTACTTGTAGTGTCGTGATGTGTGAGTTGGTAGGTACATTTAAAGTCTGCATACAAACCTAGTGGCCCATCAGGCCAGAGCTGATCCCAGTCTCTGCAGCATGAAGTGGCCAGGAGTACAGTATTTCTACTCCCTCCTAAATAGGATGCTAGTCCATTGCAGGGCTATCCCAAGTTATATACTTTGATGGAGAGAGGTGCTGTAGTCTTGCTCAAGAACACAACACAATGTCCTAGGCTGGGGTTCAAACCTGGACTACTTGATGTGGAGACAATTGCACCAACCATGGGGCCACCATACTAATTCACACAAGGATTATCAATAACTTACTGAAGGATGCTGATGTAATAAGAATACAACTTTATTCACTACCCTAGCCACACACAACAAAAGTTGGTTTCCAGGTAAACATGTTACAACAAAGTATATGTATTTAGATAATTGATTAAAGTGCACCTAACCCCAAAATGTTTTATTCCCTGAAAAGAATCTTCTTGTTATCTGAAATACTTCTGCGAAAAAATTTTTTGATTTGGACAAATCCTGGATTTTTTGTGCCCTGACAAAATCTCGAAAATAGCTCCAAAACACCGCCATTTTTGTTGCACAACCGAGTCTCAGGAGAATGGGTCCAGCATCTGTTGTGACGTCTACCCAGGAAAATTGAATATCTCCCGTCCTCTCATTTCCTTGAGGATGATGGAAAACATATTCGAAAAGTGCGCAGAAACGCCTTCCACAGATGCTATCGGCTGTTGCAGCAATATCCCAGATTTAAAGAAGGATATACTGTACAATTAAATGGCGATGATCAGTCATTTGTACAAAAAAAAATGTAAACGATGGTTAATTTTGTCAAATTATCAAACAAGCAAACTAACTCTGTGAGAACCATTGAAGAACTCTTAGTGGAATTTGTTCTGCAGACTTTCACACGCTATTTTCAAAATATTCTGCTGAAAGCCATGAATCATTAATTTGTAGAGATACTACATGTATATATTCCAATCCAACAGTATTTATAACATATCCGGCAAAGTCGTGTAATCATTTATGAAGCATTATGATTGATATAAGCTTACTGATATGTAACTAAGTTGCAAATTTATGCTGCCAACCAACACTTATTTCTCTTTCGATTCAGATAAAAGTTGGAGACTAATCCTTTAACATTACATACATGATAACAAAATTGTTAGACTCACAGAGTTTTTCGAAGGTTTAATTTTGGAACTTTAGCAGCAGTTCAACAAAAATTCTGTGCAATCGAAAATATGGCCGCGTAATATTATCTGCGTACCACTCAGGGAGCACATCCTGTTTGCTTAAGGCCACTGCACACTGGCTGATTTTTTGTTGCAGCACTGCAGATTTTTTGTCGAGGTCAAATCAGGTTAAAATGTGTTGGGACATCATCTTGCTGCACACTAGCTGATTTTTTGTCGCAACTAGCCGAATTTAGGCTTGAGGCCAAGTCGACCTCCACCATGTTGGAAAAGACGTTTGTTCACGTGACTCCCATGACAATTCCTCATTGGTTAAAGTACGTATGAGCCCCGACAAGTTGTCTTGGTCCACCACACACTGGCCGACAAGGCCCGACAAGACATTTTGAGATCTAGCACTGTCAGATATCGCCTGACAAGCCCCGATTTTATCACAGACTTGTCTGAATTCACCGTACACTAGCCGACAAGTAAAGATTTTTTGTTGGCCGACAAAAAATCGGCTAGTGTGCGGTAGCCTTTATCCGATGAATTTCACTGCAAGAATTGAGAAAAAATTACATTGGTTATTTTGAGTTATGACATAAAACATGCAACAATGCGAAATTGGTAATTGTATGAAATGCTACCTTCCACCTTGCTCCACACAGCTTCGAAAATAAAGGGCCAAACAGTTCTACGATTTTCAATCACTGGATCGAACTGGCCCGTGTTTTGGTGGTCATCATGTCTAGCAAACTGCAACATGCACATGTACTTTGCTCTTATGAACATGAAGCATTCCAGAAAGTAAAATACAAACTGGATTTAATAGAACAACCATACCTTGACAAAATACATTCTCCCTAAGGACAACTGTTAACAGGCTTTAATATAAACAGTCGTGGGAACCTTGTGTTTAGAGCTAGTAATGAATTTACCATCCAAAGCAATCCTTGAGTTCCGTTTACCTGCTCCTCCACTTCGTATCTAGCATTCCATTCCTAATCAGACAATCAAACAAGCAGCTCTTCCACAAAGAGTTCTTCCCCGTCCTCGCATGAAATATTGCAAAGTGCTCTCAAAGATCCAAGCTGTGATTTCACAGTTGTCGAATGTGCTTGATCGGAGTTTTCTTCGGACTCTTTCGAATCGAAACTCAAATCTGACTCCAGTGATGAACAAGAAATGATTCTTAAACAAAACTCAACGTTTTAGTCCCAAAATATATTGGAACGATTAATTTTGCTTTCCATTTTCTCGAGCAATACAGAGAGCAGACTGAGGGACCATTGTGTTTGGTTCCTGGGTAGACGTCGTCAGCAACCACCGACCCAGACTCCCAAAAACTGGTCATGCAACACTTCAAGTGCGACTTTGAGAGGGCATAGAAAATAAAGGATTCAAGCAAATTCAAAAATTTTTGTCCCCCAAATGCTTTGAATAACAAGTTGATTCGATTTAGTAAAAGAGCATTTTTGGGGTTAGGTGCACTTTAAAGATTTTGAATGAAAAGTATGTTACATGGAATCAGTGCGATCCAGTAGAAGGCATGGAAGGCGAGGAGGCAAGTTTGTGTTTCACATCTGTGTAAAAGTAATAGCCTGTTTGCAACTTAATTAGTAACACAGGCATATACTTTTCTTGTTCCGTATCAATTGGGTGTTGTGGCTTGCTTGGAAGATAACATGTTACTGCAATAATTATGGAATGTACGTGTATATACAATAATATTCTCTATGTTAACATTTCTTTTCAGGTATAGAATAGTTAAGCTCAAAAGGCCAGGTTTTAAGACAGATGGATTAGCCATTTTGGTTCATCGCTCAATAAAGTAAGTTAAATCTCAGTATTAAAAAGAATTATGCGTAATTCTTGTAATTAATTTATGGTTGCTGTCACAGTTTTTCAATGGTTACTTTAATCAGGGTTGGAAATAATAGCTGGTGATTGGTAATTACTGATCAAATTTGCCTGCGAAAAATTAAATAAGACTTAATAAAATTTTTAAAAAATATACATGTATATATTAGTGGTCAGATCTTTTTTCAGTGTTGTGGCTCCTAAAAGAGCCGTTGTTTATAAGAGCCAGTATAAACAAATAACAATTTCTCAATAGAAACTCCTCAATTTTTTTCCAACTGGCCAACATGTTGAGAATATCTGTCAAGAATAATCGATAATTGTCCAGGAGTGAACGATAATTGTCCATTAATTAGCAAAGCCAAGTCTTCGACAAGTCTTTGAAGAGTGTCTCAACTGCTTTTGTCCATGATTGCAGCTAGTAACAGCTTGCCAGGTTTTCTAGTCCCCCATGAATATGTTGGTCAACCAATACTAATTCCTGTATTCAGTTTGAACTTTTCGTAATTGGAGACCTGTAATAATTGGATACCCATGTGATTTGCACATCAGTTGGGTGCGCTTTTATTATCGCCTTCCTTAGCAGTGTGTCCTGCAGTTTACAAAACTTATAAGAGGTGGTACAGATGTGTTTGTTCAAGAGAATTTTTTAAAAAAACATTTTTAATACTGACATTTGTTGTACATATGAGTAATAAGTAATTGGACCTTGTGTGGTACAATTCAGGGAGAAATTGGCTTGTAATTTCAAATCAGCCTTGTGCTTCGCACTTGTCCAGTTTTAAAATTACTTGCACAATTTTCTCCTGAATTATACTCCATTCAGTCCAATTACTATTACTTTAATGGGTTTTTTTCATCAGATAGGAAACTACATGTGGTAGTTACTTAAATAATGGACGTACAGAAAGTTGTCGTTGATTGATTAACCAAAACAAAAAAAATTACTATTTATGTCAACGTGGTGCTATTGCCAAATCACTTGTTAATTACATTATTGTCAGTAATAAATATTCTACTCCGCATTTTTTTTGCAGCATCCTGTCCATAAGACCTATTTGGTTTAATGATATGAATCGCAGAGTGGCTTTAATGGTACATCTCCTGTTGCCAGAAGAACATGAGGTACATTTACACTGTATTTGTTTTACTAAATTAATTAACACACAGTGTTACATGAATGCACAGAGGGCCATCCTCACTATTAGCACTACATGTAATAAAATTCTAAGCAATAGAACATTTTTCTGTGTTTACGTAGCTTCATCTACATGTAAACTCGAGGGGGTTTGGCGAATTTGAGACAGTTACTCAACCCTGAGGTGCCTTAAGGTTATTCCTTAGTATTGCATTGTGCATCCCTACTGCACGTGATTTTCACATCATTAGCATACACACACGAGTGCATGCATGTACAAAACGTAAGAGATTTCCTCAAACTAAGCTTGATAGCAAAATAAATTATCTTTTTCTCTTTAACGAGCACGGTATTAGGTATTTGCTAAGAACAGTCTAATATAAAGAACATATTTGAAGAAGGGAAAAAGATTCATAGTGGAACACAATTTTTTTGGAAAATAGTTCCCAACTGGGTGTAGTTTGGCCGAGGCGAGGACTTCAAGAACCATGGAACTGTCCGAAAAAGTGCAATATTCCTGCAACCAAGCAATCAAAAACAGCTTAATTAAAGGAAGCAATACTGCTTATGTTAATAAATGAAGCTTTGGTTTCAAGATAAAACTTTGCATTTTCCAAGTCACCAAGACTTATAATTCTGTATGAAGGTGGTTCGAAATTTTTAGTAAAA
The DNA here is from genome assembly GCA_022496165.2 of Catalaphyllia jardinei. Classification (NCBI taxonomy): domain Eukaryota; kingdom Metazoa; phylum Cnidaria; class Anthozoa; order Scleractinia; family Caryophylliidae; genus Catalaphyllia; species Catalaphyllia jardinei. The sequence continues at coordinate 2,685,388 of CM042748.1, read as the reverse complement.
ATACTCCTGCCATTTTAAAAACCCACTGACATGTAAACAAGCACAGTGACCCCATTTTTATTGCACTTTTTTTAATGTTCATATATCGTGAATGCTAATTACACGAAGTTTCAAAAAAAGTTTGATAGTTGAACAATTTCAAGGGAATTACCTTAAGGGTTTGCATAAATGACATGCTGAGACACCCATACATTGATATCCTTAGCTGCCGCTGTTTACTAGCCGCTATGTAGCCCCCTAAAGCTGTTTGCTTCACACTGCAAGAGTTGGCTGGTAACTGTTTAGCACAAACCACTTTACTACAAACTGGTGTACGCGCTACCTTCTAACTGTGCTTGGTAGAATTCTACTAGTATACCACTTAATGCTGTTATCTGATTGGCTGTGGAGCGAGCCAGTGCACACTCAGCCATTTGTTTACAGTGGCTTGGTGTGGTTAACAAAATTGTAACTAAAAGGAAGGCATTAATTTTACGGTTTCTTGAAATAAAAAAAGCTCAAACATTTTGAAACAAAGTGATATTTGTAAGTGCCTATACACAGCTGCAAATGCCAAACTGACAATTCAGTTTACGTGAATTCTCTAAAGCACAAGGTTTATGTTATTTGGAGCAAGTTTCAGTTAGAATTGCACCAAAACATTTACTAGATGATCCCCTCTCTATTTCTACCAGGTGATAGTTAATTTAGCCTTCAGTGTTATGGTCAGTATCAGCTCATAGAAATTTTCAGCTCATAATCTAATAATTGCAGTAATTATTTTACATGGAACTCTGTAACTCTTTTCTGATTGGCTGAAAGCGTACAGTGAATTTTCAAAATCAGTGACGTAATGTCCTCCTAACTGCAGATTATACAATAATCATGTCAAGGACACTCAAGGTCACGGGCAATCATGTCAAGTCCATGCATTTTTGTTAGTGCAATGTATAATAAAACAATCAATATTAGATTCGGTTTTTGCGATATCCGAAGCTGATAACCCTTACCTTGACCTCAAGTTGATTATTCTGGATATCACAAAGACCTCATCCAATAATTGTTTATTAGACATCAGTAACCCCTCCCTCTAATGTTCTAATGTTAATTATGGTTAAGTTCAGTGTTCTTGTTCTTGTTCTGGGGAAATTTCTGATTTCACAAGGCTTGTTTGTTACATGCATGTACAAAGGCTGGCTTTACCAAGTTTGTTAATATAATTTTATTTGATTCCAATATTGTTAGTGACTATTCACATGCAATCAAAAAGATCAGAGTCAGAAATTTGTTAGGTACATGTACATAATCACACTGTTTATAGTAACATTTAATTAGATCATTTTGTTTCTATTTTTTCATCAGGTGATTCTTATGACAACACATTTGACATATTGCTCAAATTACATTGACCAAATTCTGCGAATGGTAAGCATTAATTTGTAACTGCAGCATAAATTTACAATGCAGTTCTCATCCATTTAGGTTTAAGTTCTGTGGAGTAAACTCTTGCTCTTGTTTGTTTTCAATATTCTGAATAAATTCATTGTTGAATGTTTGATTGATATATTTCATGTACACAGCTAGGAGTGAAGGTTCATGTAACATAAACCATACTGTAGTTACTATCAAGAGTAAAATGTCATGAGCAATCATGAACATAACATGGGTTGTAAGTTTAACAAATTGATGTTAGCTTTTTATGCGTCTGTCCTGTTATCGATCATGAATATCGTCATAACATTGTCAAAGTAGCTGTGGATCCACAAGTTGATAGCCAAGTGGATCCGCAGCCCACAGCTGTACCTTGACAACATTATGACGAATTCATTGTCAATAAAAGGACAGACGCATATAAAAAACTGACATCATTTTATTTATTACGATAACAAACTGTCAGATTGTCCACTCTCGTTTGTTGACACAGCAAAAATTATAAATTCATGTGTCTGTCCGCTTATTGACAATTATAAAAATTGGTCAATGAGCAAGCAAGAATTTCTGTAGTTATTGTAAAAAGTGTTTTTGCATTCTCTTTTTGATGAATACTACCGACATTGTAATTTTGGTATGTTTCTTCTTTTTCTTCCCCAGTGGCAAATAAAGAAAGTGGCAAGTGAAATTGAATCCTATCAGGAAAAGTAAGCATTTTGTATTTGTGAAGTAAAGAAAAAATAAATTATGCCAAATTGATACAATTACATCTGTAGAACAGCACAATTACTCATAAACAGTATTTTTGTGTCGTCAGTGTTTTTTGATCTCCTCCTGTGCATAAATAAGTTTCTTTAAAATTCCTATTTAGTATCTCATGACGTACTTTTTTGGCTTAATAGAGTGTGTTCATTGTCACCCGATAAAAAATAAAGTCACAGATGTCCAGAATTGAACGCTAAAAGATTCAAATTCCTTATGATAAGC
>CM042748.1:2662991-2680491 GCA_022496165.2 Catalaphyllia jardinei | reverse complement strand
ACACTAAAACGTTCAGACCTCACTGAAAGCAAACCAATTCATTTGTCAAGACTTTTATAAGCATTGCAAAAGAATCGCGACTCCGAGAGAGCTTTGTGAAAAGATAGAGAATGCAAGACGGACAAAAACGAGACTGCGATACACGTAAAATTCGACGAAAGTTTTGCGAAATTTATTGTTCTTTAAAGTCTATTTGCCACTCGTAATATTGCTTTACACTTTATAAAAATTGTTTGCTGTTTTTAGAAACTCGTCCCCTTGTCACCTTGTTCCTAAACAGTCCATGGTATTGCCTGCAGAGTACAGCGACGAGGTGAGATTAACTTTGACAATTGCAAAGATTTTAATAATTCTTTCCCTTTAAAGACAGGTGACCATAGACAGTTACTGTACCAAGTCTCAGTAGTGTCAGCTTGCGCTTTGGTGCCGGCGTCCTAAGGTGGCTGGCAATAGTTTCTGGCACTTTTCACTTTGACGGATCAATAATGCACTTCATCAAGCGATATTAATTGCAATATTGGTACCCGAGTTTTCCTCAAATACAAATCCACAATGACGCCGCGTAGTGTGGACGGAAAACTTTTGATGGGTTTTTGGGAGTGAAACCTCCGTTTTCAAATTTCTCCGGTACAGCGTAAAGAGAAGCCAACGGGATAAAGTGCGAATGTAGATAAGGAAGGCTTTATTTCAAACCACTGTCACTAACCTTTTTTTTGGCTTTTTATTTGTTATTAGGAATGGCCTAAGGAATTTACGCTGTCAAACCATAGGATGATCATGACAGAATTTGAGCTACAAACAAAAGAAAGTAGACAGCCGGATAGCCAGACGAGTGACCAGGCTGGGCAGTGTGACAGTTCGGCAGTCTGACAGAGGGGGCAACAGGATAGTCCGAGAGATGCCAGGGACAGCGGGCAGTCTAACAGACGGGAGAGCCGGACAGTACAGTCTGACAGATGGGTCGGGCAGCTGGGACAGCTGGATAGTCTGACAGAGGAAACTGTTAGATAGTCTGACAGACGGGAGAGCTAAACAGTCTGACCTACAGACAGTTTGACAGTCGGTACGCCTTATACAGCTAGACTCTCTGACAGACCGACAGCCTGATAGGCGGGCAGTCAGACAGTTTGACAGCCGGCTGACAGCTGGCCTGACTGACAGCCTGATGGACAGGCAGTCTGGCATTTGGAGTACAGATCACCAGCTGGGCGGTTTTCGTTTTATTTGTTAATACAAGACGTTGCTCTGTTTAATATCCACCACTCCGTTATTGTTATTTTAATGTGAATGTTAATATAATTTATGAAATGGAAAGGGATGTTCGCCCCTGTGTGCTTTATTGTAAATAAAAGGCAATCATTTCACCAGAGTGCATTTGTACTGACACGAAAAATAAATTCCCTGGAAGTATGTACACCTGAAAGCGAGAGGTCGAAAACATATCACGCGATTACAAGCCGAATTGCAATGTTCATCTGCACGAAATGATGGTGTTAAAATTGCAAAATCATACCTTACTTTACATGGAATGGCTTCATAACCTGACTTCGCTCGATTGCAATCAAATTAAATTAACTTCACAGTCTTCCATGAATATTTTACGCCAGGGACTATTAGAAAATTGATGAGGGGGAGGGCGGGGGGGGGGGGGGGATGTGGGGAGAAAAAATATCCACGCAAGGGAAGATGGCCGAAAAAAGATCATTTCTAAAATGAAGCCTTATTGCAACTTTGTTACTCTGGCGATTTTTACTGGAATTTTCCGCCAAAATTCACAACAATTAGAAATGCTCATCTTACAGTTATAACATATTGCGACCGACCAAGCAATTTTCAACGCGTAGCTCACTTGGAATGAAATATCGCACAGGCGATTCGATCTGAACTTTCTTCTAGTATGCAGTTGCGTTTTGTTGTCGTCAGGATCTAATATGCTTCCAATTTCCCCTTGAAATACACGCATATTGCTGATTTCCAGGAGTGAAGAAATTATCAAATTGCAATTCGTGCTACAGAACGATCACTGTCTGGAATGTATCTGTAAGCAGTTGAACTATATTCTATTTAATTTGTAGAAACTGCAGATGTGCAAATTTGTTTTCTTGTTTTGTCGGCAAGGCATCTCCCCAGTTGTTGACATTTTGCTAGAAGTATGACATGAACACTCCCGGCGGACGCTAAATTAAAGGAGACTGCGGGCCACTAGCTAGATTGACTTTTTGGCAATTTGTGATTGGTTGGAATTTTGGCGGAAAATTCCAGTAAAAGTCGCTGCTAATTGACACTACAAACTTATCTTTATCGTTCGTGAGTTAGCTATAAGTTGAATACACATCAAACTGGTGGCTTTTCAGCGTCTTCAGAAAGATCACCTTCTCAGGCCTTGAATTTCAATTACCAAAGCCTTTGCCGCCTAGGCATAGATGAAATCGCCGTCCCCAGGCGGATTGAAGGTAACGTCGTAGCCTAAACGCTCTACTCTCTTTTCCACAGGGTTAGAAATAAATAAGGAAGAGAAGAATAACTTCAAACGCTTACATAACAAGCGCAAGGCCAGGAAGTACTGAAGAGACAGACTGCGCGATTAGCGTTATATACATGTATTAGGGTAGGATATTAACTGGACCCTCGATATTTTACCCTCAACCCTCGACCCTCGATATTCTACCCTCGACCTTCGATCCTCGACAGAAACCTATATGCAATTCAATTAACGCCACGTGTTCACCTCTTGTGCCGCTATATAAACTTGTGTGGTGTGAAATCTTGACAAAAAGGCTGAATTTGATTGGTTCAAAGACAAAACCTTTACTCTCCTTTAATCGCAAACAAGGGGGCCGGTTCCGGTTGCTAAGGAGTTTCCAGGCAAAAGAGGGCGTGCGCTGATACACTTGACCGCGGACGTAAGCAGACTAAATCGACGTGAAGACGAGATTTGAAACGACTTCAGAACGACTGCACTTCAACACTACTACGATTAATCAAATTTACAGAATCATCTACTGGTAGGATTCTTTTCTTCACTTTTTCTCCATTTATGTCTATATGTTTAAAAAAATCGATTGGATTTACGTGCATTGCTTTGCGAGGGAGCGTTGCGTGACATCCCAACAAACCGACGGCTGCAAAGGAGACTACAAAAATCTCTGATTACGACGAACAGGCCAAACCCGCTGTACATACCCTGGATGCCAGAGGTCTTCTCGCTCGCCAGCGGCGAGGACCGTCAGAGCGAGCAGTTCTATCGCCCCTAATGAGAAAAAGGAAACCTCTGGCGCCCAGGGTAAACCCGCTGAACCCGCGCTTTGCAAAAAAATCTCTTCACAAACCCTGACTTTGAAGCGATATAACACTATAGGGTTAATCACTATCACACATCGGCATAAGTACAATCTATTACTTAACAATCCAGCTTTATCATGTTAAAATTTCAGCGAAATGAAAGAAAACCAGAATTAATTAAAATTCTTACTCAACAAAGGCAACCACGTTCGCCCATAGCAAGTTTCGGTCAAAAAATCCCAGAATTTTTGCCTGGAAGCTAAACCTTAAATGGGAACATCGTTTCCGAACTATCCTTACGTGATTAAGACGATAAAATGTCCTCGGCGGACTAGAAAAAAAAATGAAAGAACAAATTAAACAGAGCGGACAGGCTGCATAACGAGTCGATAACTTTATCAGCGTGTGCGTGGCGTTTAGCACGAATCAGCACGAAAACGAAATAAAGCTTGCTTCTGGATAATTTGAGCCTTCAAAGCCAGCAAATGGTCCCAAATTACTCTCTGTATCCTTACAAATATCCTTACTTCCATCTTTTGCCCCAATTTCGAGCATATAAACATTCCTCAACTAGCCGCCGTTTTGTTCGCTGAAATATTTTTAATTAGCTAAATGGCCGTTTTTATACTAGAGACGCATTATCCGTCTGGACAAACTTGGGCAAACATTTGTAGCTCGTCTGGTTATGCGTCTCCAGTATAACGACAGGCACAAGATGAACTATGCGTCTAGATGAACTATCCTTGGTTATGCGTCCTGAACGACGCATTACGAAAGAAAGTTCGACTGGACGCATAATTCGTCTGGGTGTGTAAAGACGGGCATCAGACGAAGAAAGTAAAAAAATTCACCGCGTTATGAAATAAATACCACAACTTTTTAAAACCCTAGAGTCATGTATGGGTCCTGAAGCACCCATTGCAACACACATAAAACGCTTCTTGTAACCAATGAATCCCATTTTTGTCACAGAATATCTTTTCTTGTAACTATAAAGGTTCTTTAGTTGAGTGCTGATTTAAACATGAATCCATCCCATGCCCCTACACAAGGAAACTCCCAATTTGCCAGAAAATTTTCCAGTTCTTGCAGATTTCTTGGCGGGTAAACAAGTCTGTCATACAAATATCCCGCAATGGCCTTACATACGCCTTGAAAAATGATGTGAGCAGTTGATTCTGCAACCCCAAAGAGATCTCCAATGGTCAAAAACGTACACCCATGACCATGTGCCAGTCTGTAAAGACATAAAGCCAACTGGGTAGCAGGTGGAGTAGGGTGAGGTTTCATGCGAGTGGGCTCCTTCTTGATAAGATCTTTAGCTTCGCCCAGAATAAATTCAAACGTGTCTCGAGACACCCTCAGCCTTTTCTTGAAAGAGGCCTCGTCCCAGTTTCCGTTCACAAACCGTTCGTCCCCCAATCTCCGTTTCTCAATTCATCTAGGCCTCGTTCGTTTCTGTTGCTTTTTGTAATCACGATTGCTGACATAACAGCGGGTTCTGAAGCTTCAATTTCGAAATCCATTTTTCTAATGAAACGTTTCCTTGCCACTTCCTCGTTTATTTTATATTGGAGACTTAAAAACTCTTCTTCTGCTCTTCTTTTACGGGAAAAAGTTGTAACAGGGCCGCCATCTTTAATTTTACTGCCAAAAACACTCTAGTCCCCATTCCATTTTATTTCGACGCGCGTAATAGTTTGCATTGTTCGTCTGTCGAAATTCATCTCGTTATTCGTCCTGTCTTTAGACTAGACGCATAACATGAGAGAGACATTATCCGTCTGGACGGATAATGTGTCCTCTAGTATAAAAACGGCCAATGACCGATCGTATATTGCATCCCAAAGGGGGGGGGGGGAAGGGGGGGGGGACGGTGGCTTTGATTTCCGTGGGTTTACCGGCACAATAACCCACAGCTGATTGACCAATCAGAGCGCACGCATTGATTTGGTTATTATATAAAAGTTAATAAACGAAATAGAAGCCAACTGAATTGAGCGTGCATTTGTCACAAATTGTCGACTTCAGTGTTCATTTATATAGAAGCCTTTCACATGTATTAAAAGCTCTATATTACATGTTCAAAGTATTAGAACTTTAAATACATGCAATTTCTGAATTACACATATTTTTCCTTTAAAATTGTCAATAGAAGGAAAGCAGAAGATTTAAAAACATACAAAAAAGTTTCATGATTAGACCAAGTTTAACAAACAAACCAAATTTGCATAATTAACAATATTTTGTTACGTTTGCTGGTCTTTGAGCAGCGAGCTTCTCAATTTGGGCAATTTTCTGTCCTCGCAACACTCAAATTTATGCGTTTTTCGGCTATGATGTATTTGCAAAAACTAAAGTCTTTGGATTTACTTATGACCCAAGATAGTTCACTGGGAAAAGTTTGAGGGAAAACTTTTTTCCGAGCCGAAATGCAGTGGACCGCTTTTAGAGAGACTGCCACTTAAAAGTCTTACCCAGTATTAAAATGCTGCACTTGGCTGCAGAAACAAAAGTTTACGATTTTCTTTCGTATGTTAAATTCCACGCAAGTAGTTTTTCTGTCTTTATCAATTTTGAAGATCAATTTATGGTTTCGGATATAAATGAAATTTGAGTTTCCCTTGCAAATTTTTGTATCAAAATATGGATATTAACAAGGAAATGTTTAAGTGAGGTGAAGATTAGGTAATTATCAAGATGATAGATATATCGAGCACTGCAACGAAAGATTCGTAATTTCCTTTTTTTGTCTCCCAGGACTCCCAGTTGTCTGTTAATTTTCCCATTGGGAAACCAGGCTCTTATTTTTTTAAATAGGTCCCCTATAAACTCAATGACTGCATGACTGGTTATTTCGAGTAATTTGAAAGTTTGGGGATGAAACACATCAGCCCATAATTTACTTCAATTCGCTGAAAAAACATGACAACTCCCCTCAAACTAATGAAGATTAGCAAAAGCACACTCACGACTCACTTATATTGGCAAGATCTTGTTTAATTTCTCCTCCAGTGTTACTACGTGTCCTTTTTTCAGCTGTATTCTCTGTGCTCTCTCAATAAAACCACTCCACTATCACTTGTGTCTCTGATTACAATGTTTACGAATCTCATGATCCAAGCTGTCAACTTATGAAATGTCATGCTGTCAGAACTGTCTCCGTTTACCTCACTTGCAGCTCAGTACCAAACTCTGACAAATCTAAAGCATGCTTAATTGATAGAGCTAAAAAAAGAGAGTAAACTCTTTATGACCTTAATTGCCATGCTACAGTGCATCGACACATGAAGACCGTAGATGTTTGTCATTATGCCAATGCAAAGATTCCTGAAATTTCAGTCGGTTTCTTCTGGGTCCAGTTACTACAGTCAACTAAAATTTGCTGACTGTTCCATTTTTGATAAACCGATTCATCATTGCTGTACTTCTCCTCACTTATGTTAGGAATCTAGAAAAGGAATAAAACCTGGCAACAGTCCGATTACTCTTGGTTTGCCCGGTTTCATCAGATATTTTCCTCTTGCATGTAATAAATATCGTATTAGGGCATAATATGCCCATTTTTGAATTTTTTGGCAGGAATCTTTCAGGGATCGCAAAAAGAAGCTCAGGCTCGAGGCTTGGTCTCACAGGCTTGCAAAATAGCCTCCCTCGACTTTTTATTAATACCATGATGATTTTTAAACCATAGACAAACACGGCAGACAAATAATGGTGGATCCGGAATTGGAAAAGGAAAAGGAAAAGGAATTAGAGTTGATGACAATTATAAAGTGCGGGAAATTTCAGGAAATTGAAAGTAAACTCAAGCCATCGGCCTTGATGTATTGTAATTCGAGCACTTTGGTAATGGGTATGAAGGTATGTGGTTATTTTTGTGTTGCAGGATTAAGGCAAGTCGCATGTGCGTATTTACTCAACCCAGTAAAAGGGTTAATATAGTGTAAGTTACTATTGTTACAAGTATTCTCAGTTCTTGGTACATCATTTCGGGTCTTAGAGAGGGTACATCCTTAAGATGTATGGCTTATTAACCCAAAGGGGTTCTCCCAGAAAAATTCTGTGGGGGTGTGCGGAACCTCTGCTCCCCAAAACCCTTACCTCAGTTTATAACCAAAATGTGTGATTTTCCTTACTCTATTTATGAGCTGACCAGAAATTTGACGCCCTATTTATGATCTGATTCTTTAATCAATGACCCTGTTTGAAACCTGCTAGATAATTAGTTACCTAGTTTTTTCAGACTGATGTTGAAGGAATCCACGGGAAGGAAAAAGATGGCGACTGGTACATTTACCTATAATGCTTTGGGCACGAAAACTCTAAAAGAGCGTATAAAAACACAAAGAAAAATTGCAAGTCATTCAAACTCGACAAGAGCAATGCTGTTAGTATAGGAACGACTACCACTAAACCATATCTTTCTATGATGCCCAGTGGGCTTAGTTTGGTTTGCAAGGTATTGTGGTAAAATTTTTCGCCGCCATCCTTTTTCTTATGGTGGATTAATTGTGAAAGGCTTTTCAGTGTTAATTGTCTTATTGATAATGGTGAAAAAGCAGCTTTTACTAAAAAGCACACTCAGTTTACTAAGACTAGAGTAGACTAGACTAAAGTGCAAATACAAAAACCATGCCCTATTTATGAGCAACATGGCCAAAATCCATACCCTATTTTCGACCACAGCGGCTAAAAACTCATATCCTTTGGCGTCGCACATCCCTATATAGCCCATGTAAGGGAGAACCTTCTGACGTCATTGAACCCATGTGAGGTTAATATGGCTGGACATTGGCCAAGTTCCTTTTTTGTGTGCATGTTATGGACCTGGGCAGAGTCAAGGTCCATAAACTCTCAGAAAAAAACAAGGCCAAAATGCAACCATATTGACCAAACAAGCTTTTGGATTTTTTTCTTTTTCCTAAATGTTTCGCTACTGTTTGCAAAACTTATGAAAAACACTACTAATTAAAGTGTTTGTTCCAAAAAATAATGTTCTTGAGACTTTTAACCTCTAAATGTGCATTTTGTTGTTTCTTACTATTACTAATAACAGCAAATAATTCGGCCTCACGCTGAGTGCTTGTTAGATTTGGAAATAACTGTTCTTGGCAGATCAGTCTCTGAATTCTACTAAACTTAAAGTAATTACTAGACTTTTAATTATATACAGTGTATTTATAACTACTCTCTGCATTGAACGGTTAGGTAAACTTTGAACTACGTAGGCGAGCAAACCACAAGGGACCCGATGAACAGAGCTTTCATCAGTTGGCAAACTCTGTGGAGAATTTCATGACCTGTTGGCTTGATCCATTGAGATATGATCGAAAAATGCAGGAGGTATTTGGTGATTGTTTGGATGATATATTGAAAGATGCCATTCAGCTAAATCAGAAAAAGGTACATGGAATGGAGAATAGATTGAGTCAACATACACTCTAGTCTTTTTTGTTAGAGTATATTTTATAAGAATATCAAGACGGAAGTTTGCAAAATGTACATTTCCAGAAAATATCCATACCTCCCCCACAGAAGGGATTTTTTCTAAGACTCCCCCCCCCCCCCAACCCTCTGGAAATTCCAATTAAGCTTCATACATTTATATTTTTTGGCCTCACAGAATCCCCCACCCCCCAGGAAATTCCCATCCCTTCTATGAGGGGAGTATGGATATTTTCTGCAACTGCACAATTTTAAAAATATTTTAAGATCAGATTTTACAACAAATATAATTTTGTGTTGAAATTTTGTAAATATAAAAAACAATTATGTACTAAACCGTATAAAATTCTTTTTTTGTCTAAACGGCAAAACTAGCCAAAAAGCAATGAAAACAGCACTTTCCGTCTAGTTTGTGCCAATAACATTGCTTCAAGAGGTTATGTGCGCATTATCCAACTTAAATGTGTGCAAGGAGGCTCCAAAATTGAAGGCCTTTGTTGGTGGAAAAAGGGCGTTAGGATTTTGTTGCGAGTTCGAATGTTTTTAGTGGTAGGTAGTTTGTAGTCCAAACAGAACACAGGGATGTCGGAAAGCACAACAAGGATATTTATTCCATACAAACGCAGTAATTCCACATAAGACTTCACAACAAGCACATGCTAGGCTTGTAAATACACTTGTCCTCCGTCAGTGTTGTATAAACATGGCCTCTGCCTAATACACGTAACCTCTCTGTTACACGTTAACAAACACGACTTCCGTTGATACTTTACAAAGCCTCCAAGCTTTACACACGACCTTCGTCACACTTCAGTAAACACTACTGGCTCACAAGATTATTCTTTCAACACTCCTGCGAAATAAAACCATCTAAAAATTACTCCGATTCTCTTATATACTTTACTGCGAGAGATTAAATTGTAGAACTTTCCGGCCCTACTGAATAAATAAACATTACAATAAGAAGCTATTTACAGTAACATACATGAACGGCTTAAAATAGAATTACTGAGTCACGATGATACAGCACTAATTAAATATGCTAGAAGATTCGGCACGAAATTAGCATATTCGTGAATCTTCATGTAAGTCACGCAACAATTTTTCGTAACAGATTTTTACTCAAAATAGGTTTGCATGTTGATTTCAGGTTTAAGTGCCTATGAAGTAAAAAATAATTGCTGCTTATTTGAAAGGCCTTTCAAAGTATAGAAGAATAGCGGTTTTCTTTTTAGAATATCTTTTTTCGTTTTAGAGATATTTATGTTTTTCTGAGTAAAGGGATGACATCATAGGTGGTTTTACTAAAACAGTACAACACTCAATCAAGAATATCTCTAGAAATATTAAAGCGGTGTTCTTCAATCTTGGCATCAGGACTGTACATCACAAAAGAAGCAAAATGACACCTGTTGTGCCATTGTCATGACAACAGTTATGCCACTGGTCCTGTTTTAATTGAGACTTAAATTCCCAGATTTTATCCTAAACAGGGATCATCCACTCACAACAATCTAATGGGGATAGTTAAGGCAATATGGGAACCATTTGAGTGCCGAGCTAGACCCTCTGTCACCCTTTAAAAGATTGCAAATGGGGATATTTGGTTTTTCACAGAAAGAGACTGGAGACGAGATTGTTGCCATGGCAACAACATAGTAGGTGTCATTCTGTTTCTTTTGTGATGTACGTTTCTGAGTGTTGTACTGTTTTAGTGGAACCACATATGATGTCATCACTTTCCTCATTTGCATAATACAAAAACGTAAATATCTCTGAAAAGAAAAAAGATAATCCCAAAAGGAAAACGCCATTCTTCTTTACTTTGAAAAGCCTTTCAAATAAGCAGCAATTATTTTTTACTTCATAGGCACTTTAAGGCCTGATGGCAAGGTTGTTGATTTCATTTAAAAACAACAAGATCTTCATTTCACGCAGTGTGTAAGCTCAAAAATGTTGAATTCAAGTCAAAGTAGGTTAGAATGTTGATTTCACAATAAGGCCTGACGGCAAGGCTGTTGATTTCACTTAAAAACAAGTAAAATCTTCATTTCACGCAGCATGTAAGTTCAAAAACCGTGACTTCAGGTCAAAATGGGTTAAAATGTTGATTTCACATTAAAGCCTGAGGGCAAGGCTGTTGATTTCACTTAGAAAACAACAAAATGTTAACTTTCTGCAATGTATAAGTTCAAAAATGTAGGCAGGGTCCGAAATTAACTTTTTTAGGAAGGCGCCAACTGGCGACTGAAATGTTTTTTTTTTCAGTCGCCAGATGGAGAAATGTGGTCACCAAAAAGTTTCAATAATTTTTTTTTCGCAATGAAACAAACCGGGGCCACAATGACGATTTTCTACTAACGATAAACATTAAAAACAAACATGCTGATTATTGGGTAAACTTCAGAATACCCAGCCATTGATACACTTACTGCTGAAAACCCACAACAAATGAATCGAATGCCGGTCATATACACAGTTTTGTGCAACTGCCAAATGTTTCAAGTCAACTTTACACCTTTTGGACACACTATGAAACCAAAACCCATCAAAATCTTTTGAGAATTTTAATGGGAAAATCACAAGGTTTTCATGTATTTTTAACAGGTTTTTTATGGTTTAATTCATGGGATTTTTCCCATGGAAATAAATCCCAAGAAAAAAAGCATTAAAAATGTTGTGAAATTCTCATGAAATTGCCCTTAAAATTTCCCAGTTAATGGCCCCTGAAATTTTCATTTTTAAATCAAGTACATTAAAAATGATAAAAATGCCATTAAATTTTATGTGGTTATAATATGCAATTTAATGGGATTTTCATGTTTTTGGGAAACACACCATGAAAATTACCTCTAGATTTTCATGGTGTAAATTTAATGGAATTTTAATGGCATGTAAAATTCATGGTCCATGAAAACCCCACGAGCCATGATATATCTATGATCGTTACAATTTGTTTCATCATAATTTTGTAAAATCAAGTAGCACAATTACTTCTGATACATAAATAAGCTGTGTCAAAAGCCCAGAATTATAACAAACTTGAAATAATAAGAGAGCAACAATATAAATATAAAAATATTGCTGCAACAAAAGACAATGACTTGCCAACATTAACCTTCATTGCACTTAGAAAACTTTATATGTGACCTTTTACGCAAAAACATACACTAATGGTTTTCTGTTGGGATTCTTAACTTGTTATGTTTAATTTGTATCATATTTGTTTGTTTGGTGCATTTGATCATATTCACATGGAATTTGTTAAAAATGTTAATTATTATTATTATCATTATTATTATTATCTGTTATTATTATCTACATTTCTCTATCCATTTGAACGGTTTGGTCAACCGTTCACTAATAAAATTTGTCTATCCGTTTGAACAGCTTGGTCAACCGTTCGCTAAATTTCTCTATCCTTCAAACGGTTTGGTCAACCATTCGCTAAGAAATTAATTTCTCAGTCCGTTCGAACGGTTTGGTCAACCGTTCGATTAAAAAGCAACCTGCCGTTAGAGTCGTTAGATCGGCTTGGTCAACCATCCATAAACAAAAAGCCAGCAACCCTTTCAATTTCCCTTTTGGGTTATTCAGTCGTTCAATAAAATCACCTACTTAACCATTCTATCAGTTCAGAAACCCGTTTGCTAAATAGTCCTTTCAACAGCTTGGTCTGGACATCGTATGCTAAAATTATTTGTCTGTTCAAAGTTCTTCTTCACTAAATAAAAGGCACGACTGCTTGAGTTGTTTATTTCTGTCTCAATCTCCCTTAGACTTATTGCGCCAAATTGTAACTTTTGTCTTCCGTTTGTTCTTGTGGTTAAGAAATATAACTTGCTGTTGTTTAAACTGCTCATATGTTTAAGAACCAGGGTCGATTTGTTTTAGCTCATAAATTTCATGCTTGTTTGTTTGTTTTTACACCTGCTGCCTGACCGCATGTTCCAATTAATTATTCATGCGAAAGCCTAAGCGTGAGTTTTGCAGTTATTTTATTGGCCGTGGCTTTGCCGAGCCGAATTAAACTTCAAACTAATACTGTACATTACCATTTTTGTTTTCTAAAGTCCAAGCAGCTGCTTTAAATCCACGATCTGTATTTGAAACTCACTTGATAAACAATTTTTCCATCAAGCAAAGAACATTTTACCATTTGAATGAATGATCTGGATCAAACATAACTGGAGATATGATTTTTTTTCGAATGCTATTAAAATTCAAACAATAAACATTTCGTAAGCAACTTGCCAACACGTACCAAGACACAGCTCTGTCCTTGTAAAAACATAAAGTTCACATGTTAAAATAGGAACTTCAAGCGACTGTTTTGATTTTCTTCCCATTATTGGTAGCTTATGATCAAGCCAAGTGTCAAAGAAACGGTAGTTTGTTGGTGAATTTGTGAAGTGATCGAAAAAACTGGGAATACGATAGCTTTCATTGATCAACATGACGTTTAATTATTGAGTAGCACATGTGTTGAACCGTTGACTGGAGTGAGAAGTCAATTTCCTGTTGTGAAAGGTAGAGTGGGAGGGAAGTCTGTTGATGCTCTGAGAGATACTGGCTGTAGTGGAATAGTAGTAAAGAAGGTTCATCTGTCTGAGGATCAGTTCACTGGTGACTTTAATGTTATGCTGCTCATCAACAACGCGGCAAGGAAAGTGCCTATTGTAAAGATTGATGTCGATACACCTTACCTTAAAGGCCAGGTGGAAGCGCAGTGTCTCCCTGATCCTATTTATGATCTAGTTATTGGTAATGTACCGGGAGCGAGAGCTGCTGATGACCCAGACCCAAGCTGGGAAGATCATGTGCAAGAGGCGAGTACTGGAACTACAAGAAGTCAAGCTAAGAAGGCCAGAGAAAGTATCCGGTTGAAGATACTGAGTACCGATGAAAGTCCAAGGACAAAGTGACAAAGGCCAAGGAAGCTAAGAGTCTGATGTATGAGACGGTAAGCAAGTTGAGAGACGGAGACGGTAACGCCAGACAGAAAGACAAACTAAAATTGGAATTGAATGCTCTTAGAGAAAACTGCGTACAGTACAACGAGAAGTGAAATAGTTTACGGTGCCGGAGAATTTGGAAAGATCACAAAGGCTTAACAAGGAAAGCCCTTTCATGATTGAAGAACCCGCTGAGAAGATTCATGTAGATGAAGCTACAACTTTAGGAGCAGTTGCTGTTGGAGTGGACGCTAACATCAGTGAGAACGACGATGTTGAAGGTGAAGAAGGAGTTGATCCCGGAGATGATGTTGAATTTCTGGAGATTGGTGGTTATGTCGCTCATGAGCAAAGTACAGGAATAACTTAAGAGACATTGGACTACCTCCTCTCGTAGTTTCAATTAAGTAATTTTTCGTTTTCTCAAGAGGAAGAAATTAGGATTATTATTATTATTATTTTTTGCTATATTAGTCAAGGAGGTGGACTAGAAATAGATGACCTCTTCTACCTCCTTTCACAATTTCTCATGTATTTTTGTCGTCAATATATTGTTGTTTTTGTTTGCTCTCTGTGGGTGATTAATTGTGAATACACTATTATTATGTTACGCAAAATAATTGCGTGACTCGGAAGATACACAAATACACTAATTTCGTCTCAAATCTTCTTGCATATTTAATTAGTATTGCATCACCATGATTCAGCAATTCTTTTTAGTTGTTTATGTATGTTGCTGTAAATAGTTTAAATATTATAATCATGATACTTTACTTAGTAGAGCGAGAAAGTTGTAGAACCTTATGCTGTAAAGTATATAAGTGAATCGGTATAGTTTATCGGTGGTTTTTCTTCCCCAGGAGTGTTTAGAGAGAAATGTCTCCAGAGTCAGCAGTGTTTACTGAAGTGTGACGAAGGTCACGTGTAAAGAGTAGACAGTGGTTGTATTTGTGAAGTGCAACAGAGAGGTTATGGGAATACCTGGCAAGAGGCCGTGTTTATACAAGAGGGACGAGGGTCGAAGGATAGTTTACAAACCTTGCGTGTGCTCGTTGTAAAGTCTTGTGTGGAATTACTGTGTTCGTATGGAATAAATAACCTTGTTGTTGTTTCCGACAACCCTGCGTTCTGTTTGGACTACAAACTACCTACCACTTAAAACATTTGAACTCATAACAGAGGTCTGCATGCTATCAATTTCAAATCCTGATTTAACAGATAAAATCTATTGGTGTTTATATTATTACCCACTAATTTTTTTTGGAGCTCATATTCATTTACTTTTCATGGCCATGAAATCATGTTTTCATGACCCATTAAATTCAGGTCTGGTCCGTTTGCAACTTCCATGACAATTTCATGGGCCATGATATCTAATGATTCATGTTTCATGACCCATTAAATGTAACTTTTGTTGATGTCACAGGTAGATTTAACCCTTTCAAATGGGTGGGTTCAGCTAGAACTGAGTTTAAATAATGGCAGCTGAATTATTGGACGAGGATGAGCAAAGTATCGTGATTGCGAGCACATCAATTGTTTGCTGAAGCCAAACTTCTCGGCAAATATTTGATCTGCGAGATGCTGACAAGTCATTTTTTTTGCGACATTACAGAATTCAATAATTGTTTTATCATTCGATTACCAGCTTTTTTGATATTTAAATCACTGTCTGTCAGCTTAGGGAAGTAATCTGGCATTTTTCACCTAAAGCGTGGTTAAAATCATGCACAAGCGAACAAATATTTATAGGTAGTTATTTGCAGGGGACGTGGTGGGCTCTTAGCATTGAATAATACATGTATACTTTTTTGGCATTAAGTTACCGGTACAAATAGCTTGTATGAGAAATGGCAGCACTTGATAAGGTCGCATTAATACGATATTACTTGATTTCTTCCTGCATTTCTTCTGCAGTTTTTTACCCATGCAGTTGTAGATACTGAAATCAAACGCAAATGGTATGGTCGAGATTTTATGAAGTCTAAATGGAAAAGTTGGAAAGCACTGTTTATCTTCTGGTGTCTTTTTGATTTGGTGTTCTCTCCAATCCTATTTGCTGTGTTTTCTCTGATGACAAGAAAGAAAAAAGGTAAAACTAACTGAAGAAGGAAGTTAAGAGTGAAGAAAGAAGTTTTAAGAGTTAACTCATTTATTTAGCAATATGCTTGGCCTTAGGTACAATGGAATGTAAGATGGGTATCATTGGCTCACTGAATATTCAAGATGGCAGCACTCCAAAATTTATAGAAAGAATAATTGAAATCATCAAACATGAAACAATGTAAAAATGGGAAATGAAAACTATGACAACAACAATATGTTTCAGAAGCATACATGTACAGGCTGGTAGCAGTTGAATAACAGCTTTCAATTACATGTAAGGGTCAATGCCACTTTGCAACTACCAATGTGACCCAGGCTGGATTCCGGCCTGGTGTCATATGTAAGTCGAGTATATTGTTGGTTCTTGCCTTGCTTCCAATGTTTTTTTCTGGTTCTCTGGTTCTCCTCCCTTCACAAAATCTAATGATGCAAGAGATAACAAACTAAAACGGTGCCGGTTTACGCTGGATCTGTCACAGATCCTAGGTAAATCAGCAGCATTTTCACTTGCGGTCCCTTGTAGGTCGTAGATCTTTTTAGGTCTTTTTAGATTGGATATGTTGCTCATTTTTAACATGGTTTGGCAAGGGTTGTCCAATACTCCGACAAATTTATGCATAACATTGTATTCTATTATATCAACATGACAATAGATTACCAACACAGTACAACTGAGAACGATGCAATAAAAATTAATTGAATACAATACAATGCTATGCATAATTTTGTCAGAGTATTAGACAAGTATGGGTTTGGCCATAATTTTTCTGCCAGACAGTTTTTGTCTGTCTGCAGCTGCAGTCTCCTTATTGCAACAATGACATGATATTCTGGATTTTGCCTATCGTCCTTTATCACACATTTTGCATGTGACACTGGCCAATCTGCAAAAGTTTGGATTTGCGTTTTATCTGAGGCCATCACCAGCTGCATTTTGTTGAATGATTGGTCAACCAGCCAATTACTTCAATTATTACTTGCTACACTGTGCTGATGAGACCCTACAATGTCGAAACAGTTGTCCACGGCCGCAATTCTTTGTCTTCAGTTTGAAATCCAAGTATATTGTCGTTGTCCTGCTAAGCTCTCTACTGTCGGTATTAATCAGCCTTGAATTGTTTTTACAAAAACCAACACTTCAACTTCCAATTCGACCAGGATAGAGGATGACTGCTGAAACCAGTCTTACAGACTTCATGTTTTTGCCAATTGGTATTTCAATTTTATTATATCTTTTAGTTAGTACACGTGCTGTGATTGGTCAACATGCGGAAAAATTTCTTTTTCCGCGTGCCCGATTAACCTCAGAGATATATTAAATATCTTACTAACCTCGCTTTCTCGGTCCTCACTGTAAGTTGCCGATCCTTGTTTTTTCCCGTCAATTTATGGCCCGCGCGCTTCACGCTAGGGCCATAAGCGAACGGGAAAAAACTCGGTCCGTAACTTACAGTGCGGCCCTCAAACTCGGTTAGTAAGAGATAGCACTTTCCTTCCCAAACGTTTTAACTTTGCCAAGGAAGGAAAGATGCAGAAGGCATGGTCCTAAACCGACAACAATTTCATGCATAAACCACAACAGCTTCATATCTATAATAGCGGTGAATGTACCGTCGTTGTGTTAATGAATTGTTACCTCCAGACCACACCTTCAGCTGGCAAAGATATTTGTTTACAAGCATTGTGTTTGTTATTTGAATGTTGAAAAC
>CM042748.1:2640885-2654763 GCA_022496165.2 Catalaphyllia jardinei | reverse complement strand
GAAACTACAAAGATTACGAAGGGTAAGAGTCACGTTCGCGTACGTTTCATGTACGTTAATTATTTCCTGTCATCTCGCGCTTGGGCCGCCTGTGTTTAACTCGTTAATCGTCAGTGTTGTTTGTATTTCAGAATGGAGCAAGAGTTAAAAATGTGTACGCGTCCCTTGCGAATGGCCATCTGGTAGTGTTTACACCAAAGACGGCTTCCAGCCCACGGAGGTGTTCGCACAATGACGTCACATTGGTATCAAAGGAAGAAGACGAGCAGGTGACAAGAGAGAGTGACATGTGGTCCAAATTTGAGGTTTGTGGCATATCCTTCAACGTGAAAACACCGTTTCCTCAGTTGGCGGGCCATGAAAAATTTCACCCGAACTATTTCAAGTTTGTTGACTTCAGTCCGTAATTCTAATCTTTCTAAATCTTAACAATTCTTGTTTTGTTTTCGTTTTTCCAAAGTAAGTTTTATTTTAGATTTTTTCCTCGGTTCGTAGGTAACGTTCTACATCACAAAACACAACTCAATATATTGTCTAATTGTTTTTATATAATAACCAAATTAATGCGCGTGCTCTGATTGGTCAATCAGCTGTGGGTTATTGTGCCGGTAAACCCACGGAAAAATCGCGCGTCTTCTGAATTCTTATATAAAAGCAATAGACCACAAGTTTTCTATGGGTTATAAGCTGATAAACCACGCGGGATGTTGGTAGAACACTCGAAGAATTCGTAAACAACTCGCCTGCGGCTTGTGGTTTACAAATCCTTCTCGTGTTCTACCAACATCCCGCGTGGTTTATCAGCTTATAACCCATAGAAACTTGTGGTCTATTGCTTAAATATTTTCACCAATTGTCACCATGTTTACTTTATCCTTCCTCACGGGCGGTTGTCTTTCATGATCAGTAACGTATTAACGTACTCATACAATAAGAAACCATTTTAGTAAAATGTATTTACTCGTAAAAAACTGTATTTCGCAGCAATGTAAATGGCGCTTTGTTGTTCAAGATTACATCAGGTTTTTGTCTTAGAAATGGTGAAATCAAGTGTACTGAGGTCGAGAAGAAATAGTTCTCGAAACCTGAAGATCCCATATTGACTCTTTGCATAATTTTAACCGAGAAAGTGAAGTCAAAATGAACGATTGGAACGCGGGAAACATTAGTACAGAATGTTAGGTACAATATTGGTGCGACAGTTCTCTTTAATTGTCATCGACCTGAGGTGTTGTACATTAGAGATGACGTCGTAACACTGTCAAACAAATTGTCCTCATACTTGTCAAGTCTTTTGACAAGGTTTGCATTTCGTGAGAACACAATAGATTTGGCGCCGAGTGTATAAACTGTGGACTACTCTCGTTTTCTCCCTCCTACTCTGTAAGGGGATTTTTTTGTGGTTTCATCAGTGGTGTTATGTTATGCTCCATCTTCCAGGTCGTCAATCTTGGCCAACATGGTATGCCCGCTAAAAGCATGGTCCTTGTACGTGACAACAAGGAATTGTGGGTCGGATGCGGTAACAAGATCGTCATAGTGGATACCAACACGCTGGTGTTGCTGGACGAGATTGCTGTGTACCAGACTCCGAGAATACATGTTCGTATTATGGTTACCGATGGCTCGCGAGTGTGGAGTGCCGACAGAAGATCGCCGAAGATTTTGCAGTGGGCTGTGAGTAGTCGTCAGCTAACGAATATTTTCGACTGCGATTCGGATAACCCCGTGGGTGTTGTGTTAAGCACAGATGTTAAGGAGCCACGTCAATTCTCCACTGGGACGGGAAGTGCCAGGTGTGGCAGAGCAGTTAGTGACCCACCTGAGAATCTTAACCCGTCTTACACAGAAGCCATGTTTCGGGAAGCGATGGCGTCTCAAGGTAACCCCGAAGGAGACAGAAGGAGATCTATGCGCCGAGATGAGTCGCTTCCTCGTGAATCTTCCTTATCTTCTAGTTTCGATCCTAAGGTTGAAAGAAGCGGCACCCTTGAGAGTTCCAAAGATGGAGATTCAATGTCATCAAATCGGAGTCCACCGGTTACAATACCTGGCTCCCAAGCAAAGTTTTACAGTGAGAAAGAGATGGAGGAGAACATCTTGTCTCGTTTTCGCTCTCTTTCAGCGGAAACCGACTCCAGTGGTGACAGCGGTGTGTCTTCTTTTCGAAGTACCAGCACGACTAAAACTAACGCAGCGAAGCCAAATACGAGTAATATTTCGGGTGCCGCTCAAAGTGCTGCCGAAGATTCACGAACTGACGAGGATTCTACCTCGGTAACATCCGGAAACGTTCCAGGCGTCAAAGTGTCCGTTGACCTCAGTGAAAGCAGGGAGGAGCAGGAAAGAGAATCAGGTGTAGGCGCTACTTCGAAGGATAAGACCAGTGATGAATTGTCTGCGATTCCAGCTGCTGGAAGTGGCCAATCAAGGGACCAAGAAATACGAGTTACTTTAGACACCGAAAGTAATTCCACCTCGAATGTCGCGAAAGATCGAAACGAAACCCAACAAGATCTCGGTAAAAATAACTCGACGAGTCCAACTGACGAGGTTCGTGAAGACGATGGTGACAGCAAAGACCGCGATGAGGGTGAAAGTGAGTTTGAGCTTGTAGGCCGTGAAGAGAGTCGGCAAGCCTTCATTGAGGGTACAAGACGAAGCGCTCATGTGGAAAGCTCTAGTACGCAACAGTGTGCGTCTATGGCGTCTCTCCAATTGTCTTTCAGTTCGCCTACACGCGCTCCATCGCTGATGAGTTCAAAGAGACGAAAGTCGCAGCGACGGCAGGCAAACGAAGACAACAAATCGCCTCCTCCAAAACCTTGGGTAGGGAGGCCGAGGTTACGCATACTCGCGGGCTCAATAAATCGGGTGACGTCGCTTCTGTTGGTGAATGGCTCGTTGTGGATTGGTCGAGGAGTTGGTGACGTATTAACAGTGAACGTGAATTCGGCCAATAACGACCTTCCACCAGGTTACGTCTTTGCCCAGCTTGAATGCGACAATCTTCTAGGATACGAAAATGGTCAGGTGGATGAAATTGTCTACAGTGGCACCAACAAGGTTGTTTGCCTTCGGCGGCTTGAGCCCACGCGACAGAACTCAGCCAGTGAAGATCGGTTTATGGAACGTTACCAAATAATCGTATGGGAGGCCTGGGGCGACTTGGAATTTAGAAAATTCAGGGGGCAATTGAACGAATTCAACGCTTTAGTTGAGTAATATTTTTGTGTGTCTTCAAATGAATTCGTCATTAGTTCGAGTTGAGACTCGGGTATATTGAGGAACAGTTCTTCCCTTAACTAGATCGTTAACGACAAAAGACGCTAAAATAAAGCGCCAGGCTTTTAGAACAAGAAGCTTTGAACAACAAAGATGGTAGACAGCTATTGTAGAATCGCCCGATGTGTGACAGAAGGTCTGAAAGTCGAACATACCTGCTTGGACAAATGGAAGCAGGCAAAGACCAACAGATCAAGATTAGGTCGTGGAAATATTTAAGGTTACTTCTCACCTTCAAGGGCACAAAAAATATATTTTTTTTATTATTATTTGACAAAATCTAAGTAAGTCATTTATCTAAAGTTTACAAAAGAAAATTATTAAAAATCTCAAAAAGCGACCAAATTATTTACCAAAAATGTATTTTTAAATGAAGTTAATGAACCAGGAAGGTGAAATCGGTAATCGCTTAATGGACGAAACCACCAGGGAAAATTTTCGCGACAAACGCTGATCTTAAAGCTATTGGTTAGCATTTTTTTTGCATTTGGCTACTTTGCTCGTTTAAGTGTCTTTCTCTTGAATGCGACAGCGAGATGGAATACGTGTTGCAATGCAATGCTTTTCCCGGGAAATCCTGATCCTCTGTTATTGACGCTGAGGGGTCCTGTTGTTCTATTGTTTTGCGGTTTCGTAAGGCGAGATAATCTCCTGGCGCGGTGTGAGTTGTTTACGAACCTATACGAGCTAAAATCTCGCATTTGATTTTGGGAGGACTGCATCCACTTTGAGCGAATTTATAGGGTATGCAGATTTGACGGATTTTCGTGAAATATCACCAGAACATTTCAGGGATAATGAAAAAGTGTGTCGGGAAATGTGGATATTTAACATATCTTTCCCGTGGCGTCCATTTACACAACACGCCTTGCATATTTTTTTGCTACTTCAACTTTAGATGTGGATATCTAGACAACCAATCAGAATATCGAAAAAGCCCAACATAGTTCTGTTGATTGATGCCTTGTGAATCCATAGGACTCTGCAGCCATTTTGCTCGTATGGTGGCATCCGATAGCCTATAAATTCAATTCGTTTCACGCCTCCCGGCTTCTGACACTTCCTGAAAAAAAAAACCGCGATTACATTGTTTTTTATCGTTAAGTGCAATTATTAAGCTTTATTCTGATATGTAGTTTGATGGAGTTTCATTGAAACTGGCGCGTACGAATTTTTTCCCGAAGGACGCTCGTAAAGGTGAGAAGTAACCTTAAGCAATTATTGGGAAGACTCTAAATGTTACGTATGTGCGGAGTTGCATGTATCCATCCATTTCAACCCCCAATCTTACCCATACCTAGCTACTGTTATTATATAATTACCTCCGCAAATAGGCAACGAAACATGGTAGGCCAGTTGAAATTCCATAACTTGGGAGCAACTGCGAAAAAAGCCCTATCACCATACGTCTTGAACCTTGATGAAGGCGCGGCTAAAAAATTCTGAGAAGTAGCACGAAGTAATCGTGGACAATTACTGTCACGTAAAAGTTCAGATAGGTAATTTGGTGCCAAGCCATGGCTGGATATTTGCCTCGTTTCTAATATCCAGCCATCTTGACCTGACGCGTGGTCAATAGCCCATATATTTTCTTGCATATATCTTTATAGCTCAGAAATTTCTTAAGGTTTCCCCTGGCCTTAAAACAATAGATCTCGTATGATCCACCCGTTTGAATTAATTAACTAGAAAGTTGTCATTCCCGACTTATAGAACCGTTATTCTTGTTTTAACATAACTATACATTCATTAAAAACGTCTGTAGTTATTAGAGACTTCCGCTTAACTAATCAGTAAGCCAGTTCGTATTTTGTAGAGTTTGTAGATACTTAATACTTTAAAGTATTAGATTTTTAAACTGAGTATTTAATATGAAATGAATCAAATTATATTTTAACGGGAACTAAGGTTTTAGATAATTTTCATAACAAGAGAAAATGAGATTTAAGTACAAATTTGTGATTGTTATATAAAATACCAAAAAACAGTGTAAAGGATCAAATAATGACTTTTCTCATAAGTGATCGATTAGTAAGTTCTCCTCAGTGGTTATGGTGCAGGTCTTATAAAGTACTTTCAAGGAGAATTAAGATTTCCATCGGTGATTTGCCCTGTTTGAGCTTGTATTGTTAGAATTAGACATTATCACCCTGAAGATGACAAAATGACAAGAACGTAAGGTTTCTAACTCTTTGTAGTCTTTTAAAACAATTTAGCAGTTTGAAAAAAAAAATTGTCATTAGAAATTGTTTGTTATATTAGTTTGTGCCGAGCTCTTTAAAAGGTCCGTGTTTGTAGTCGTTCCTTTGTGTTTGTGGGTGATTGTGTTACTTGCGAAAATGATCTTTAAAAGGTGATTATTTTAGGTACAAAGTGAACTTTAAAAGGTTATTGCGTTACAAATGATTGTGTTGTATACAAATTGATCTTTAAAAGGTCGCTATTTTTAGACAGTTTTGAAGTCACTTGATTTTAGATGCAAACTTATCTCGCTATGTTAGGTAATTGTGTTACACTAGCTCCCACTGGTGTTTGGTGATTCAAAGTCACGCTATTTTAAATGGCTGTGCACCATATTGAAAGGTCTCTATTTTTATAGTCGATTATTAGGTCACGCTAGTTAAAATGATGTTTAATGGGCGATTTGCACAATGTCGTCACTTGTCTACCAGAAGTTATTTAGCCAAATGACAACGTTCTACAAGTCTACAATGAAAAAAAACCACTTATCGTTAGACGATAAAATACTCTGGTTTGCTCGATTTATTTTCAAACAATAAGCCTACGATCAATTAAGATGGGAACTACATCAATGTAATATTGATTCAATACCATTTGAATCTTTTCAGAAATAAACTCGTCAGCAAGTATTAATTGATTTCTATACTTTTTCGTATTGTTTTGATATACTTCGCCCGCATATGCCATGGTTCGCATTTTGTGGAATTTGGCTAAGCTGGAATATCTCTGGTGAATCTCATCTCCCCTGAACTGTACCTAAAAGGTATAATGCGGCATTAACCATATCATAATTCGACCGGATTCCGTCAACATCTGGGTCAGTGATTTGATGTATAAACAATGGCCTCCATTTGGCGCGAAATTTGTCTGCGGACATTATCTGTTCCGAGAAGCGAACAGTTTTCCAAGAGCGTAGCTCGAGGGAAATTGTGAGCTTCGAGGAATAATGTCCAAGGACGGGTTTTGCTAAAGGTAGGCCCGCGACCCAGCGGCCCACCACGGCCCGACGGCCCGGTTGCCCGGTTGCCCGGTCCTGATTTTCTACAGTTTTTTTTCCCACAGTGTTTTTGTCCAGCGTTAAAACCCCACACATGCACAGATCGGATTTGGGCGTGCAAAATGGACGACGGTAACCATTTTAATAATCATTTCAATCCTTTTTTATCCTTTCTTTCGTTGCTTGTTGCTAAGTGAAAACGATATCATCCTTTGTTTATTCGTCTGTTTACAGAACCCGATAGCGAGAAAGTCCATTCTCAAACGATGAGGACCAAAAATTTTAAAGGATTCAAATGATTAAATGGTAAACGAATTCAAACTCACCGCCGTCCATTTTGCACGCCCAAACCCGATGCAGATCTGTACGTGTGTGTGGATTTACCAATGGACAAGAAAACTGTGGAAAATCAGGACCGGGCCGCCGGGCCATGGCGGGCCGTGGGCCTCGGGCCGCGGGCCGCGGGCCGCTGGGCCTTCGGGCCGGTGGGCCTTGGCGGGCCGTGGGCCTGCTTTTAGCAAAACCCGTCCAAGGACAAATATCCTAGCATATTTTCGCCCCAAATGGAGGCCATTGTGTTTATTATCCTTCAAACCTTTTTCGCAACACGCGCTGTTTTGAAAATTGGAGATTTGGAGATCCAAATTTGGACCAATTATCAAAGAGTTATGCAACCTTTTGCTGAACACATGCCCGACAAGTCATCTGTTCTTAACCCACCATGCAACTCTTGAGGTTTTCCCTTATATTCCTCGTGCCAAACCGCTAGTGGTTTTAGCTTGCTTGATCCAATGATCTAAAAGAAAACAAGGTTTTTCCAAAGCGTGGCTTAGACCGTTAGCATCAAATTTCTCTTTGTAATACCGATGCTTTTCCAAGCAAGCTGGTTACAAAAATAAGGGGACGAAGAGCCTACCAAATACTGGCTAGGCGAAGCGCTAAATCATGTTTCATCTAAAATGTTAAATAAAACCTATGGCAATTGTTAACGAGAATTTATTTTTTATTTTTTAAATCTACGGGTTAGTTCTTGATGTGTCGACGAGCGCTTTCTCTTTAAAAGCGCATTGAATATCTGTGTAGGGGCAAAAGTCTTGATCCCGCAAGCAGAAAACTAAACAAAATTTTCCCGCGTGATGCGAATAACGCTCATGAGAAACGTT
This sequence comes from Catalaphyllia jardinei, assembly GCA_022496165.2. Lineage (NCBI taxonomy): Eukaryota > Metazoa > Cnidaria > Anthozoa > Scleractinia > Caryophylliidae > Catalaphyllia > Catalaphyllia jardinei. The sequence goes on along the minus strand of CM042748.1, from coordinate 2,647,077 downwards.
GAATCTAGCGTATGTACTCGATAACGCTTTTATTGCGTAACCTGTTTAGCTGTGAGAGCTCCGAATTCAGTGGAATTTTCGGATATGATGAACGGTTGAGGCCAGCCGGAAATGATTTTACCTTAACGTTTGTTTATTTACAGAGTCAGTGGAAGAAACTTTACAGTAAGGGACCGGTCATTATTTAGCGGGGCGGGGGGGCACTATATTTGGGGGGAGGGTCACTGTTTTTTTTGTCCCATATCGGAGAGGGCCATTTTTTGGAGCTGGGTATCTTCACGTGTATTGTACGATGAAAAATCTGGATATTGGCCATCTTTACCAACTGTAAGTTATCCATTTATCATTGCTGCAAAAGGTACGTGTTTTGGATACACGCATAGAGATCTCAGCATTGCAAGTGTATCTTTCAAAAATGTGAACTAAAATGAACAGTTTAAGTACACATAAACACCTGTAGAAATCATGAGCCAAATAAAGTCTATTAAAGAGCGCTGTACGTCTTGCGACTGAGGTACCTGTGCCGACTATATGCAGCAACACCTATTACAAGTTTCTAACTTTTATAATAACGCAACACAACAACATTTAATTCGAAAGGATTGCTAAATGAACCAAGCGCCATTGAACAATTCAGCAAGGAATAAAAAGTTGATGTTCAACTAGTCAAGAATTATGTCTGCCACCTTCAAAATCTGCAGCTTAAGAAAAAGAAACGTGAGGAATCAAGAAAAAAGCTTCAAAAGGAAGAAAAAAGCAAACATATGATGACTACAACTGGCAAGTCTCCACACTTGACCTATACGTTGACAAACACGGTATCAACTGCTCAAGGAGCACATTGAAAAAAGACAAAGTAAACATTGTTACAGCTGACATTGCCAGATCTTTGTTAAATGAAGTGTTAGAGAAAGAAGACGATGATGAAGATGATGAAGCATCAGAAGACGAACAGGAGTTCGAGGATGATGTAGTGTCGGAGGAAATTGGTGACAACAGCGATGATGAGGAAGAAGCAACAGATCCTGAGGAACAAACTGAAACAGATGACAACGAGAGTGACGACAATGACTGTGATAGTAAAAACCATGAAAACTTTGATAAGGATGAGGACATTGCAGACGATGATAATGACAATAGTGACAGTGGAGACTTGGAAATAAGTGACATCCTTTGTACAACAAAATCTGGAAGAACATGCAGGACATGGAGGGGACGATACCTTTACTACTGATTCTACATGTAACTTAATTAAAGCGCTGAGCCTTTTTTAAAAGGGGCTTTTCTATTATTTGGCCATTGGGGAGGGTCACAATTTTTTCTACTTGGGTCAGGTAATTTAAAACCTCAGTGGGGGAGGGGCATAACTTCTTGGCCGTTTTTTTTTTTTTTTTTTTGCCCCCCCCCCCCCCCCCCGCTAAATAATTACCGGTCCCTAAGGCTGTCAGGAAATAAAATCATTGCTGAATAAACTTTGACTAAAATGAAGAACTACACAAAATTAATTGTTTCGTAACTGGTGATAAAGGTGGGGAAAGTTGTTAAGAGAAATAAGTACATTAAGATGTTATGCAAACAGTAGTTTTAGTATTTTAGTTTGCTGCTAAAGGTGATCTATGATACTCATAATTAAACACCGATAAATACACTATATAAGCGTCTTAAAGTGACCATTAATTGTGTTACTGGAAACCTTAAACAACCATTGTTTTCACCCTAAACTCACATCTCTCGCCTTAAAGCATGTCTTGTCAACTGTCAAGCGTTCAAGCTCTATGCAAAACAAAGTTTAGAGTTTATACATTTACAGCATATGACATTATTCCTTAGAGTTGCTGTTGGCTGGTAGAAAATCGGTTTGTACAATACCGATATTCACTTTTAACAAACAAGTCTTTTTGATATCTAAATTTTGCCAACCACAGAACAAAAGAATCCTTTATCGTCACATTAACGACGATAGCTGACGCAACGGTGAGAGTATCACTATTGAGTTAACAGTCTAGACGATGCAAGAAATTAGAAGAAATGTTTGCGAATGATCATCCTTGCACGATGCTCTGTTTCACATCAACGCTTAATAGAGCACGGTGTTAAGCAAAGGGCTTTAAAATGAGAAATTTAAACCACTTCAGGTTGTTATCTTATCATTTCATTTTTTTTTTGTTATTTTGTATGCTTTCTGCTAAGTTCTTCCTATTTTGGGAACGCATACGAAGGTGGCATATTTTTGTTCGTATATTTATTTGCAATTGAATGCTGGCATTACATATTTATCCTGAGCAAGGCCAGTAGACGCTCTTAACAAACTAGACAATTGCGAAACTCCAAGATGAATGTAAAATTTTTCTAGGTGTTGTCCTCGGAGTCGCGGTCATCACTGCTCAGTAAGACGGCGTCGTTGGAACGATAAGTTTTTTTGTTACACCTCCCAACTCAAAAACGATTTGCGATTGGAGGAGAAAGTGTCACGTGCCGTTGGTCAAAACTCACTCCCTTGGGAAACGTTCGACTCGCACGTGATCAGGTCGTGCTCCTTGAAACTGTCTCAGTCGAAGTAAAGCAAACGATTACTTTGCGGTTTTGTTTTCTAGTTTTGAGTTGGAGGATATAATCAAAAACTTAATGACTGGATCCGCGGGAAACAGTGACATTTGTTTTTCCCTCAACCTCAATGTTCCCCACGGCCATTGGCCGTCTCTGGGAACCAAAATTCATTGTTTCCTTTAAGGCCTGTTATCAAAAATTACTTCAAGAACAATAGCTGTCCCTTAGCAGCTATGTTTTTTTCTCTTCTGTTCTTTTAATTGTTTTTTCTTCACCGGATTACAGATTAAATAAGTTTCAAAGATAGTCCAGACACTAATTATGACTCTGCAAAAAGCAGCCCATGAGACCTTTTACTGCCTGCTGTAAGATTCTTGGTAATAATGCATAAATAGCTTATTGTGTCTGTTATATACACATACAAAAAAAGATGGGATAATGCGAATTCATCTGAGCACGTAGCACATCTATGGCTGGCTAACCGTATCCCTCCAAAAATCAAAACAAGCAAAGCAAAGCAAAAAAAAATTCATTATTGAACTTTTATCCCAGAAGCACAGATCTGCCAAATACAGCAACAATTTCATATTTCTAGCGCTGATTTTTTATGGCCTTTCACCTCGTAGGAAAACATTGTTAGTGCGAGCCGAGCTAAGCGCACGTTTTGTGTAACGTTTTTTTTTTCGTAAAGTCGCCCTTTTTGACCTCTCACAGAAAGAAAAAAACGGTTTCTACATTGAGAAATTACACAAGCAATCACGTAACTAAGAAATAAACCTTTTAAATTGTTTGATACATGCTAGTTCCTTAACAAATAAAAGAGATTTACATAGAATGTCAGAGTTGTGAGAGAATTCCAAAACACCTGTAAAAAGTAAACTAAACAAATTAATTCCGGAAACGTGGGCTATTAGATTGTCTGAAAGGTAGATCGCGCGGTTGTGTGGTGTGACCATGTCAATAAAAGATGAAGCAATTGAATGGTTTCTGGAAATAACCAATAGTTCTGTGTCAATGCTTAAGCGACAAAAATATCACAGCTCAATTGTGCGGCATGTTTTTGAAGTGAAAGCTTCGGTAACGATATAATATTGTGTCTGTTTTTCGTATTCTCAGAACATGCACGGGGATATTTGTTATAAGAAGGCAACTCAGGCAGGAAAATTACATAAGGATGGCTAAAAATACTGAATCGATATGAAGCTTCTTTTTTATCAGGGGAGGTGAAAGGAGCTATCTGTTCCATTAAATCTAAAATTCTACCCTTTTAGAGTACTTTCGAATGACAAACCTCTCTTCTCGTGTCGTTGTCGCTTTTCCTTTCAATGTATCCTAACTACAATATAAGTTGTTCCTCTAATAAAAGAAAGTTATTTTTTTGTCTTCGATCTTTCACGCAAAGGTGTTCCTAATTCCGTGTCTTATTTCCTTCTCAAAAAAAATCTAACATAGCGATCAAAATATTAATTCTCATTGCCAAACTTTATATTTTTGTTATAAAAATAGTTCTGAGAACTTGTTAGTACATCAAGAGTACTTTCACAAGCAGATCATTTTGTAATTCTTGTTTCTTTCCCGCTTGACAATAGGCTGATATTTTAAAGAGAAATTAGTAGTTGATCAATGTCAGCCCCCAAACCAACCCTCTATCCCGACCCAACCCCAAGTCATATCAAACTTAGCATAAAGTGCGATTGTTCGCTGTCTAAAGGATCAACAAGTCTAGACAACTGCCATTATCGATAAACGGGACACTTGGGTTGATAGGATTGTCTTTGGTTTCTAAAAACCTCAATTTAAGTTCTAAATTGTCTCTGTCTGATACCGGGCACGTACTGCAATGTGATCACGTTGTTTACCAGGTATAAATAAGTGCGCCTTCCTCGAGATTTCACTGTTGAAACGATCTTCGTTCAACAAAGGTCATCTCCTCGGACCAGCAACTGCGGTAAGTTATATTGATTAAACAGATTTATTGCCATCAATTCTTATGTATTTCCATCGGAAATGGAGATTGCATTTTGTTATACGTTAGTGTGTCTTTAAAATGAAGGTTTCGATCCTAATTTTCATCTTTTATCTTAATAATCTAATTCTTTTTAAAATATATTCGTTCCGGTTTAGAGTCCCAAACAATCGAAGATTCTTTGATTAATCGATACGCAAAATTCACAGTTGCGTAAAATTCCGTTCAAGATCATTGTGTTTAAAGCAAAACATTCTCGGTAGTAAAAGTTACACATATTTCAGTTGCCACACCCCACGCAGCCAGGATATTCAATCTCCGAGAAAGGTGTCCCTTCACAAGTTTTAAACAATGCAAAGAAAAATTGTCGATGGACTTTCTCGGTACACATTAGCAGAATGAATTAGATATTTTTCCCAAGCCTTGGATCAAGGGAGTTGGGACGATGTGTTTCAAAACTGCATCTGATTCCACTGAATACTCAAAGCTTGCGTGAAACAACGCCCCCGGAAATATATAATGTGCAGTGGTACAGTACCATCTACATTTTTAGCAATGCAAATTAATACTCTGATTGACCCCTCGTGGACAGACTGTAAATAGCTCTTATCCCTTAAAATATACATTGCTAACTTGCAGTCTCCGAAAGATAATTAGAAGATTGTGGCTCCATTTAGTCACGCTTTTGGGGGTGTATCCTTTCAGGACCGGGTTGTTCGAAAGCCGGTTAACGCTAACCCAGGGTTAAACGTTCCCTGAAGCATTACGTTTTCCTATTTAAAAATGTTTTTCACCTCTAATGTTTGGTGTAGTTTGAGATTGCTACAGCTCAAAACTGAAGGGCAAACAATATAAACAGAACACCTCACCAAAAAGTTACAAAACTGAAATCCAAATTCTCGCTAATCCTGGGTTAGCTTAATCAGGCTTTGAACAACCCGGCCCAGGTCTCTTCCGCGTGAGTGATTCGCGTCGACGAAGCTTTGCTGCTCTACATCTTATGGTAAGAAACTAAAATAGGCTAATGTTAATCCGATACTGCTTTGTTTATGCATTTTAGCTCTTCTCTTGTCCAGAATATTTATTCAGCTACCAAAATTAGAAAAAGGATTAATTGTCCCGAGTAATCAGATAAACGAGGCGAGCGTTTGACCTTACCTGAAGCAGCAATGATTGCACAATCTTTTAATTTAAAATATAGGCTGTGAAATTATCATCTGAAAAGATCAAGAACCTTCATGTACATTTTTTTCTGTTTTGTTCTTAGATCATTATGTCACGGATATTTTCATTGGCCGTGTTTCTTCTTCTTCTTGCTTGGTACGTGACATCAACATCAGTGACAGACCCTCGCAGCAGTGATCCGAAAATATGCGAAATAGGAAGTGAGTACAGGTCTTTATTATTATAATACTCCCTTGGTGTTGTTCCCTTGCTTCTTTGATCCTTTTTTCCCCTTGCTCCCATGTTCCCTTATCCTCTTGTTCTTTTTTTTTTTTTTTTCTCGTTCTCTTGTTCACTTTCTCCCTTATTCCCTTGTTCACCTTGTTATCCTGTCCTCTTGTTCCCTTGTTCCCGTGTTTCCTTGTTCTCTTGTTCCACTGTTCCTTTGTCTCCCTGTTCCCTTGTTCTCTTGTTCCCTTGTTCCCTTGTTCCCTTGTTCCCTTGTTCCCTTGTTC
>CM042748.1:2620267-2640875 GCA_022496165.2 Catalaphyllia jardinei | reverse complement strand
CCTTGTTCCCTTGTTCCCTTGTTCCCTTGTTCCCTTGTTCCCTTGTTATCTTGCTCCCTTATTCCCTTGTTCCCTTGTTATCTTGTTCCCTTGTTTCCTTGGTCCCTTGTTCTCATGCCCCCATGCCCCCACGTTTCCTTGCTCCCAAGCTCCTATGCTCCCACATGCCCATGTACCCATGTACCCATTGACGCATTGACCCTTTACGTAAATGGCGCCTACATTTAAATAAAAATACTTTGTACATCCTTAGCCTCGTACACATGTTTCCAGACAAAAGATTTTTCACGGTGGCTTTGATCAAAAATTACAAAACATTGCACTTTTGTTCTTCACAAAAGCCGCGCAAATAATTACAGCTAACTTTTTAAAAATATATATACAAGTTTACATTAATATATTAAATAAACGAATCATAGAAGTCAAGTGTATTGAGAGATTGAGAGATTCGTATTTGTGTTTGAGAGCTCTCATGGATTTTTTTGTATTTCATTTCATCTACTGATGCATTCCAGATTTTTACCCCAGTAAAAGCAAAGCTGTTCCGGTAGTAATCGGTTTAACTGCTGGTAGCGCTAGACTAGGTCTTGAGATCCTAAGATTATAAACCGATGTCCCGATATTTTTCGTAAAAATATTTTCTAAATACGCTGGGGTCATACCATTCATATGTTTGAGCATCATGAGGGCTTTCGCTTGTTTCTCTTTTCTTTAAGACTGGACTCGTTTTCCCTCGTTCCCTTCTTTCCTTGTCCTCTTGTCCCTTTTCCTGTTGTTCTTTTGTTTTCTTGTTACCTCGTACCTTTTCCCTTATTCCATTGTTTCCTTGATGTACTGTTCAATTGTTCACTTGTTTCCTTGTGTCTTTGTTCCCTTGTTTCCTTGTTCTCTTGTTTCACTGCTCTCTCTTTCCCTTGCTCTTATTTTTCTTGACCCCTTTTGCCCCTGTCATCTTTTCCCTTGTTGTCCCTCTTTCCTTAGCTTTTTCTAGTTTCGTGCCTACTTGATGAAATTTTTAACTTCTTTTCTTAGCTTTTTGTCAAATTGTTTTCTTGTTCGCCACGAATGGGTTCCCTCGCACACTTGCTAGGTTGTTCACTAGTTTACTTTTTACCTTACTTCCACGTTCGGTTCTTTACTAGTTGAATCGTCCCCTCTTTACTTGCTCGCCCGATAACTTGTCCTTGTGTTCACTTGCCATATACCTTAATGGGAATTCTCTGAACATGGCTTCATTAGGTCACTAGAGTATAGCTACTTTTTTCACACGTTCGCAAATAGTTCTTAAAACAAGAAATGGGTTTCTTACTAGTTCCATTCATCCATATTGTTCCCGCAATGAATATAATTATGTAACTACTTTATTGTACTTAATTTTGCAGGGTGTGGTCAGAAGAAAGTAGTTCGTCCTCTGAGTACATTTTTCTCAAGAGTTCCTTACAACCTTCTCGAGTTCTTGAAACAACAGGTCCCAAACGTTGCCCCCCAGAGTCGTGGAGAATTGGAATTTAGTGCTCTCTGGCTTCTTGATGAAGAATTGAAAGACGTGAAGACCACTGACTTCACGTACGTCCCTGAAGGACCCAAAGGACCATCGACTGCACTTCTTGACATCAACATTTTATTGTCAGCCCGGCATCGGAAAAGAGGCAAAACTACATTGTGGCCCGTTCAATGGACGCCAATCACCCCCCGGAATTTATCATCCACAAACAGATTACACTTAACGGTGCTTTACGTTCTTACAAGCAGGCCAAGGCCATACTGATGTACTCAGGCTTGCACCCAACTCATCAAGGTGTTTTCGAGATTTGTCACATAAAAGAAGTGTTGAAGTTACCGGTTGTGGTAGTTTTCTCTATCCTTAGAAAACGCGTGGAAGAAAAGAGGCACATGACGCCTTTGGCGCACTGTGGAATTAAGGCGATCCAGTTGCCACCCAGACTGCCCATAGCCAAACCTCCAGAAGTGAAAGAAATCAAACCGATGCCAAACATCGACTACATCTTCCATGGCTACAACTTCCTTTATGGAAATCCTGTTGTTGACCCACACGTAGGACGCGACCCTGGAGTCTCTCGTATGCCGATCTTTCAGGCCACCTTCGACCGAGGACTAACAACCTCCGATCAAAGGTACTTGATCCCAGATGGAATGTCCTTTCTAAAGGCGGTCAGCTGCAGAATTGACTTCAACTCAGACCAGGATCGCAGTGAGGAAGCTTACATCAAATCCTTAGCTAACACAGTTGGAGCTGGAGATTCTTTTCTGGGATTTGGCTTTAAAGCAAGCACAAAGGTGCAAGAGAAGACAGCAGGACTGAGGAAGGTTAGTTACTCGTACGTGATCACTGAAGCTGTTTGTAGTGTTTACACTGGAGCAGTCGCCACGGATTTGCCTCCTAAACCTTCGGATGAATTTGTAGCTTCACTGAAGAAATGCGAGAAAGACCTATCAGAGGACTCTTTTAGAAGTCTGATTGACAACTTTGGTACCCACTTCTTAACGGATGTTGTCATGGGATCTAAATATGGCCAAGAAAGCAAAATAACAACTGACGAGTACGAGAAGATGGTTTCCGAGGGACTTGACGTGGGGACGGCTGCTGAGTACTCTGGCAGGTTCTCGGCAGGTGTGACAACAGAGACCGCTTATGAGAAACAACAGAGGGAAAGATTCGAGTCAGCCCGTACAAGCAAGATCAGCTACTCAGATGGTTCTAATATTCCTTCGAACGGTAGCGCCAGCGCCTGGGCCTCGAAAAGCTCTGCTGATCCTTTGCCAATCAACATGAACATCGCAGCATTGTCAGAACTCATGACTGAAGAATTCCTTGGCGATACAGGCATTGACTACAAAAAATTAAAGAAGCCGCTGGTAGACTACTTGACCCAGTACTGTTCAAAGCTTGTAGATGAGGGAAAAGCAAATAATTGCGTGCCACCGACAGGTATTTTATTATAATTTTATAATCAAAATTTAGCGTTATATCTGCAAGCATCTCTGTTGACACATTTTCATTCAAACTCGTTACTAGCACACACCTGTTGTATTTTAACCATTTGGTTTTGAACACATGGAGACTTCCCCCGACTTATGTCTCTTTGAAAGTGTATTCAAATGTATAATGATAATGAAAAAGTAGGGGTAAAGAATGAGTATCACTTAAGGCTTGCACATAGACACCTAAAGTCCATCTTGCAGCCAGACGGGAAGATGTTAGGAAAGCAAACGGACCAGCCCTAACCTACATGTATGCCAAATATGACATATAGGCATTGTTTATGCGCCTACAATAGCTAGAGTACTCAGAGAACATAGATTCATCGATTTAAACAGGACGAATAGTTCAATGTTACGGGCATCAGTTTGTCAACACTTCACCATTCACCACTTCAATTTCAATTTCATTTCAAATTTTATTTTGATTCTTTTCCCCCTGTTAGAATTTGCCACTAACGGTCCAGGTCTAACGACGTTGGTAACAACGGTAGTCAAGTCATTGGAATTGATATGATTGACCAAAACACCATGGTACTGGTCTATGGTAAGAGAAGCTGGACACTTTCCATTAGATCACTCTCTGAAGAGCTGGCCTCCAAAAGGCTGATTGACAAAGACATAGCCTATGGTATGGTGCTCTGTCGAGGAAGTCGCCGTCTGGGTGTTCTCATCTCTGACAGGGAGACCTACGCCCGCATAGAAATGTACGAAATCAGTAGCGACGGTAAGACCGTAACCAAAGAAAGGGACGTCGATCTCCTTAGCATCGGAATGGAACAGAAGCATATCAGCGAATTGAACTTTAACAGGCTTACCTACTATGCTGACGTGAACGGGTTTTTGTTGGCGAGTCAAGTAGATTGGATCGAGCTGTGGAAGATTGATAGCATTTGCATCCCCAATGCACAAGTAACAACCAGACGTATACTGACCTTGCAAACTGCCTGGGCAAACTACCTGAAAACAGCAGTCCATCTGAGTGACAACTTTTTTGCAATCTCGTTCGACGCTAAAGCGGCTAGTACTCTCAAAGTCGTAGAAGTGTTTAGCGAGAGTAGCTACAATGAAAGCATTGCTGACTTTAGATGGACCATCCCCCTGGCCTGCGGCGCCTTGTTCATGGATGACAAGGATGTGCTGATAGCTTTGGGGACGCAGATACAGCCTGGCATGGGAACTGGCATGATGTCAGCGTTCCGTTGGATGAGAAGCATGAAGAGGCTAGAATTCGGATCACACCTGTTGACAGATGATTTCCTGCAAGATGGGTCAGAGCTTGGCGTCCTCTCCGTGTACGGTAACATGGTGTACTTTGCAGAGGAAGGCTATGACGACACTGCAAAGGTCCTAAAGTATCAGTTTAGGTACGAGTAACGCAGCTATATATCGCTGCATGGCTGTCTACGGAACACTAACACTAATTACAGCAAACATTGATCTTGCTTAAGGTATTAAACATTTGATTCTTGAATAGGGCGGTTTTCAGAGAACTACTCCGAAGAACATTGTGTTCGTGCTTTGTTCAGCTTTTTTATTCAAGTCAGAGGGCTAATCAGCTGGAGATCGTGATCTTGATCAATGATTACTTGTTTTCACTTCAAGTCTCGCTATATTTTTATTTTTTGTTAAGGTTCTGTGATTTCTTTTACCTCCTTTCTAAGACAGCCTTTAGAAAATCACTCTAAGGAATTAATTAGGAAGCATCTTGAATCAATTCACAAAAAACCGTATTGAAAATGCCCGTAAAAAAACCTTCTGTTTTGTTAAGATATATCTTTCCTGCGGTCAATCATGAGGGTTCTTTGTGAAACAAACGCGCAGCCTCTCAAGTGAATGAAGCACTAGTTCTCTGATTTTCTTAGCAGAAAAGTTATCATAATACAATTAGTTTTGACTAGTTTAAAAAGTCGTTGCTTAGATGACTGTCGAGAGATTATATAGTTAGGCAATTTTTTACTAGCCGTGTGTGGTACAAGACGAGATCTCCACAGATCAACATTGTAATACATTTTTCTGTTTGATAACATGCAAAACACACGTAGAGAACGTCAGGGCAATACTCATTTTCTGTGCTGCATCGAAAGCAGTTTGTAGCCCAACATAACATAGTTCAATTTGAAACAATGATGTAACAGAGAATTAACTCTGAAGTGTAAATTTTAGTGCTAATTTAACCCATGAATAACCCACTGGGCGTTAGCCCTAGTAAAGGGAATCAGGGAGCCACACGAGGTAAAGATTTTTTCTTTACCTCGTGTGGTTCCCTGATTCCCTTTATTAGGGCTAACGTCCAGTGGGTTATTAATAAAATTAGCACTAAAATTTACACTTCAGAGTTAATTCTGTGTTACTTCATTGTTGTTCATAGTGCTACGCGGCACAACATTCAATTTGAAACAAGTCTTTGGACCTTTGGACCTTGACAATATTTTGGTTCAAAATAACTTGAAGATCTTTTTTTATGATTTGTTCGACCTGAGGTTCGGAAGAGCGTTTAAAACGTCTTGTTTTTCTCAGTTATGGCTCCTGGTTTTACACATAACGTAAATTTCAAACGTTTGCGAGACTAGGTTACTGCTGGTAAACAGGAAAGCCCTGCTCTTTGTCCTGCATGTGTCGTTTATTTTCAAAAAGATGTAGTGAGGAAAGTCATAGTGGAAAAGTAGGTAGGTTTTCTTGTGGATTGTTTTTAAAAGACTGTGCGAAAATTATATTTTCTAGCCGAGTGAAGGAAAGAATCAAATAGAATTAAGGTTTGAATAAAAACTTTGTGAATAACTTTCATGTTTGTGTCATGCTTGCTTTCGATAAATGAAGAAGGTTGTTACGCTGATTCTTCGTGACTAAAATCAGTTTGTATAACTCTTCACGCGAAAGTTTTTTTTTTTTTTACTAAAGAGGAAATTAAAAAAAAACTAAGACAAGGATGAATGAAAATCGCTTGCGTGGGGCAAAAATTACTTGTCTAATTGCTACAAGTGTCTCCAACTTTACCCCCAACTTTCTATTTTCTTTGTTAAAACTTTTAACTGCGCGTAGCCAGGAAAATGGTCACATATCTTACTTGTCTTTAAATACATAAATATTGTCGTTGCGCTGCATAAAAGTGGCCACCGGTGGGGGAAGGGGAAGGATCAGCTAAGGGTCAAGGAGCCGATGGTTGCCTTGTCACAAAAAGCGTTACGTACGACAATAGCCTTTAAATTTAAGCCCACATCTTTAAAACTTTCTTGTCCAATGTTCTCGTCCAATTTTTGCAACATTTTTGAGCTAATGCTACAGAACGCTTGTGAGTGCAAATGAGCGGAATGAATTGTTAACAGTCAATGCTATCCCGTGAAAAAGAACAAAAGAAATGTTTCTTTTTTGTTGGTTTGTTTTTGGCTTCTTCTTGGTTTGTGTTACACGATGAGTAACGCTGCTAGTGTCTATTCAAGATTTCACCCAATAACAACTGGCGCAAAGAGCAAGTCAAAGTTAGAATGCAAGTTGATTTGGACGGAAATGCCGAATTTTGTATCACGGACATCAAAACATGGAGTACTGTACAGCGCCGCAAATGATCCCCGACCGTAAATGATCCCCAGACCGCAAATGATCCCTAAATCGGACCGCAAATGATCCTGAACTACAAATGATCCCCGGTGTGGACCGCAAATGATTCCCGATGTGGACCGCAACTGATCCCTCCGGAAAATGTCAATGCCATTGAGTTTAACTTCCTGGATTTAATGCTTAATGCTACCATAACTAAGACATACAAATCTTGTGTAGATTTTAGTTGGAAGCAATTTCCATGTTAAACTGATCTGATTTCTTGCTAAAGGCGCGAGAAATAAATACAAAAGCAAATGTCAACACCAACAATAACAGCCGGTTCGTGACATGTTCATGACCTAAGTTCTGCAGTGAGCTAGAAATTCTGCTTCCCAACACTACAAGCCAGTTTGGTTTTCAGTTCGCATCTGCAACTTGCAGCCAAAAACTCCATACTGACAGTATATAAAACGTGTACTGAATCTGATCAGGAGCACTGATTAATCAACTTACATACTATGTTGAGCGATCTAACACTTTCATTTCCCCTAGAAAAAAACCGAAAAAACGCATATCATTACAAACTAGAAGAAGATGATGGCAGCCGTAAGTTATTTTCGTGTAAGATTCTCAGACTAAAGAAGTCTTGCTTCATGAGATACGGATAGGTTACACTACTACAAAAATGAATTATCCATTAGAATTCCTTGCTTCTGACTTTCAACATCGATAACAATAGTATTTCACTTCGCGTGAAAACCGGAAACCACACATGAAAAGTCTGTAGCACCAAAGGTATGACCAATTTAAGTGCAGGCCAGGAAATAAGCCACAACGTAGTTGAGTAAATTGAGATGCAGGATATTGAGTGAATGAACTGACGTTACTAATTCGTTTGCAATTAATAGTTTTAAAATGTTATGGCTATATGTAGTCAAAAGCCGATTACAGTCATTCCGCAGAACTTTTACTGTTATTATCCGAAGAACTTTTTATCACTGGTAGGAATTCAGTATATCCATGTAGAATATGGTTAGTTATGACTGTTTCTGTTTTAAAAATTGAAACCTCGACCCGAGGAACAAACTCCATGCCATTCCTCATTTTCCGGCGGGGATCATTTGTGTCCACATCGGGAATTATTTGCGGTTCGGGATCATTTGCGGTCCAATTGGCGAAATTCACTTTGGAAAGTGAAACCTCGAAGTGTCGGTGGGGAATTCTCCAATGTTATATGTCGCCATATTTCATTCTGTAAGTAACATCTGTTATCAAATTCATTGATAATTGATCAATCTAAAACAAGGGAAATCACAGAGTTAGCAAAGATAAGGACTCATTCTACTACTTGGCCATTAAAAACAATAAAATTCGTCCAAAGACCGATAAAAAGCCTATATCTGACGCCGGGCAGTAAGTTAATGGTCCCTAGAAGCATTCCCACGAGTCGAAGTTTAAAATGACGAAAATTTTAGAACATTTGTTCAGCGAAGTTTCAAAGCAGTATCATATCAGCTTAGAAAATTTTAAGTTGAGTTCGCTGCAGCGATAGAGTGCCTGGTTAATTTTCCTGAGTCGAGAAATTCTTTTTCCAAGGTACGATCAGCTAAGCTTAACACCGACTTAACAATATTAATGCCTGGCAGAGACTATTTTGGCGAAACCGCACTAAAACAAGACATCCTATACCTGTCAACACCATGCGGAAATCACACAATCACACACTTTCGTTGCACTGGTTCAGGCTTACATAGCAACCTAAATAGTCAGCAAAACCATAATGTTTCCGCGGTCCGATAAACAACAGGATTTCGCAAGGAATTGATTTCTACATTTCAGCATAAAAGACGCCGTTACGTGACATTTCAGCCGGATATGTGTCTGTATTTCCAACAAGAAGCTATTTCTCAGAAAGAAATAGTGTTTCGTTTCCGGAAAGATGTTCAGTGATATATCTGTTAAATAGCGCTATCCAATGCTTGAACAACCAGGGCAAGGACTCCATACTCCACTTTCCCAATTGCTGGTTTTCACATGACGTCACTAAAATTCAAACTTTAGAACTATTGATCCTGCTGAAATTTGACTTTCATGATGTATAAGAGCAGCTAAAAACTAATATTCCTACACTCATTCACTCCGAATGGGTCCTTGGTTTAGCCATAAACTTCGCTTGAATTTCTAAGCTTTTGCATGACGCGGCATTTACATGACTGGCGAGTGAGCTATGATGTTTGTGTAAAAAGTGACTTATAATATTTCGGGGAATTCGGCTATCCGAACAGTTCTTGTATTAGAATAAAGTTATCTTGTTACGTTTTTGCGTTCTTCGAGAGATAAATTAACGCTTTTGTAGCAAAACTCAGTGACAGATGTTTCTGCTGGTTTCCGGCCGCCATGTTGGTGCCTATCTAGATAAGCAACAGCATGGCGTCTCCATACAAATCTCTATACACCCTTTTAATAAGTCGCGGCGCCATTTTGAATATTAAATTTATGATGTCATTCGCGCGGAAAGTAACCTGTCATCTTGGGCTGATTTCATTACGTTGGATCCATGTCTTCAGTTCTGGTGCACTTGGTATCTTGTGATAAGTCACATTCCTCTTGCAGCTGTTGTCGAATAAATCCCCATACGAATTACACGAAGGAACGGCACAATTGCGACCATTTGAGCGTAATGAAAAGGTTGTCTTCTCAGTTTTATCACGGGTAATATTTATAAGGTGCTAAGAAAGATACTGACTTTTTGTGGCTACTTCTGCTTAGAAGGCTGTAGTCAGAATGCTATCGTGTGCGTAATTAAGTAGGTATAGTGTCCAAGTTTGGAACTATTCGGTCCTCGTGACGAATAATCGAATAGAAATCGATCCAGTGTTCGGAATGAATGAATGGATACTAGAATTTATTTTAAGTAATAGGAAAAGTTTTCCGCGTTTGCATAGCCTGATATAAACACGAGAGGGGTTGGGAGAATTCGAGACAGTTATGCAAACCCGAGACGAAGTCGAAATTAATTAATGCAAATGAAGGGAAATTTTGTTTATTAACTTCTTGATCTAAAAGGATTTTCCCAATACACGCTTCAGACAATCATTAAGCGAGCGCTGTGTGAATGAAACCGATATCAGCTTTGAATCGTTCTAAATCTTTGGGCGAAATGCCTAAAGTTCGGTGAAAACAGAAGAAATATTCAAAATATGAATATGAAAATCACTGTGCTTGATCGCTCTTGAAAGTAACGCGAACTTGCTCGATTTGGCAGCCCGAGAAGATAGTTGAGAAGTTGAATGGCTTGTCGTGCCTTGTGAAGTTTTGCTGGTTTGGAATCACAGCACAAGCAGGCAGGGTTGCGTTTATGCAGTTAGGTCGAAGGGCATTAAATCCATCATTCTGGTGAGCTGTCTGGTACATTCTTCCAAGTTTTAATGGTCATTGTTTGAATATATGACAGCCAATACACGACAACCGATCGGCCGTGTAAAATTTGATTTGAACAGATTTTGCATTCGCAGTCTTTAGCATATAGTTCGCGTTTAATTTTATTGTACATCTTATTTAAAAAACAGAATGTGATTTTGAGAATTATATCGTAGTAATTAAATTCAAAAATTACCTTGAAAAACGTTTACTGCGTATTTTGTTGCGAGGTCGTCTAGCTCACTAACATCGAGGCATGCAAAGCGCTGTTGTTCTTCTTTCTTTTGCTTTCTTTCCACGGGTCAGAGGAAAAGAGATGGTCAATCCCCAAATCAAAACTCGGAAAAGGTTCCTTCATTTGAATTCCTTAATATTTGTACTTGGGAATTAGACTACCGGCTTTGAAATGGGTTCAAATGGTGCCGGGGAAACAAAAAGCGTGACGGGACAACCGTGTTTGCATACTCTCATCTAAACATACCTATCGACCAATGAGAATGCGCGCACTGTCTTAAATATTTTAAATATAGGCGTTCTCTCGGTTTTGCTCGACTGGTAATCGGACATAACAAAAATTAAAATTGAAATCGTTTGACATTTCTAAACAAGGATCTACAGTTTTTAGGAGGACTGGAGGAGTTTTTCCGTGGAAATTCTAGAATAACTTTAGACTGCCGGGTATGCATGTATGTAGTATTTTAAAAACACTTTCCGTCTGTGCCAGGATGCATTTAGTTTAGGGTACGCCGAAGATCTTCGGCGTAGGTTTTAAAATTTTGCTGCGTTGGCAAGATATCGGCGTACCGAAGCGTAACTGGCGAACCCTAACTAACCTCACAGAAATTTCTTGTCAATGATAAGCGAAAACCTGAATCAATATTAGCTGGCTCTTAAATCCTCGATTTCTAGAGATGGCCCCATAAGATAAAGCACGACCACTAAACACATAAAGATTAAAAAGAAATGATAAATGTAAATGATTTTGCCTCCACTACTCAACCGGTACACAAAACACAACAATGTTCATATATGGGCGCGTGGGCCAGCCAAGCCACCGTGCCGTTTATTTAACACATATGCATATATGTAAAAATATCAAGTATTATCTATAAACGAAAGAACAGAAGCACCAAAGCCGGACACGAAAACCCCAAAAAACCAGCAGGTGGAAAAAACACGGGGAACGTGTACCCCCGACCAAGGCAGTGGTGCAACCCTTGGGGTTTTAGGGTATGCAAGTGCCTAAACTATAAACATCAATAAACACACAAGTAAAATAAAATAAAAAAAGGAAAAGCAACCTAACACGGTGAAGGCTGACCGTAGAATGCCTCGCCTTCCTAACGACCGCGAATTACAAACTCAAATCCCATAACTCACTGCGCACTAACACCCTCCCCAGACCTCTGATACGTGCCGGCAAAATAGTAATTTATGATGATACGGTGTATTCATAAATTACATTTTTTGCGTCAACAAACTAATCTCCAGGATTTCTCCCACCCGGTCCTCATTCGAGACGCCGCGGCCGCACATCTGGGCCCGAGGGCAATTATTGGCGTAGTCGACGTAGTATGCTACCAACGGCGTAGAATTGTGGCCTACTTGGCGTACATTGCGTAACTTCGGCGTGGGGTCTATGCGAAATGCACCCTGGCGGGTGTGCCTATGCTAGCAGAAATTGTCAGGATTGTTCGGAGTTCGTTTTACTGGTCATGGCGATCCAAGTGAATTGTGCAGCCATATCTGCCGTGCTGCGATCTTGAACCCTTTTCAAGAGTTGTAACTCCTCTGAAGAGCGAATAATCTCTTTCGAGATAACCAAGAAGAATCATGATAAACTGGACTAAACTCACTCGTGAAAACAACAGTCTAATAACAATGAGTCAAATTACATTGCACATAATTTGCATAAACTTTCAAGTTGTGTTTTTTGAAAATAACTTCCGAGAATTCGGGACTCCTAACGCAGTTTGCCAAGAAATAATCAGGCTACATATTTTTATTGAATCAAGGCAGGAGTATTCTTTAAAACGAGCTCATTTATAAACGAAGATGCGGCAGTCTGTTTTGCTATTATTTTGGCTTCACTTGTCTAGTTCGTGTCACGCAACATGATTTTTTTTAGCAGTCAAACGCAGTTTTTTTCAAAAGAATTGGCGATTGCTAAGCCTGCTAAGTATATTTGAACTACTAGTGAAATAAATTTGGCAGTACTATTGTCAATGCAGAATTTCCCGCTTAGAACTTGGCGAGTACATTGGCTCGTCAATAATCTCGCACAATTACCCGCACAATCGAAGTTTTAATTTTCCAGTTCAATTTTACTTCAAAATCACGGTGTTTTTTTTTTCTGCACCCTTTATCTAAAGCCGACTAACTTAGAGGTAAGTTATTAAATTCAAACTACCGAGAGTCCTATCTTACAAATTTGTAGATAGGCATATGTTTTTAATAAGCTACGAGTGCAAAAACGTTTTCGTATTAGCTCGTTTTATAACTCCTTTTGTTGCAATATGATTTGTTTTACTGCAGTGATCTAAATAATTCCAGCAGTACCCACGTGGAGTCATTGATGGCCTATATTTTCTTGTACTCTTCATTAGACGATGACCAGCGATCAACGTAATGAAGTCAGCGCAAGATGACAGATACTTTCCGCCGAAACGTTTTCGTATTAGCTCGTTTTATAACCCCTTTTATTGCTATATGATTTGTTTTACTGCAGTGATCTAAATAATACCAGCAGTAGCCACGTGCAGTCATTGACTGCCTATTTTCTTGAACTCTTCCTTAGATGATGACCAGCGATCAACGTAATAAAGTCAGCGCAAGATGACAGATACTTTCAAAAAGTGGGCCGACGTCATGGGTCCGAAAATCAGCACGGCGCAAATCGCGCTATCTTCTAATTAGCATGGGCGCTAAGTGCCAACATCGGAGAGTTTTTTGGCGCAAACGGCAGCTCCAAAAGTGCCGGAAGTGGCGAGCTAGGTCAAATTTGGCAAAGACACCAAAATCGGCCATTTTCTGAGATTTTGCAAAGAGCAGACCAAGGGAAAAGTGCGCAAAATGTGGGCCGAATTCATGGGCCCGAAAATCGCAACGGCGCAAATCGAGCTATCTTTTAATTAGTATGGGCGCAAAGTGCCATTATCGGAGCGTTTTTTTGGCGCAAACGGCGGCTCCAAAAGTGCCGGCAGTGGCGAGCTAGGTCAAATTTGGCAAAGACACCAAAATCGGCCATTTTCTGAGATTTGCAAAGGGGGGACCAAGGAAAAAGTGCGCAAAATGTGGGTCGACTTCATGGCCCTAAATATCAGCACGGCGCAAATCGGGCTATCTCTTAATTAGTATGGGCGCAAAGTGCCAACATCGCAGAGTTTTTTGGCGCAAACGGTGGCTTCAAAAGTGCCGGCAGTGGTGAGCCAGGTCAAATTTGGCAAAGACACCAAAATCGGCCATTTTCTGTGAATTTTCATAGGGGGGACCAAAGGAAAAGTGCGCAAAAAGTGGGCCGACTTTATGGGCCCGAAAATCAGCAAGGCGCAAATCGGGCTATCTCCTAATTAGTATGGGCGCAAAGTGCCAACATCGAAGAGTTTTTTGGCGCAAACGGCGGCTCCAAAAGTGCCGGCAGTGGCGAGCTAGGTCAAATTTGGCAAAGACACTAAAATCGGCCATTTTCTGTGAATTTTCATAGGGGGGACCAAGGGTAAAATGCGCAAAATGTGGGCCGAATTCATGGGCCCGAAAATCGGGCTATCTCCTAATTAGTATGGGCGCAAATTGCCAACATCGGAGAGTGTTTTGGAGCAAACGGCGGCTCCAAAAGTGTCGGCAGTGGCAATTTTTTGTTGAATTTTTTTGCAATTGGGCAACATGGAGACTGTTAGGTATATTTACATAAGACATACAAAGATTGCAAGGCATCTTTATATGTATGTTACTAAAGCAGATTATATGTTTTAACCCTGATCACCTTAACATTTGGTTGACCCTTTTCTCTTAACTCGCCTTAACTCGCAAATGATGGGCGAGCTCAACAGATTTTTCCTTGTCTCGCCCTAACTCGCCTAAACTCGCATTAACTCGCGAGTGCTTGATTCGAATGCCGGCTGTGGCACTCTTGGGTTGGTTGTCGTTGATGCAATATATTTCAGTTTCTTTTCAAAAAGGCCGTGTTACGTGTGACGAGAGTTGTGCAATTGTTCACACAGTCCACCCTCGGCTTATTTATGAAGCTAAAATACAATTGCTATCAGTGTTTTTATGGAAACCAGCTCAGCCACGGTGCGACAAAACAAAAAGTTTGTTATTTCTAAAAGCTGAAAAAAGGACGCGCTCCACAAGAAGTGAAGCTTCTCAAACTGTGGCTGAATATTTGACAAATTCAATTAAATCTAGAAAATGTCGACATGTTATAAGAAAGCCATATTGTACCTCTTTTGCAATATAGCAAGGTCAATTAAAATACAATTTGATGAATTAGTTACCTTTCACTGTATATCGTATCTGTCTGTCAGTATCGTCCAAGCGTTTCAAGTGCGTGTTCTTTTCCCGTAAGCATCCACAGAAAATCGGATTGTTATTTCTGAGAAGTCTGACAAGTCTGATTTCACCAAAATTATGTCGCCGTAGTTGTGATCTTAAATCAAGCAAAGAAACAAATATCTTCCTTTCTCTAGAATCATATCTTTTCAGTCTGACTTTGAACCATTCAAGTCTCCAGTTCAGATTCCTATGATCGCCCTTGTAAAGAAATCTGTCAATCATTTGATAACCGTAGCGAGCATGCGCAAAACGCCAACAACACGAGGGACGGAGGGATCGCCGCCATTTTTGTTGTTCAGGATTTCTTTCGATTCGATAATTTTTTATTCGCTCTATAGTGGGAATAAAGAAAGCAGTTTATGCTCACATGCTTTGGCTTGTATTGGTGATAAGCATCCGTTTTATTTGTGATCGAAGAAAACTGTCATATTTCTGGAAATCAAAATGGGACTGCCATACCTTTATCTGCTAAGTGTGATATGAAATAGACCGGGGGCAAATGAGCCATGTTACCTGTATGTGTGTGCCAGCTAGTAATGAAGTAGACAGGCAAACTGGTCATTAATCCAGAAAACTTACTTAGCTTGGACAAACCCGTGTCAACCTCCACAATGCTGATATAGGCCAGTTTTGACACTTGGCTGGTATCAAGTGCAAGGGACGTTTGTATTAATGAGTAAGAATTTAAACACATCAAATTTGGCTTAGAGTGTTACCTATCAGTGGCTAGTTCCTTTAATGAAAGGATTGTTAAGCAAGACAAAAAGGAAGGCTAAAATAAAGTCAAATGATGGAACAGAGAATTAACTCTGAAATGTAATTCTCTGTTCCATCATTTGTGTTTATAGTGCTACGCGGCAGAACATTCATATGTAAAATAAAGTCAGATGAATGCAGGTCTCATTGGTAATTCTCTGTGCAATAGAGGATAAATTGTTTAAGACCTGTTTCAGAGGCAGCAAAAATTAGTACCAGGGATTACAGAAAGGGCAAAAAGTGAGGTAGTAAAGTCAAACTTCCTGCACACGTCTCAACTACTTCTTTGAGGCGATTTTTAAGCAGTTCAGTAAGTCTAGAGGATTAAAACAAAAGTCAGAGGATGATTATGCAGAAACAAGAACATAAATGATTAGTTTCAAATATGGACAAAAGGGATGGGGATTACCACTCTCAATTTTGTCAAGGGACCGGTCCAGTATTTACTTTGATAAATAAAGCCAGATGCCTTGTCTGAAAATGGAACAGACCTCATATAGTAATAATTATTAGGCGAGAGGCAAAATCTTCAACTTTAACCTGCTAGTGCAAAGAAGGATTAAGGGTTACAAAGCTGTCCAAAAAGGAACCCCTTACCAGCATGCAGTCTAGCAATACATAAATACTTCAGTTTATTCCGTCAATATTGCACCACTGGATAAGGGGCAAAGGAATAAAAAATAGATAACATTTCAGGATGGGTCAGCTATACAAGATTCTGCCATTAGGGAATCCCCCACCCCCCTCCCTTTTCCGGAAGGAAAAATAAACAGTTACATCAATGGAGGTGTTCAAATCTGCAGGTACGTTTTTGGAAGACAGATAATACAGACGACTAATTTCATTTCTGTTCAATAAAGGTCACTGCAGAATATCTAAAAGTAAACTGCTAAACGGCACCGAAACCAGCTTTAGGCGCGCACTGATTTCAAATAACTCAGTGTCACTTGTGGGTAGGGATAAAAAAAAAGGGGTGGTCCGGCGCGGATAGAGAGCGGGGGGAGGGGGGGGGGGGGGGGGGGAGGTAATTATGTTTACATCAAATAAACAGAATGTCACCTGACAGAATATTCATGTTTCTAATAAATCCCCCTAGTGGAGATGTTAGAATACAAAACATATATTCGAATGCTTTGAAAAAAGGAAAGGGGAAGACGGCAAAAGTAAAAACTCTAGGACTTAACTAATTAATAACTTAAAGAATGAATGCTATACCGAGTAATTGCATTGTGACTAAACTTGATAGACAACAAATGCAAGGAAACGATGTTATGAGCTTGTTATATTTCGATATAAATCTACTGTAATGAACAAAGAATTTCTCACCCAAACCGTACGTGATAACACAAACATAATAGATCGCGATGATAATTGTAATCTATTACTATATAAAGAAGCTTATCATATCAAACGTTTAACACCATTTGTGAACAATGGCTTAAAAGCCAGTAGGGAACTCCGCCTATTCTCTTGACAGTTTCGTTTCTTTGTTTTTCATTTTCACGTGGTAATACTGTTGTACAATCTCGCAGTATTTAAATCTCTGCTACCTGTATCCCGCCCAGTCCGTAGATGATATAGATTTATATCGAAATATAACAAGCTCATAACATCGTTTCCTTGCATTTGTTGTCTATCAAGTTTAGTCACAATGCAATTACTCGGTATAGCATTCATTCTTTATCTACTAAAGCTATCAGCAGGTAATGAATTAATAACTTGTTGTTTGTAATTTTTAGTTTCTTTGGAAATTGTGGTTGATATACTATTCATTGGGTAAGACTCCAAATAAACATGTCTGTCTGTCTGTGTGTCTGTCCACTTGAAAACAATTCCTAACCAGAAAGCAAGCTAAAAAAAAAAGGAAAAAAAAAGCCCGACATCAGCTGTGACCAACACAGTAAACAAGCTAATATTAGACAGGGGAAGTTGTGAAAAGTTACACAAAAAGTTTAGGTTTGCTGACCCGGTTTTCATAACTTCAGGTATAAATACTTCTCCGTTACTTCTCTTTCGATTGAAAAGATGTATGAAACACCCGAAACCGTGTTTCGTCGGCTACGCAAAAAATCTCTAATCTCGTCAAAAATGTTCCGTGCACGTCCTCTTTTCAACTCCCTTTAAGGTGTCTGGATGTCTCGAAGAAACACTGTCTCTCGTGTTTGATGTATTACTTACAATTGGTTTTGGAGATTTTACAGACCCCTTGGAAACAAACTTTTCACTAATCCGGAGCTTAGAAGTTATTTGTTTTTGTTTTTTTAAAATACAAAATAATCTTATATCGCTCTATTACGACACAGAAAAACGAAATTCAATGAACAGCTACTTGTCTGCAATACAGAGGGCCATATCGGTCATACTCGTAATAGGACTGGATTTTTAATTGAAGGGTAACTTGCATTTATATTGTTTTAGAGAAAAAGGGGAAAAGAGGAAAACGAGAAGAGAGACCTAGGCCTTATGTCAGTGTTTTGTAACATGTCTGGAATAGGGATTACACCGTTTTCTCACTCATCTTTAGATATATTAAGCTGGTTCACAATTCTGAATAGCCCGCTTACCCCGTTTTTCATTTTAATAAGGCATATGAAAAATGTGTTCTCTTAGTGGATAGCTTAGCTTGGCCTACAAAAATGATATGTTTACTTGTTGGATATGACTTCATATGACGATAACTAACCCCATCGAACTTTGTGATGAAAAAAAAATAAAAATGTTACTGTTGTTGTTTGGCCGCCATCTTGGATCTGGAATATTGGCTTTGTTTCTCATTTGTGTTCATCAGTCAGTGTCTTCAGTGTTAATGTTTTTCTGCCAGAAGGAGGCCTGGCAGTCAAGAGACTGACTGAACACAAACGAGCAATCATCATCAACTGACAAACCACAGCTTTGACTGGGACTGTCCTCAATGCTTACCCTACGGTAAAAAAAACGTTTTTCAACGAGCTGTTACACTACCTTAGAACAAACGCCTCTAACCATAGTTAACAACTACTGGCATCGGCACATTACAAACCACTTATTCACGACACAAGTAAAACTAACAAACGGACCTCAAACTAAGTCGACTTAGTTTGACCAACAATAGATGGATCGAAACTTAGTGCTGACAACTTTGCATGAGTCACTCAGCCAATATCATCATGGCTAAACTGACTAATTGACCTTCAACGGACCAGACTTGTAACACTATCGACTGACAAACACTGTTGACTTACCTCTGAAGACGGCTTCAGCTCAGGTTATCGAAACGTCAGTTACGAACAACAATTATTGTCAGACCTATCCTCACCTGGACAATCACAACAAGCTGGACTAGAATCTAGTATGCAAGCGCATTAGACTAGCTTAGACTCTATAAGTTTTGAAATCCAGGAAGGGGTATTCAAGATGGCAGATATTTTAATGATAGACTGTCATTTACCCAAAATATGACATCATGATTGACACATGATTATCACTAATTTATACTCATGATTATAAGTGAGCACTCAATGAAAACATGGGGTGGGGGGGGGGGAGGGACAAAAAGCCGACCTCCCCCTCACCCCATCTAAGCCAAGCTGAAAACCAAAAGCCAAAGCTCAGGATAAATTGGGTCAATAAGATAAAGATATATTTTCCGCATATCGTGTGAAGAAAGAAGGAAATTTTGCAGTAATTAAACAATGTGTGACATTGAAAATAATTTGTATTGCCTTTACAATATGGAGTTTTCTATAACAAATAAAATTGCAATTTTTTCCATCCGCTGTTTTGTTATTACGTTTGAGTTGAGGACCATGCGTTTAACTTTGGTCGTTAGTTCAAATTGTCGGTATTTTGGGATTTACTAACAGGCGTCAAATTTTATCACAATTGTCGGAGGTCATTACATTTGACTCTTTATTTTTAGAACTCAACGGAAAATATTTCTCCCTCAGTGAGAGTCTCCGGGGGGAGGGGGCGAAGGGGAAGGGGGCTGCGTGTTCCATCGATCCCCTAAAAAAATCATTTTTCTCCCTTGTTCGAAATTTCATTGTTCCCTAATGTTTTCAGTCAAAGTTCCATTTAAGGAAATCTCACCTTCCCCCAAATTAATCTCCAAAATATCCCTTGTTCCCTTGAAGAAAATTATCATGTTCCCTTGTTGGCCCTCCTTAGTTAGAATATAGGTTAATTTAGCAAGCAATCTCGGTTAAGACACAGATTAACGAATAACGACATCAATCTTTCTTCTTTTTCTGAGCTTTAATATGAACTATACGCGTCTTAGTACAGCCACATATACTACCAAAATAAAGCAAAAATAGATCCTTCTATGATTTTTAAGAGCTTATGTGACAGTCCAGGAGCGCTGCGGCAAACACTTCAGTAAATATACTGCATTTTTATCGCGTTTGACCCGTTGTAAGTCCGATTGGCGGTGTGGTATTTCTCGACCTACGTAGTAAAGGTGTATCACTTATGTGTATCAAGGAATTATCAGATATCGCAAAAGATAACACTCGTATGAGTGTTGTCTGCTTTGAAGACTGTTGTGGATCTAATTGAACTGCAAATTTTAACAAAAAAAAATGGCTAGAGAGTTAACATTGTTTTTAAAGATTTCTGCAAAATAGAATTTCAAGGCTGTAGTTTCTATGAATATATATCAGACAACTTTCAGCCCTATTACGGCAACTAAAAGTCGAGTAAAACCTCTGAATTTACGTTGCTTTTATAGCGATTGCCTCCCAATCAAAGACAGCGCCAAAAAGTGATAGGATCTAAAAAAAAAAGAAACTAGAAAAATTTTCGTGATAAGATGTGAAAAGTAGGAAACGACGCTTACATCAATACTTCTAAGATATCGTCAGTCCGGGTTCCTAGTTTGCTTTCGTCAATCCATGTTTATCCACTTCTCGTAGACTTGCCATCTTACTTGGCATCTTACTGGGAGAAACTGATAGGCTTTCCTTGAGCATCATGGCTGAAAGGGCAGACATGCGCGTTGAAAGGACACTTACCCAGCTTTTGCTGCGCAGTTGTGGTGACTGCGAGAAGCTCACTGAAAAACGTCGCCGCAGCTGTTTTTCCCTTGGTGCTGTCCTTTAGCTGATCTCGCATCTGAGTCAGCTTCTCCACGAACTCGCCAACGTTCTTGCAGTTCTTGAATGGGCAGCCCTCTTTGAAAGCGGGGCAGTCGCCAGCCAAGCCTTTGCACTTGGTAACAAGGATGGCGTATGGACACATACCTTTGCCAAATGCTGGACACATGAACATCGTGTCGTTCAAGGTGACGTTGTAAGGGGCCTTCGGGTGGAAAAGAACAAAACAAATTGCTAATTAAGAAATTAATAATCAGCTGTAGACC
>CM042748.1:2599083-2610267 GCA_022496165.2 Catalaphyllia jardinei | reverse complement strand
GGTGGGACTCAAAATCAACAAAGCGATGAGGATCAATACAAGGAACCAAGAAAAGATCATAATCAATGGACAAGATATTGAAGATGTCGATGAGTCCGTGTACTTGGGTGCCAAAGTTTGTAAAGAGAGAGGTGGTATGAAGGACTTCAAGAACAGGTTATCAAAAGCCAGAGGTGCCTTTAACAAACTGAAGAAGATCTGGATCTGTAATAACATCTTGTGGAAAACAAAACTGAGGCTGTATAAAAACACTGGTAGTACCAGTGTGTTATTCTATGGATATGTGACATGGAAGATGAACAAAGGAGATGATAAAGCAGTGAACGAATTCCATAATAGGTGCTTACGAAAGATCCTCCCAATCCGATGGCAACACCGTGTCAGGACCAAAGAGCTACTGAAAAGAGCGGGTATGAAGCCACTGAGTGTGAAAGTGATGCCTCGTAGATGGAAAATGATTGGTCATATTCTTAGGAAAGATCGCAATGATGGTTGCAATGTTGCCATGAGCTGGGCACCAGAAGGTAAAAGGAGAAAGGGAAGACCAAAAACCACTTGGAGACGTACAGTGGAGTAAGACAGGCAACAGGCAGGTTGGAGGTCGTGAGAGGAGGTGCAGACGACAGCAACCAATCGAGATGAGTGGAAAAGCTCTGTGAAGGCCCTATGTGCCACGAAGGCACGAAGAGGATACGTGAGGTGACGCCACCACAAGACTAGGAGCTCATTTGTTGTAGTTTTTGATCAGTCATTCTACGAGTCAATTTGTAAAAGAGAACACTGTACAACAAAGCAACTAAATTAGCGGCCGCTACGAATGGAATCTCGACTAAGGAAATAGATTTAGTTTCAGTGAAGTTACCTTATCTCCATGCAGCAGGCTCCAAATATAGTGATTTGACTTAAAAACGTTTGGTATTTTGGAAACCTGGTCACTGAGGAGAGTTGGTGGCTCGAGAGGTGGTTGCAACTAGAGTTTCGACTGTAGGAACCTGCGCACACTCCGATTGGTCAAAAACTCATGTTTTATCAAAGTATAAAAGTGTGCTGTATTAGTTTGCGTTACATTACCTCTATATCTTAAAGCAAATGGGGAAGGCTACGCCGTGTATTGCAGTGTGATAAAATGCTCTGGAGATTAGAGAACTCTAAAGAAAAGTAGAAAACACTCACCTGTGGCTTGTGTTCTCTTATTTCCGCTGTTTACAATATTTCCCAGTTTCTGATTGATTAAAACCACGCGCCTAATTGACCATAACCAGCTGTTGTTGACCCAATTTGAAAATAATTCTGTCAAGACTGCTGCCCTCTGCAGATTATTGAACCGTTGACCGAGAAAACCTGGGAGTTTGAAAGTATTTTAAGTAAATAATAAAATGATGAATCAATGAGGCCTCAGTGAATAACACCTTCCGAGATTTACAGAATTCTTCATATCCTACCTAGTCTCATTCAAGCAGTGAGGTATGTTCGCAAAGCAACCAGTCTCAGGGCCTCTTCCAATGAGCCTAGTTGGCCGGTCTTATGAGATCTCACCTCGTTTCAATACCCTTTGTTATAATTTGGATGTGTTCGTGTATGAGAAGGCCAGTCCGGTTTCCATGAAAACAAGGTTTAAAATTTTCCAAAAGGACCACCTCAGCCCAGGTAAGTGGGAAAAACGTTTTGGACAAAATGGCATAATTTTCCCATGCATGTGTGTTTTTCCACTTCAGATAATACAGGTTAGCTGTATTAGTAAAGTTGCACTTTTCAACAAGGCTTATGCTAGTGTTGAATGATGCAACTTTATGTAACAAAGTCATGTCTGGACCGTGTTGTCAGTGGTTGGGAGGAAAGTTGTTCTGATGCCATTAGCTGTTGAACTATGATTTTCTGACGCTGATTTCAGGGTTTTTTCTTTTGGAAACTTACAGTATTTAGGTGGGGTAAGGTTTATTGTTCGGTTTCTGTCCAATCATGTCAAGAGCTGGGTCATACCGAACACATCAGCCATTTTGTCTAACCTTCGGACAGGAACTGGTGGGTAAAAATCAAAGTGTTGAATAAATGTGAATTTAAAGAATGACTTCATAAATATGAAAATAATTTTTTTTATTAACTGAATTCTAGTAATTGACCAATTTCGATAAATTATAATTTAGCGTAACACAATAGACCTCAGAACGAAGTTCTTGTAAATAGACCCCACAAACTCTGCAATTACTTCCCTGGGTCTCGTACTGAGGTCCATTGTTTTAGGCTGAATATCGTGCATCAAAATTGGTCTATTCACCTGTACATCTATCCACTGCATGTAATGAAAATAAACCCATATTTAATTTGTGCTAACGAATTTGTTATAACTTGAAAATACATTCTGCAGCTTGTTAACAAAATGAGCAAAATAACCCTACAGTGGAACTTAACTATACCTAGCCAACCTGGATCCTTTTGCTTATAAGCCCGTCCGTCTATGGACAAAAAACTGTTCCTTTTAAAAGATTCCCATAAAAAAAGCTCTTTTCCATGGAGGGGAAGGAGGGGTGGGGGGTGGGGGAGGAGGAGGAGGAGAACTCCCATCTAAAACAGGCTTCATCGATTCCAAAACAACACATGATATCCAGGAATATTTTTTTCGGCTAAATACTCTAAAATGCACCATACAATTAACACCTTGACTACCAAAACCGCTTTTTAACTCCTAAGAAGTCAACTGAGCCCGTTCGTTTTGTTTTTTCCTGTTCAGTTTTGTAAGAGAGTCCCGATCCCAGGCTCTTCTCTCCTTTTTTTGTTTCATCAGGAGAATAGGGTCATAACCTTTTTTTCATTAATTTAATCAGCCTCTAATAACTAGGGTCCGTGAGTTAAAACTCCATGTCGATTAATTGAAAACTAAATGAATTCTGCTTCCTTTCTTCCACAGGCTTTTTTTTTTTTTTTTTTTTTGACAAGCCTTCCAAACCACTTCACCAACCTCAGGATCACACTATCAGAGCTCCAGTCTGACAGTGATAATCGGCAGGACTGTCCTGAATGCATTTAAAATAAGGGATAATGCAAGTCCTGAAAGTCTGTGATAAGTACTTTCCACTGTCATCAAGTAAAGCTGGAAATGGAACATGGTACAAATGGCGATCAGGAACAATGATGATCTCGGGCGCCTTAAGTAAGTCGGCCACAGGAGCGATGGTCATTTTGTAGAACAAAGTTAGATTTGGTCTGGGATCATCTCCACATCCTCTTTGTCGTAAACTGGCGAGGGTTTCTGCCTGGAAGGAATCTGGTGCTGGTTCAATGCCATTAAAAGATCGACCTTCGCAAACCTCTGGTAGTAAATGCCAAAGCTGCGCCGGAAGCTTTTAGCCAGGTTATCAAAAAAAGGGTATCTAAATTTTTAGCTTCTTTAGTGACAAGTGTCTTTTTATCAAATGTAGTTTTTATTAATTCAACGACTCCACTTGGCTTAACAATCCACAATTATGCAATAATACATTTTGAGCATCATATAAAATGTGCAGTCACTTTCTAGGTTCTTGACATTTTCAATACCAGTCCATGACCGTGGGTCAACTGAGATTTTCCTTTCAACTGAGTACTTAGTTGCCATTGAGTCTAAAAAAGCCCCAGCCCGTCCGAGCTCTTCAACATAAAGGGCTTTGTCAAGGATTCCCAGCAACACAAAACAACTTACTAAATGTTTTGTAGGAAGAGTTGTACGCATCTGAATAAAGTACCTTTATTTCATCTTTGTCTTTGAGAAAACCTCTAAAATCATCGCCCGTTCAAAGTTCTCGTTGCAGAAGAACTCTAGTTTAAAGCCTTGGACTTCTTTAGGTATTGAAAGAGCCTTCTCGAGGAATTCTTCAGCCTTAGTATAGTCATCCTTTGTTACACATAGATTCCCTAGGTTAGCGTAAATAGCGGCTTCGTTTACTATGTCGCCAATTTTCACATTGATAGCAAGTGCTTTCTCATAATTTTCTTTGGCCTTGACACCCAGACGTTGAAACAGTTTTCTTAGGCAGTTGAAACATACAGCTTCGCATTTCATCTCACCAGTTTCAGCTGCAATCAGAAGTGCTCCCTCGAAATACTTGTAGTATCAGCAAATGTTATTCAGGAAGATAATAACAAGGCTCCTAAGTTTAGCTGAAGACGTACTTTTCCTGGTGTATCGCCAATTTGAATTGCGATCGCTAGTGCTTTCTCAAGATATTCTTGTGCTCTGACATAATCCCCAAGAGAGTAAAACATAGTTCCTAGGTTTCCATAATATGTTCCTTCTCCATGTCTATTACCAATTTCATTTGCGATCGCTAGTGCTTTCTCAAGATATTCGTTTGCGAAGCTTCCATAACATGTTCCTTCTGACATAGTGACCAAGAAATATAAACAAGTTCCTAGGTTTTCAGAACATTTTCTTTCTCCTTTTTTACCACCAAATTCAATTGCGATGGCCAGTGCTTTCTCAAGATATCCTTTTGCTTCGACATAGTCACCAAGAGATATAAACGCATTTCCAACGGTTTCCACAACAGGATCCTTCTCCATCTCTGTCACATTTCAGTTGGGATCGATAGTGCTTTCTCAAAATATTCTTTTGCTTTGAAATAGTCACGAAGAGACAGTAGTCTAAGTGTTTTAGTGCAAACCTACTAGAAGATAAAAACTTCTTCCAAGTCCTCTTCACACGCACACACTTAAAAAACCACGGTATAAGGCATTAGGTATTATCTATAAGTTATTTTTGACAGACTAATTTTTTATCTTGAACCAAAAAGGATTATCGATATCTAACCATTTTGTTAACAACGGCACGCTCCTGGACTACTGACTATCAACAACAGAATCTATAATAAGATGCGTAGCCAATAACAGAACGCCATTTGTAATAGAACGCTGTAGATCTATGTTAAACTTCGATCGAAGCGTGGAGAAAATTGTTTCTTTCTTCTCAGAAACACCGCAGAAAGAAAGGAAGAAAAAATAAATATAAACAAAAAGTCACTCGTTTGGTTAGATTATCAAAATGTACATTCTCTTTACTTGTGACACCATAAAGCTAATAGCTTGTGATATTCCTGCGTTTCCCACGAGTTATTTCAGTACAGCTCTTAACGCGAGCTTTCTCGCAGGTTTTCAGTCAAGAGGTGTATATATATAGGAAACCATTGACAAGCACCTCCTCTCTCACAGGTATTTCAGGAAGCATATTTTTTCCTTTTTGAACAAAACCCCACCCCTTCCCCCGCAGTTCCTCCAACTAACTCCCCACAAAATTTACTTTGACAGTTTCACTATCGTATTTCTTTTTTTGTTCACCATGATTAATTTCTTATGAGAATATCCACAATTTATGTTATTTCTCATTACACAGTCAAACTCTTTCTGACGTGCGTACTGTCTTTTAAAAGTTTGATACGAATTCATTGTTCGTATCGTTGGGAAACTTCCGGATCATAAAGAGAGCGAATAATAATATCTCAGTAAAGGCTTTTTGTGGAATTCCGCGGACAGGAACGGCAATGTACCTAGAATTTTCCACCGCTTCTACAATATCAATGAACGAAGGTTCCTCTTAATTATCACTTCCCTGACGTGCTCGCAATATCAAGCAAGTAGTGGAGGGAAGAATCAAAACGCCATAAAAGTGGAAAAGATAAACGGGGGAAAATATTTCGAAATAGTTAAAACGTTATCCGAGAACAAGGAAAAGTAAAAAGTACCTTTTGAAAACTGTTACGTCCAGTCTCGGTCCAAACAAATTTAGGATTTTTCCATCTTTTTTAAAGTTATCCAAAGTTGTTTGCTATACAATGTCACTGTTAAGGTATAGAGATTTTAGAATTTGGCTATTATTGGAAGTTGAACGGATTGAAATAGCAACCAGGCTTTTGTTATTCGTAAGCCTTGTTTTCGGCCTTGATCACGTAAAAGTGTGATTTTTGATCGCAAGCAGTCCCATATCATTGGATACCAATATTTAGGGCGCCGATAAAGTCCAATGTTTGTTTGGGAAAGTCAACACATATTTGTGATGAAAAAAAATTAGCATGCCACTTAATCATAAAGTGAGGCCTCGTAAAAAAAAGACGTAAAAAACAGATTCTCTGCTGTTAATTACACCTCTTGAAACTGACTTACTTTGGACCTAACGCTTTCTGTCCAAATTTATTTTGAGACCTTTACTGACCTAAAAAAAGACAATTTTAAAATATCATAATATATCATTAGCCACAAAGGAACAAGTACGTTACTACGCAGGACCTGACATTTAAAAATAGCTCACAAATTAACCACGCTGGCATATTTGAATGAAGCTTTCATTGCGGTTTGCTACTCTCAGACGAAAAGGAAATGAAAAAGTTTATTTTTGTAAGAAAAATCCAACAACTTTTGTTGCTCAGTATTCACAAAAGAAAAAAAAAACATAAATGATAGGCGGACAATTAAACGGTTTTTGAGGCTTTGGCCAAGCAGAGGGTCCGATATTACAAGTATTTCCTTATCACGTATCGTTATAAGACCCAGTACATATTAAAAACATTGTCTTTAAACAGGCTCACATAAATTATATTTAGTATATAGCAATATTATCCGTTCGCTTTTTCAGTCGTTTCTTGGGACCTGTGATGTTTAAACAGCAGAGTGCAGTTGGAATTCAAAAGAAACGATTGAGAAAAATTTCAATCGGGTTTTCTGTTGTACTTTGGGCTCAGTTTAGTTGGAGTATCTGCAATGAATAGACCGTAATACCACGCGTGGAACTTCGTTCTGAAAGACTGAACATCGGAGGAAATCAATGGAACAGCCTGCAATTTCTTCCTGCGGATAAAGAATTTAAGTTCGTTTTCACGCCAGTCGTGCGGTCCTTCGCAAAACTGGTTTGTGCTTTTTCTTTCACAGGGTTGTATTTTACCCGAAAGGAAAAAAAAAAACGGACGCTGGGAGATTGATGTTTATTATACGGTGAGTGTTCTCACTGCATGTGACCGACCTAACTGTAAGTCTGTTTATCTTTTAGTAAGTTAACTTTGTTCTGAGATTAATCATCGGGAAACGGTAAGGCATAAAATGATGGAAAAAAAAAAACAGAAACAAACAACAGAATACAGCGAAATTTCAAATTTCTTTAAGGAACGTTTCTGGATATGAAAGAATTTTCAATTACTAACCCTCTAGAGATTGAATGTGGATGTAAGCTTAAAGTATTCGAAACTTAGAATTATTTGCTTTATGGAACTTTTAGCGCAGTGCTAAGACAACCTGGTCATGTGTAGCTTCTTAAGAAATTTATTTCGTATGGATCAATTATGTTTGCAATCATGTGACGTAGAATGAAGGAATCATTCGCGAAAACAAACACCTTCAGGCATTGATCTTCAAATTTATTTCGCGTATCGTAGGTGATCTTTAGTACACTGACGATCGAAGTGATAAAATACTTTCAGCTGGTGAACCACCAAGCACAAAAAATATATTCATTAAACATTCTTTAAATTCCAGGTAAGTTGTCAATATATAGCCATTGATTTAGGCAATGCCAGTATTATTATAGTTTAAAACGAAATCTAACCGACTGAAAAGAGCTATTGGCTAAAGACCTTGACAAGGAATTTAAGTATTTTTAAATGGATTGGTTAAAATTCTGTTTGGCAACTTACACGAAACTCAAACTTAGAATATTGTTTGCTGAAAAGTTATAATTGAGCAAAACATTTTTACACTATTTCTGTAAGAGATAATTTAGGAAGAAGAAAAAAAACATTTCGATTCTTTTGTACCTCATAAACGCTCGAATTCCAAAAGATAATCTCAGTGTAACTCCCACAAATACCAATGCAATGTGATCAGAGCAGATTACTAACGAGCTGTCTTGGTGAATCCTCGAATTCTCACAACTTCATCAAAGTAAATGTACCGAGATCAGTTCGGAGAATTAATCTTATGATCTTGGAGTCCGATACGATGAGTTATTAAAAAGAGTTATACAAAGATGTTATACAAAGATGTTTTGAATTTTTTTGTCACTCAGTTCGGTGAGATTCATGCTTAATCTTCGTTCACCAGCGAGCGAAGAAAAAAGAAAACGGTGTTATTTTTAGTGCTTTTGAAAAAAAAGGATGATATTTAAATACCCAATACAGGAAATCCGGCCGAGGTGGCCAATGTGTTGAAAGCTCTTTCCGCATATTACAGCATCGACGCAATGCAACCTGAAAGGACAAAGGACTAAATTTAGCAACAATCACATAACCTTTTTTTCTTATATTTTTTTGTTCTCTCCTTTCCAGGTATATCTTCCCAAATTTCTTCAAACCATGGTGGCGAGCAACCCAGAGCATGGGAATACTACAATCCACTCTTCACTGTCGCCAAATCTAGCTTCGTGTATCTCAATCATTGTTATAAATTTTATTTTGAGTATCCTTGGAACACTTGGAAATCTTCTGGTATTGCTTGTCATTTCAGTCAACCTTCGCCTCACTACACCATCAAACCTTCTTCTCGCAAACTTGGCCTCAGTAGACTTTATCTGCATGGCTTTCGTCGCACCTGGTTCAATTTACAGACAATTGTGCCGTAAACTGGGTTATTGCCACTTGTCAGAAACGACTGTACTAGCTTTTCGAGGTCTTGGACAGTTCGTTGTCGCTGCTGCCGTCTCGAGTTTATTTGTAATCGCTGTGGACCGTTTTTTAGCCATTTCTTTTCCGTTCAAGTATACAAATATGATGACAAAACGTCGAACAGTATATTGCAGTTGCTTAACTTGGTTAGCTGGGGCGGTAATAACTTTTGTTTTCATGGGCCTAAACTTTGTATACATTCAATCAGCCTACTGCATTCTATTAATCCTGGTGACAACCTCGCTGTACATTCATATCTTCTTGTCTGCGTTGAAGAAGGAAAGGCAAATCGCCGCTTTACGGATTCCAAATGCAAAAAAAGCCACCAATTTTTTACACGAGCGCAAATCGACAAAGACAATGGCAATTATTTTAGGTGTCTTTGCCGCCTCTTGGGTTCCGGCCGTGGTATTTTATGCAGTTGTTTCGCCAGAAGATCCAAGATTTCTCGATATTCAAAGTTGGATAAATGCAGTATATTTCTTGAATGCTACTTTAAATCCCTTTATTTATTGCATTCGGAGTGTGAACTTTCGTACCAGGGTAAAAAAGCTGGTTAAATCTTCTATGATACGATTTAATGTATAATATCTGAGAGTTTTATTGCCGAAACGACCCGATGATAGCTTTTTTTCTTCACAGCTAACGGAAATAAAAATTGCTTAAGTTTTTTTTTTGGCCTCTTATAATACTTCACTCGAGAATTCTTGATTTAATTGGACGAAAAACATTATGTTTGGTTCAAAAAACGCTACTACTATCCTCTCGAGAAGTGACGAGCAAGTTACCGGACGCGGCCGACCCATTTCTGGCGTCAAAGTAAAAGTTTGCAGACACGAAATGTTTCCTCGTGCATTGTTTGCTTTTTGCCATCTGATATGATTTTCGAATTTTAAACCCCTTTCAGTAAATATACAACGTTGCCTCCAACGAGAAAAGTTTCCTACCTTCAATGCCTTTTTTGTTAACAAATATTGACGTCATGACAGTACAGTTTTTGCCGCCTTCTAAATCCTGATTGGTCAATTCAAATTTTAAGCATAAGAGCTTGTAGGGGAAGAGGGGGACATGGGAATTTATTTCAAAGGGAAAAGGAATGTTTTGGGGCTGCGCCTCGTTGACTACCTGCTCGTAGAAAACTCGGGCTCGTAGTCTAATTGTTAATAAGTGTGCAGTGGCTGGAGGTCGTCCTCGAAATGGTTACGTTTTTCTTCTTTTTTTAAAGTTTTTGAAGATTTTAATGCAAATGGTACTTAAACTCCTGAAAAGAGTAAACCGAGGTCATTAACGTTTTCTTGTTGAATTATTGGAAAAACTGATGCGCGCGCACACTTTAATTTCTAAATGAAAATTCAATCCAAGCGATCTTTTTAAAGCGCAAAGTTTAACTGTATTGTTAATTGTTAATTGGAAACAGTTAATTGACAAAAACAATTAGACTAAATAATTAAATTATTCGCTCTCGATTTCTATCTTCGGGCCAGGCTTCGACCTCATCAACTGTCACATAGAAATCTCGGGCCCACCATCTAATTGTTAAATAGAAACACGAGTGGAAAGTTGGTTCTTAAACAATTATAGATTATGAGCTCAAGATGTTCTTCTATTCGTCTTCTAGGATTTCAATTATTTAGTAATATTTCTAAATCCTTTAACCAAACTTCAGAAAAAAAATCTGGCAAACGTCGCCAGGTCTCTAACGGTTGTAGACGACCTCCAGTCACTGGACACTAATAGCTGAACTTCTGTTCACCTAATAAGCTTACAGCGTTTGCAAAAAGGGTAATTAGGATTCAACAAACATTTCATAGGAACGAGAGAGAGAATTGGAACTGAGTTGACGAGAAAGGCTCTATTATTGTCCGCTGTTTGGCAGGTGAGCCCGCGGTTCTCCCCAAAGCCTCTTAACTTTCGCCATTTACCAGAAAATTTCGGAAGTCTTGATCAGAATAGAAATGGTAAAGACAATTATTGCTCGACCAACCAGAAAATTTTCGAGAATTTTCAAGGTAGTTCAATTTTTCCAACCGAAAAACTGGAGTGAGAAACGTGCGTACAATTTGAACCTCTTCACTGTCATCTTGGAATTATGATCAGGTTGAAGATTAATTCGTCCGAGGTTCCCTCAGTAAATTGTTTTTTTCTTTTAGTAAATGGTAAATGACTAATCCGAACTGAACTTACAATCAGACATTTACTTACTATTTGACATTAGACAGTCTTATGACGGAATTTTACAAACGATTTTGGGCGAGAATTGGAGATGATGTTGTACAAAATGTTAGTAGCGCTTTCGATAAAGGCAAATTATCAATATGTCAAAAAGGGGGGTGGGGGTGGGGATGACCACACAGCTAACAAAGAAGAGCAAACCCACCGATGTACTAAACAACCTACGTCCAGTTTCTCTGTTAAATGTAGACTAAACAATTGCAACAAATAAAATAGCAAGCAAAAGTACTCCCAGATATCACAAGCCCAAATCAAACTGGTTATGTGAAGAACAGATATATCGGCGAAAATTACACATCGCGAATGTCGTTGACTACACAAAAGCAAAAATATCACCAGG
>CM042748.1:2591583-2596583 GCA_022496165.2 Catalaphyllia jardinei | reverse complement strand
ATATTGAAATCAAGTGGGTGGGGCCTGGAAAAGAGTGAGTTGCCATAGGAAAGGAATTTTTTGTAGTCATACAGTAGGTGTGTTTCCTGTAGATCTATTAGCCTGCCAAGTTCCAAGGTTTTGCACTGCAAATTGGCCAAGATAACTTTATTTATATACTCAATATAATATTGGGTTGAGTGTATGACATCATCAGTCATCTCATTTGCATATTTTACACATTTTTCAAACTTAAATATCTCCGGAACTAATGCAGATATTTGCAAACGGTAAACAGCGTCTTTATTCTTTCATGGAATTCTATGCGATACACTCAAAAAGACAAGGGGGAAAAATTTGATCATAGTACCACTTTAACATTGTCAAAGTGGCTGTGGAATCATGAGTCAAAGGCAAGTGGTTCTATATTAAACTTTGACGATTTTACGATGCAATTTATCAAAAGTAAGAGGACAGACGCATAAAAAAACTGATGTCAATTTGCTTTATACAATAACAAGAAACTGAAATGACCAAATGCTGGGAATAAACAAGGGAAGAGATGCCATAAAGTTGCTGTAAGCAAAGATAACTGAATTTTAAAATGAATGTTGTCAATAGCTTTTCTCGCTTTTTGATTGGCTACTTAAAAAAGTCAATAAAACCTCATTGGTTAAAAAGTTGACAGTTGATAGTTAAAAGCATGCAACAATTAAAATTTTATTTACTTTGTCTGTACTTTTATGGCCTTATGTGTGGACACACAAAGAGGATTAAGTAAGTGTACTCTTATTGTAGATAAAAACGAGCCAATAAGTGTGTGAGAAATTAGACAGTTATTGCAAAAATATAATTGAAGCCTAAAACTAATTCAGTACTTGACAATATAATAAAGCTTAATTTTACAGACATTAGGATGTAGAATATAGGTAACTGTCCTTTACTAGTGCCAGTTGAACACCATGCACTCTTCAGTGTGTCAAGTGAAATCACATGAAGACAAAATTAAACAAAGGATAATTTATTGTTGTCCATTTTAAATCCTCCATGCACTTGTTACAAATTAGCACAGATGCCAAGTTAAGACAGGTCTGAGTGAGGTTTACTCTTTCATTTACACATTGTATATCAATAAGTGATCCTATAAGTTTGTTATAACAACAGCAGAGTTGACTACATTATTACCCATAATCTTTCAGCTCTCCAAATATGTTTTTGCTCTTGATAAAATTAATTCGAGAAAACTTCATCAATTCGAGAAAACGTTTTTCAGAGTGTCCATACAAAATGTTTGTCATTTCTTTACATGAAATCACTGGCCTACAAGATTTCTCATTGTCTTTTTACAAATCATAATCCAGAATTTCGATGTGTAATTCGCATTGGTGTTACACTTGAACTGCACTGCTCTCAGCCAATGAGAATCAAGCAATTTTTTCATGTGTATTATTATGAACTTATTATATGGCTTGTGTTTGTAGCCAATATAACGCGCGCTCTGATTGGTTAAGTGCAGCTCAGCGACTGGGCATTATTCTCCCGTAATGCCCACGAGCCGATTACGGATTATGCAAATTAGGAAAGGAAAAAACACGAAAGGTTATCCAAATCTAGGCCATATTTCCTTTATTTACATTGAAAATCGTTGTGATACAAGACGATGAGCGATGATTAACATTCAGAGAGTTAATTATATCACTATTTTAAGGAAAAAATGAAGTTACATCGGCAAATTACGAACGAGTTAATTGGTCAGGGAGGGAGTGAATTAAGCTTATTCAAACAAAGAGAAAAACACGAAAGGAAAGGAACTCAGTGCCAGTGAAATGAAAACATTTCAGCGATATTTGTCGTCAATAAACAAAGGAAGCATAGCAGACGTTTTGGACTCACCGGCTGCTGACCCTGACCGCTTATTGGCAAAGCTTTTTTTATAGATATCGGATGGTGACCGGATTTTGAGCCTGACACCCTAGCTAGCTAGCCTGTCGGGTTTGCAACGAAGTATACAGAGGTTCCTTTCCGAAGGCAGGTCTCATTTCATTGTCTTTTCACCATTCAAAAGGCAATTGGTGACACCAGAGCAGTACAGCAGTCAACATCAACATTCTCTTGCTGTAACACAAGCCAGTTTATCTGCCGAGCGTTTTTTTTTTATCCGGTGTGGATATAGCAGCATCTCTGAGCGCCAGTTCAAGATCTTTAACGGGCCAGTAACATACCTGCCAACTCTCCCGGTTTTCCCGGGAGTCTCCAAGTTTTTCATTAAATCTCTCGGTCTCTCGGAATGCCTTTTGTGTGATTTTCGGAGGTTATTCCTGGACATTGTCTTGAATGACAGTCTCAGAATGCAAAGATTTCCAGACGCCTCCAGATTTTTGTACTCTGGGGATTGGCAGGTATGCAGTAACTATAATCCATGAAACTCAGAAAAGGCGAAGAGTTTTCATCGAAAGTGACAAGGAAGAGTAGTGCTGATTCCGTTTAAATTGTATTTTCTTTTACCGACACGGCCACGCGGCTTTTGAGCAAGTTTGAAGCACTTTTCTGTAGGAATTGACGTTTGGCGGTTGATTTTTGAGAATGTCGATGAAATTTCTCTCGTCATATAGTAAGACAACTGTACTAAAATACTTTTTGTGGCCGTATTGATCATTGTTTTCCACAAATAAATATATTTTTGACGGAGTACGCGTTAGTTCGCTGAATTCTGTTGTACAGTTTGACGGATTGGAAAGATGAATGAATAGATAAGCGCGCGCATCACCGGATGTGAAGTAACGACTTCCCCTTGAATTTAGATTTTTTTCTCTCTCTTTAGAACCCTCTTGTTAGCCATATAATAAAAAACTTAATAACCTCGACCGTTCGGTCGTTGCGGGAAAATCTCAAACCTCGGTCTATCGTATTGACCTCGCTATCGCTCGGTCAATACGGCAAAGCCTCAGTTTGAGATTTTCCCGTAACGGCCTCACTCTCGGTTTTTAAGTAGTTAGTAATGCACAAGTCAGTAACCATAAGATTAAGTTGATTGAATCCTGAAATCCTGACGATACACGTTGAACAACGAAAGATGAACTCCCTCTCCCCCCCCCCCACTCATTATACCTTTCGGAATTGCATATAGTATATTAATTATATTCCAGTACTAGTAGTTATACAAGGTTGAAGTTGAGCAGATCATTACTGTGCATGGCGACAGTGGAAAACCTAATTGATATGGTCATTGTATTTGTAATTAGCATCTGTAGGAAGCCAATGACCAATTTTTGAAATTAGCACACGAGGGTGATATAGCCAGTCATTCAAATCCTGAACAAACATAAATCCAATGAATTTGAATTCCACCTTCTGAATTTCACTGTTCCTAACTGCAACCACAACTTTTATCAACTTCTCTTTGGGGATGTAAGCAATATGGTACCAGTCATTGTTTAGGTATGCCTCCACTATAACTGCATTTTTATCCCTGATGTTGGTAGGCTCTGGAGTCACCCGTAAATGTATGTTTTCTTTTTGCAATTAAAGTTACTTACACTTGCGCAGACCTTTCTGACAGTCCTCGTGATAGCTGCTTTCTTTCAATGTAAAGTACTCAGCAAATTGCGCTGTTTCGTCAATCTGAGTTTCCCCACTAACTTGATCAGGTAAAGTGTCATTACCTTCCTCTTCCTCTAACATATCAGTTGGATCAGTATTAGACTGACAGGATTCTTGTGTTACTGAATCTGTTCAGTAACACAAGAATCATTGACAATCATTGACAATCACATTTCTGGCAGAGGGGTACCTCGAACAGTTGCAGTTGCATACCAACACTTCC
The DNA here is from genome assembly GCA_022496165.2 of Catalaphyllia jardinei. Taxonomy (NCBI): domain Eukaryota; kingdom Metazoa; phylum Cnidaria; class Anthozoa; order Scleractinia; family Caryophylliidae; genus Catalaphyllia; species Catalaphyllia jardinei. The sequence goes on along the minus strand of CM042748.1, from coordinate 2,592,781 downwards.
AGCCAAGGTATGTGTGGCAGTGGATCCTCCTCCTCATGATCTAACTTGGGTGGAACTTTTACTGCATAGGAATTCGAAACCATCTGAAATTCTACAACCACAGACAATGTTCTGTTGTTTGACTGTACATCAAAGAGGCAAGACAAACATTACTTTTCAAAATTTACTTCAATCAACGAAGACAACATTAAAGTGCAAAAGAGACGTTTCTCGTAAGAAAGACAAATCAAGACAAACTGCATTTTTATGATTGGATGAATGGAGCACATGCCAGCCAGAAATTGTGCCATTTAACTTCAAATTACTCCGAAAAATAAACGAGCAATAAACGTTGAAAAGCTCAAGCTAATATTACAACTGTTAAGCACGTCGAAAAGGGCTAGTTAAGGGCTATCTATTTTCCCTCGGACAGTCCAATCCAATCTATAGTAACATTATTTCGATCGCGATCTGTGCACGTGCGAAAACAAACATTGTAAATTGGCTTCGCTAACGTTGAATAAACTATAAAGCTACAACCAAATGCCAAACCAAAAACCAAGGTATGAAACGCTGAGAAGCTTACCTTGATATCACAACTATTTATCACTTCCAAAAGGACTTGAGATTGGCGATTCTTCAGAGCATCTATCACTTCAGAGCATCTATCACTGGAGCATGGCTGCCATCTAGCTAGATGAACTCTCTTTTCTTCCCGCCACCCTATAGGGCCTAAATAGAGGGAAAAACCATGCTTGGAGATACTTTCCAGATTCGGCTTGTGGCGCGATTTTCTGAATAATAATATACTAGCAGCAATTTCTGCATTCAGGTTGGTTAAAAACATATCAATTAATCCCAAATCAGTGGAGTTTTACCAGTGCCACGCTATACCAAATTCGATTTGTTTTTTACCCCAATAACAAAGATAATTAACGAAAGAAAGCTTTGTCAAGATCTGTTGAAAACACCTACTCGGACTTAAAAGTGCACGTGCTGCATTATGCAAATGAGCTACTTGTGCGCGTCAGACTTTCCTTTCAAAACTTTTGCAAACCGGGAAAAACATTACGAACAAAATGTGTCGGAAAAGAGTAATGACGACTACTCGTTGTCGAAAAGAATACAGACCACGATAAACCACTTTTCGATTTTTACATTTTCATGTTTTTTACCACAAATTAATATCAACGTCAAAAGAAAATGTTTGTCTTTTTTT
>CM042748.1:2566363-2584239 GCA_022496165.2 Catalaphyllia jardinei | reverse complement strand
AAGTGGGTCATACTCTTAAAAATGGGTCAAAGTGTGAAAAATGGGTCGCATTTGGAAAAATGTGCCGAAATGTGCCACACTATTAAAAATGGGTTACATTTGGAAAAATGTGTCACTATGAAAAATGGGTCACATTTGGATCAATGTGTCACACTGTGAAACATGGAACACATTTCAAAAAAGTGGTCATTGTGAAAAATCGGTGACACCGAGAGAATTGGGTCACATTTGTAAAAATGATTCACACTGTGAAATATGGAACACATATTTCACCCTATGAAACATGTGGGACCCAACGACAAACATACTAAACTTGTTTGTTGAGTGCAGGTTTCAGCTGTTAAATATGAAAATTATCTTTTATTTTAAGTTGAGAATCTTAAAAACAAGAAATATCGGACTTACCCTACGCCCTTTAGAGGCACTTAGATGTTTCAAAATGGGAGAATTTTTGTCCCTAAAGAGATGGTCATTAACACGTGTGTTTAAAATGCCTATTGGTTTCACCAACATAACTAGCTCCACAGCTCGCACATAATAGACAACACATGATTAAAGAGAATCAGGAAGAAAATGTTCAGGACTAAACATGGTCCTACGTTTGAATGGAGAAAAAATAATTTTTACATTTAAGTCTTTATCGTTAATTATTTCATGAATCACACATTTTCTTTTGTTATTCAACACCCTTTATTTAACTTACATATTTCATGAATATTTAACTAAGTGAAAGTCCGGGGAGGGCTTGATAATGTAGCAGGGAAGAGCGGGGCTGATGAATTGAATAAATTGCTAATTATAAATGCAAGGGCAATATCTATATTTATTATACGGCTAGCTCGGCGAGCGGGCAAGATGAACCAAATCGCGCGATGTGATTGGCTACCCGAGCGGGCAACATGGAGCCATCTTGCCCGCTCGGGACTACCCGCTGTATCCCGCAAGAAAAATTACACCGAAAGCCATATAATAAATCCTTTTTATTGACCAAGTTTATTCGGCCAAGATGGCTGGATATTGGCCTCGTTCTTTTTTTGCGAGTTTATGGACCTCGACTTCGTCTCGGTCCATAAACACGCAAAAAAGAACTTGGCCAATATCCAGCCATCTTGACCTCACACTTGGTCAATAACCCATATAAATACCCGGTATTTATCTGTATATTGCCCTGGGCAATATACAAATAAATCCCTTCCATTTATAATGAGCAATTAAAGCAAATCATACACGTCCTTTGACCCCGCCAAACATTGAGAAAATTTCTCCCTTTAACACAAATATAAAAATTTATTCTGCAACTATAGAAAACACAGTAGTATCCCATATATTATGCAGGCTATGTGTTCCCTCTAAGAAACTTTTAAGTCTTTGGATATTACAAACGAGAAATTCTGGAACACAACACTGTTTGATCCTTTTACAGTCGCATTGTTGTCATCTTGGCAAAATCTTTTCACTTCGTCATCAACTAACTGATCTACTTCTCAAGGACTCGGCTTCCCTTTCTCCTACGGATCCTTTGGATCTTTAGAAATCTCAATTTTGGTAGAGACATCAGGCCTCTGATACCTTTGTAAAAATCTGATATCTCGGTGGCCCGTACGCTACATAATCAACTTATCTGAGAATCATTTTTCCAGTCCACGTGCTGCTGTTGTGGCCCTCAGACTGTGATTGCCGAATTTGCCCTGTAGGTCTGCGTCTTTACACATTTTGCTAACAATGTTTCCAAGCTTGTTATGTCCAACAGGATTCGATGCAAACCAAACTGCAAAAATTAACGGTGAAAATAAAAATATGAAACTGAGACTTCTAATTACCGTCTCCGGCTTGCGACCATTAAAACTGACTGACATTTTTATTCTCTTGCACCCGAATTGTAAATGATCTATATTTAAAGGTATCATACCTTCATCCATAGACTTGTATTTCTGTCGTGGAGTGAGATAGAATACATTGTTTCCCTGGACAGCAGTCTTAAGACACTTCTCCAAGTACTTTTTATAGAGGTGGACTAAACACATAGCAGTTTCTTCGTCATTAGCGTAATGCTCGATTCGTTTCTGCCTTACGTTACGGTGTTTCAATCTACCGAAGTTATTGTTCTCCGTTTCACACCTAAGTGAGAACAAGTGGTTTGAACAAATTATGACCCGTGAAACGCCCTTTCTCGATGCTGTGTGAAAACCTTTGCAATTCTTACAATGAAATACGTCATTGTCTGCTGGTCGGATCAAAAAATGACAAACAAACAGATGTCTAAAACAAGTGGCCAATTATTGCCCTGTGAAAGACCACCTTTATGTAACCTATACTTCATGAATAATATCATGAAATAAGTTAGATGAATCCTTCGAACGTTGGTATTAATCCATCTACATCCCTCGGACCTACGGCCCTCGGGATGTATATAGCTTAATACCTCCGTTCTCGGGCTTTATCTCTTACGTATACTTATCGTTATTTATTATATAGACACGAGTGTTTTACTAGAAATTATTACACGACTAAGTTAGTTCAGAGGGCCAATAACTAAAATCAGCCAATCAAATTGCTCCGTTGCCGGTCCAATATTCTCTAAGTATTGGACCGGGCACTGTCCCGAATGATCCCGCACGACGATTTTCTCGTAGTTTACTTATTTACTCCACATGAAATGTTATTTTTGGTTTCTTTCAACTTTGTTTTTTCTTCATTTTGAAAACATCAGGCTTGAGTGAACGTTCAGTCTGCTCCAAATAAAAATTGTGCGCTTGAAGTTTATGGCGTCGAAGATATGAATTTTATGTTCGAGTCGCAAGAACAATATCTCACGAGTGAGCGAAGCGAACGAGTGAGATATTGTTCTTGCCACGAGATGATCTTTTTATTATATGGAGAATTTTAATCTAAACAACAAACGCGACGCGAGAAACCAATTCAACAAAAGTAAAAGGCGGGAATCGTGACGTCATTGAACGATACGACACTCACAAAGGCGACTTATAAGGAAAATACGCCACTCGGGTCCCGGATGAAGTGGCGTATGGAATCTACGAGTGGTTTAGTTCCCAGTAAAACACTCTCCTCCATATAATAAAATAAACTACTTACTAACCTAGCTAGCTCGAGCCGTACTGGGCAATATTGGCCTTCGGTCGTTTTTGTACGGACCTCGCTGAGCCCGGTCCGTACTGTCACGACCTCGGGCCAATATTCCCCAGTACGGCCCTCGCGCTCGGTTAGTAAGAGGTTAATATACCACTAGTAAAATTCATAAAATCTACATCCGGGACCCGAGTGGTTTATTTTCCATAATCTCACACGTGAGTTTATCGATGATTTCCTTGATATCAAATTTGTCTCTTAAATTGTACTTAAATTCATTGGAGTATCATCGAAACATCTTCGGGTGTTCCTCGGAAGTCTTCGGAAATCTTCGGAAATTTTCGGGAAATGTTCGGGAACGTTGGTCTGACCTTCGGAACAATTTTGGAAAATCTTCGGAAATCTTCGTAAGGTGGTCGGAAATATTCGGAAAATACTCAAAAACGCCGGCATCTGTATGTCTATATAATAAAAAGAACATTACACGGCCGCTTGAAGATATGAATGTTATTTTCTCGTGGCAAAAACCATATTTTACTCGCTGCGCTCGTTCGTAAAATATTGTTTTGCCACTCGAAAATAAAATTCATTTATTTACTTCTTTGATCGTGAGCGGGCGGTATCCTGAGAATCCTGCAATCTGATTGGTTCCGGAAGCGGGCAGTATTTTCCTATCTCCTGACCACGGTCATGGTAACCAACTACGCTAAGCACAGAGTAAAGTTGCCATTGCTTAAAACATGGAAATGGCTTCCTCTACATTTCGCCAAGTTTGTTGAACTTCACACAGTGCAAAAACATTCCTGACCAATTCATTTTATTGTACATTTGTTGACACGTTGATGAGACAATGGGTAAAATAAAAATAAGTTTTTCTTAATAATTTCTCCTACCTTCTAAAAATAGAATTTAGAAATAAATAAAAATGTTATTCACCGGCCTTGGTCGGTCCGTTTTGGGAAAAACTGTGCCCTCTGTCTCGAGCACAGTTTTTCCCAGCACGGACCTCCCGGCCGGTGAATAACATATATATCTTCGCGCCACCGTGTAATATCCTCTATTTAGTATAAATTTACCGTAGTCTATTGTGAATCCGTGAATTTGATTGGCTAAATTACCGTTGACTATCTGCTGATAGTCATCAGTTACGCATCAGCGCACATCGCGCGTTACGTTTGAACCTGATGTAACGTAATAAAACAGTTCTTTTCTACACGTTACTTGAATTTTTTTTCTTTTTATGCAATGAGGCTACGGTAAATCTATGCTAAAACAATTAGACTACTCGCCCCCGTTTTCTACGAGCGATAGTCAACTCGGCTGCGCCCCGTTGACTATCTGCTCGTAGAAAACTCGGGCTCGTAGTCTAATTGTTAAATATATAGTAGTTATATATACAGACCATTTTGCAGATCTTTAATGTATATTCAAAATGGTTGATGATGATGTTTGAAACATCGACACATGTTCCGAAAACGGAAAAGCGTTGTTGTGTTTTTAAGATAATTGTCTTTATGTCAATAGCAGCCTTTAAGTGGCCAGTATAGGCTCGAGCGAGATCATGTAGCCTTGCGGTTTTAGCTAGGCTAACAGTCAAGGAGGTGAATTGATGGATTTTGGGATAGAGAAATACATGTACTAATATTAGTAATCGAGAGTTTCCTTTGCCCAAGGGTTTGCGTAATAACGAAGACTAGTTGCAATGGAATCAAGACCATGTTCGCAAAAGAAACATAAGTTTGAAAGTAACAACGTATCTGGATACGATGAAATTACCCGTCACATCCTGCCTTGAACTGTGCACCGTCCAATTCAACTCAATTTTGATTCAAACTCTAACAAACATAAATTTTATGCAGATGTCAAAAAAAAAAATGAATACAATAAATATATACAAGTTATATTTATATAATAGCTCAAATTATTCTCGCACTTTGATTGCTTCTCGCCTATGATCTGTTAGTGAACAGACGCACGATTGACATCATGATTAAGTTTTTGGGCGATTATCATTTACATCATCAATCATGGTAAAATTGTCAGGTACAAATATTCAGTGCTGCAGCTTGTCCAAACGCGAAATGAAAAAAATCCAAAAAAGTACTAGTATTAATTGAAAAGGTCAAAAAGAAAAGAAAAGGTGAGTTGAACAAGTCGATAGCCTATGATTTCATTTTGCCAGCCAGAATTTTCGTGTTTTCCGTGTAAGTAGGGGAGATTACCTATATGTTTAAAAATGGCGGAGTGTTTTGACAATCTAGATAGTATTTAACGTGACTGGCCAAAAGATTAGACTTTTTATTCATAAAATAGTGTCTTTATTGAAACAACTCAAAAGGTATAATATAGTTAATTAAATACACCGTCCCATATTAACTAAAAGATCTTACAGTTTTTGAAAACATATGCTAAGAACTCTGTATGTAGCAGGGTGTTTTTTTTATTGATCTTCTAACCTTTTTGCAGTATTTATCTATTTAAACGACATTTTTTTACAACACACAAAATAATATCTAAATTGAAAATATATGGAATAAAGGAAAGAAATCCTGCTTATATACTTATTAACAATTATATACTGTTAATTATATTTAAATTGAATTTAAATTTTTACATTTGTAATTTTTCAAGTTAATGACAGTCTTGTGAAGTTTGGTATATTAACACCCATAATAATATTTTTAATGGTATCAAAATCATTTTTCACAATAGCCTGCAACAGCGGGAGATAGAAGGCAACTAATTCATTATCTCTGTTTGGGCCATAAATGTTTACTAGAAGGGTTTGTTCGCCATTGGCTGATACTTTCAATATGAGAAATCTTCCACATGCGTCAGCTACTTTTTGTTCAGTTGTCAACGATACAATCACAATTATTTCGACTCAAAATCGCAACCCCAAGGGCGTTATTGGCCCCGTGGGAGCAGAAGAATGGGGAGCCCCATTCTCTTTCCCATCGGGCTTCATTTTTCTCGGTCGAATGAGTTCCTATAGAAAGATAATATTTGCTCTTTGTCTTCGGCACCAGGTGAAAATTGGTTTTCGTTTTCGAAAGTTGTTGATGCCTCTGATGTTTAGTGAAATACGTTTACCCGTAATCAGTTGACCAAATAAAAGGAAAAGTAGATAATAATAATAAAAAGTTATACTCCGAAGAGGGAATGGATATCAAAAAATAGCAAGTCGCTAAAATGAAAATTGTAAATCTAATGTTATTACGAATTAAGGTGTTGAGGTAAAGAATTAATATGGTTCGTATAGTATATTACTTTATAATAGCGGCTTCATACTAGTTTATTCTATTTTAATCTAATTATTGTACGGGAACAACCCTTATCGTCGATTAACAGTTTGCCTTTTGTAAAACGCACTTTCTTGCCTTCTTTAAAAGCTCTTTGCATTATTGGTAGATCTTTTTTTCGGAGTTTGAAATCGCTGAGTGTGCGGAAGTCCTCGACTATTCTTACTTCACTTTATTTTATTTATTTTTATTTTGCCACACACAGTGAGTTACAAGCAGAATAAAAAACGATAATGAATAGGTTAATTAACATTAAATTTAAAATTTGTACATTACTTGAGAGGAGTGACTGTGGCCGAACTTGTGGGAATAGAGTTCTCCCCCCCCCCCCACCCCACCCACATGCAATTTAATACTAGGCGGCATAAGAAATAAGAAAAAGTCGTTTATTTAAGTATATAAGTGTGTTTAGAGGAAAATATAGATATAAGGTATTAATGTATTAAGGTTGCATTCTGTCTGACCCTTAAAAAATGATTTGATCACACGCTTGAATATTCTAAAAGACGGGGCATTTTAGATGTCGATCGGTAATGAATTCCATATTCTAGGACCTTGAAACAGGATCGAAAATTTTTAATATTTGTTCTACAGGTATGAGGTCGGTAAAAGTCAGAGTATCTTGATGAATATCGATGAATCTGGCATCATTATGATATAGGTAGATGAAAGAACTTACTTGGAAAGAGTAGATACTAAAAACATCACGGATTTTCAAATTTGCAAAAAGAAGATTACATGAAGCCTTGCAGTCAGCTTTAGAGATCGCCCGGGATGCTCTTTTCTGTAGTAGGTAAATTCGCTGTAGGTTCGTGACATAAGTAGAAGGCCCAAATTAAATTGCAGTAAGTATAATAGGGATAAATAAGTGCATAGTATAGTGTTAGAAGAGATTTTGAGGGCAGATAGTATTTAGCTCTATAGAGTAATCCGAGAGATTTAGGAATCCTAGCCGCAATAAAATTTACATGAGTTTTCCACCCAAGGTGCTGATCAATATAAACTCCGAGAAACTTAGTATTGCCTGCTTGATCAAGACACTGTTTTCTAAAATTATCTGCCTTGTGATAGGTAACGTTTTTTGCCTTGGCCTGAAAATCATTAGTTTTGTTTTCTTAACTTTGATTGATAGCTTATCGGCTTTTAGCCAAGTGGAAAGTCACAAAGCCGCCATTTTCAAATTCCTCCTGTTTTAAGAGCGTTTTGGAGAAGCTAATTCTTTTTCGTGACTGTGTTTTCAAATTTCTCCGGTGTACTGTGGACGGGGCCTGACGGGGCCTGACGGGGCCTGACTTTGCAGGTGTAAAGCGTTGGCCTTGCCATTATAATTGCTACTACGATTGTCATTATCACCACTCGTACAACTGGTGGACACATGGTTGCTGCTGGAGATGTGTGTGGCATAGGTGTGGCTACTGAAAACATCAACAGATGCTGCAAGGCATGTCGAGTGACAGAGATAAATGAAAACATCCAGATGTTAGTGATTGTCATATTTTGCTTTGATTGAAAACTTTTGATTTGGTAAAGCTGATTTAAAAGTGAAAGAACTTCTAAAAGTACATTGAGGCATTGAGACCTTTAGACTTTATAGTTTAGACCACGAAACAAGGAAAGAAAGTTTATTGACTGGCACATGTTTACAACAATTTCAGACGAGATAGATTGGCTAAGATGCCATTGATACAAGATGAAAAAGCTTGGTTAAATTTTGCAGAAAAGTCTGTGACTGTGTGGAAAGAAGTTCAATAATTCTATTGCAAAAGGTTATAAGTGCGAATTAAACATCAATTAATTACTGAGAAATGAAACAAATAGAAGTCACTTGTGCTCTTAATGAACTGAGAAATGTGTACTTTCTGATCATGAGTAAAAATAATATTTTCGTATATTTGAGTCATTATTTTTATCAAGGATATAAGTTTTGTTTTTTGGTGCAATCCGAAAAATTACTGCGCTGTTGAGAGTTATAGACTTTAATTTTCACGCGTAAGTGACAAAACTCTGAAACAATGAAGAACTTCGCCGAATTAAACGTGAAACGAAAATTATGACAAATATCCGTACTAGCAGTGCGCTCGACTTTGGATCGAGTGGTCTGGGTTTGAGCCCTGGCAAGGGACATTGTGTAGTGTTCTTGAGCAAGACACTTAACTCTCACAGCGCCTCTCTCCACCCAGGTGTATAAATGGGTACCGGTGAATTTAATGCTGGGGTAACCTTGCAAGATCGAAATACTCTAGGTCCTTTTATGCCACAGAAACCGGGATAAGGTCCGGCGTAATGGACCACTTGGCTAGTCTGCAGATTTGTCATTGACCCGTACCTTACTGAGAAAAGAAGAAACACTGATGCCAAACCTGTCGTGGTCTGTTTACAAATTAACAGTTGAGAAGCCATTTCCAGAAAATAGCACTGAATTCTTTCGGACGTGTCTTTTCCCCTGTCATGCACTGACGTCAAGTTTAGCGATCTACCGCATAATAAAAGGACCCGTATAAGCAATAGAGACGGCGTATTGATACAGTTTAAGATATTCATTGAGAAATGAACGTTTTGTTTGCAACTAGGAATGAGATGCCACAGAATTATGATCACTGACTGTTTTGTGGCTCAAAAAAAAAGTATGAAATGGTATGAAATGAATGTCAAAGACACATCCTCTTTAGAAAACTGCAACACCTTTTTTTAAAAAAAACAGAGAATTTAACCTGACGTCGCTGAAATTAAAATGGAAAGTTTCTGTAATTAACTTACCTTTTTTTAATCAAAAGATATGTTGCTCTCTCTTTTGAGTCTGTAGTTTGAGAGGAAAATTTCAAGTTCACAGCGAAAATAAATCAATATACTCTTCGACGTTTTTTTCAACTTTGAATGTGGGCCAAAAATGCCTAACGAATGCAATCTATTGACACGGCTGGAAAGAACGCCCGAGAATGGTGTATTGTGAAAGAAATTTCAGTCCACTCGTCGTTATTAGCTTGCGAAGCCCTAAACGTATTTCTCTCATGATCAGCCTTTAATTCGTTAAAAAAACGAACGGTGTATGTATTTTTTCTAGCCTGTCATTTCTCAGAAATGCCGACTGAATAGGCCCGGCCCGGAACACTTCTCCTCAAGATCTTTGCCATGTAACAGGGGAATCCCCGATGGTTGCGTTACTAAATATCGAAGAATAAGGAAGAATTATGAACGAGCTTTACCCAAAATAACGTAATGTAGATTGCGAGCAGTCTCTCAATTGCGAGAAGATCGGCCAGGGAAGAAATGCTGCCGAACGAGAAGAGGTGAGCGGCGAAGCCGCAAGGGGCGCCGTCTAAGCGTGATGCAGCGGTACAGAACTCAGAAGTTCACGTCAGGTCTGGAAAGAGCACCGGTCCTAGACGTGTTTCTCTTAAGAAATACACTACATCTGATATAGAAGTCACAATTGTCGTCGCCTAGAGAAGGACACAAACCATGGGCTCCTGCTGGCGCGTATTTTTCGAATTTTAAAAATTCACAAAAATCGAGGAAAAATTTTCACCAATGGGAAAATTTTCATCAATGCGATCAGAACAAAAAGGCATTTTTTGGCGGCTAAGAAAAAAATTAGGGGTTAGGGGCACTTTAAATACAACTTTATATACAACGATCAAGATTTTAACTGGAAACAGATTTATTTAATCCCACACAAAGTGACGAGAATTTTTCAATACAAATTGCTTAATCGCATTGTATATACCAACAAACTCTTATATAAAACAAGGTTATCGGACACTTCTTTGTGTACGTGTTGTGGAGAGTATGAAGAATCCGTCGAACATTTGTTCTTACACTGTCGATTCAGCAAAAACTTTTGGATGCAAATTGTTTCCTGGTTGAATGACTTAAATATTATATACAATCATTGAGCTAAAAGATAGCGAGATCATGTTAGGCTATACGAATGAAAGTCCACATTGGGTTTTTCGTAATTACATCCTTATTATTGGTAAGCAAGTACTTTATTCAAGTCGACTAAGCAAATCTAACCCTCTATTATCTCAATTCATCGTCAAAATGAAACATATAGAACGCATTGAACATTATATCGCTAAGAAGAGAGATAGGTTTATTTTTCCTGGTTGCGTGATAATTAAATCCCCTGAGGTTAAGCGCGCGTACAAAACTAAGAAGAGAGTTCAGAGTCCGTAAAGTTCAAAACATCCTTCACGCATAATTTTGAAAAACTCACTCGTGCAAATTAATTTCAAATTGAACTGGAAACCGTATGATTACCTATACAAAGTGCACCGCGACAGCGCGCGCAAAATGGTGTGTACTATCCAATTATAAGCATGACGTGTGCAACTGTCCAATTAATGCTCAAATCAGGCTGCTGATAGCCAATCACGCTCTAGAGTTTTGTTATAGTTTTGATCAGCGTAGGTAACAGATCTGTAACTGGGTTGAGCAATTTGTGTAATCTGTGGTGTACTAGTATTGTACGTACAAGTTCTGTAAGTAGGTTTATGTAGTTCTAGTAGTGCAACTAAACAGTATTGTGATGTTATTAAAAAAATAAATAATAATAATAATAATAATAGTAAAAGAGCAAGTTACACACAGAATAACTCACTTTCTTCTTCCTTCCCTAAAAGAGTGACAAGAAAGAACATGGTTCACTGCGCATCCTAAATCTTCCCATTCGCGCATAACCACAATTCCTTGCGTTTAGTAAGAAAAAGTGATTGCAAGCTCCTATAATGTAATCTCCTGCTGATTAGAGAGCTACCTCACTCGTTCGCTTTAGGCCCACTCGCTGCGGCAGCAACTTGATGGGGCTTATTTACAACTCTAGACAGGCCCAGCGTTCATTTCAGCCCAAGACTTACTTGATAAAATTTGGGAGTTGGCGATCTTTTGAACAAGGGTTTCAATCTTATGCTATTGCACTTTCAGAAAACAAACTGAGATTTCTCGCAAATTACGTAACACAATGCGTTAAAATGAGGCGAAACTGGAAAAGTGTTTAACGTATCGCTGCTGATTGGTACATTATCACTAGCCAGTCTAACATGTTTCATATGCCAGTCGTACGCGTCAATTATGTTATTGGTTTAAATCTGGCTTAGAATTGATTCACTCACCGAGAAATTACAGTCAGTTGAGTGAGTCATAAACAGCGTAGAATACGACAGCACAAACCGTGTTGTTTTAATTTTTGAATGACATCTTGAAGCCCGTTTTTCAACATAATTAAAACGGAAGATAAGTTTTAAGTAAGGCGTGCTTTCGTAGTAAGTAGCAACATCAGTGAGACTTTGAGGTACTGCAACTTTCCTGTGTTTAATTATACGTCTTCGAAATGTAGACATAATTTACTTTGATAAAAGAGTTCAACCGTTATCTACATAATTTGTTAAGTGTAATCCTTGCTCATTTTGCAATTGTACTTTTAGTGTTTACATATGATTAAAAACAGTAATTTAGCAGCGGCGTTGTTCTTCATATTTGTGTTAGTCTACAGCTGAAGTCATTTTTAACGACTATCGGTTAACTGAATAGATAATTAAGCCAAAGGGCGGTAGGGCTTCTTGTCATCATCATCATCATCATCATCATCATCATTTATTTGCCTTTTAGATATAAAAAAATTAAAAAATACAGCACGTAGGTTGTAAGGCGAGGAGACCTCAGGAAACCACAAGGCTTTAAGAGAGGCCACCTCGACAACACAATTTTAAGTTATATAAAGGCTGCGAAGGAGTGCGGCAGAAAGTAACTCAGAACCCCGCTCATTCGAGGTTGTGATTTTCCACGGCCTTTTTTTGGTTGAGTTTTGAATTGAGTTTGAGAACAGATGCATATGTTACTTAGGGGACAAAATATGGCGACATATAACATTGGGGAATTCCCCACCGACCCTTCGAGGTTTCGCTTTCTAAAGAGAACTTCTCCGTCTTATAAAGTACAGTTTTACATGTTGGGTGCATACGCATCTTAAAGACAAGTTAAACTAGATAAATATTAACCTTTTATGGCTATTAGTATCTCTAGACCTTTTATAGCTTCCACATAAAGGTTTGTGTTTAAAGCGAAGGTCGGGAAATCCCTAGACCAGTTTCAGCAGATTCTGCTTGCGTGACGAAATATGACAGTATTGGGAAATTCTCTTGCCAAGTGTTTCGTGGATTCACTTTACAAAATGAAATCTGCCATGGTGTCGGGTATAATTTCTTTTAACTGGTGGACTTATCTTGAAAGTTTAAAAACACGAAGTTTGACACATGGTCTAACCACGACAACGACCACTATCACGTATCGCAACTGCCTAAATAACTTCTTGATAACGGCCAGTTAATGAACGATTGACGAATGGTTCATACAAAACTACATTTTTTATTGTAAAACGTGACGAAAATTGATCCATACCGTGCATCGTTGGTTTCTTTGTGTGCTTGGTTTCTATATTGTCGATATGTTTTGATTATACTACTTATTTACGCGCTACAAGAAGCATTTTGTTCAGATAAAAATGTTGCAACCCCGAGAATGCAAGGGTGTCATGTTATACTCCTACCTCCCATACTAGACACATGTCCATAACGGCCACTCTCCTCTGTCCCCAAGATGGCCATGGTAGAGAGGCTCGAGTTTAATACATAGATACATTTCCACTTTCAAGTACATCCACGGACTTGTAGATCACAAATTTGATATTTTGAGAAACTCAGACATCCATAGTAACAATACGAGAAGAACGAACGATTTCCGTCTTCCTCTCGCTAAAAGGAATTACGGAAAGCAGACGGAGACATTTTATACGCATCTCTTAAAGAAATTAACTCTCTTCTTCTTTTTAAACAGAACATTAAAAGTTATATATTTTAGATATTTTATAGCTTTAATATTTTAATCTATCTGACTTTTTAACATTTTTAACCTGTATTTGTATTATTATTACCGTTACGCATTCATTTATCTAAGATTATTATTATTTCCTTTTTTAATTGTTTTACAGGGCCTCACTGAATATCACTCTTTGTGAAGTGAGCTCCCTGTATAAGATTGTTATTATTATTATTATTATTATTATTATTATTATTATTACAAATATCAAGTTAGACAGGAGGCCTTACGTCTATTTAGTATAAATTATCATGAATGCCGTTCTCTGATTGGCTGCGCTACTCACCATCTGTTCAGCTGTCGGTAGTCAGTACTTAGTCCAGCAGTGCGTGGTTGTTAACAAAATGGCGGCTGGTCGTGGTCTGACAGCAAGCGAGTAGCTTTCTTTTTGCTTTCGTTTTGTTTATTAAATTTTAAAATACTCGGGAGAGTCAGGCTATTTTTTCTGAAATACTTCTGCCTTCTAACAGCCGAACTTGGACGAAGACTGTTAACAAAGTTTTCACAAATTAACTTAAGGATAAATCGAAACCCACAGGGTCCCCATGAAAGGAAAACAAGGAAGTCTGGAGAACCAGAAATGTCAGCACTTTATAATTACCACATTAGTAAGGTCACAAATGCTGTTTATTATCTCACATGCGAATAAATCCATACAAGACAAGAAAACGAAACCACGCACAGATTCATCTTTCATAGAGAAGAGTATTTGCAGGGAACATGACAAGAGTGGAAAGTGCAATCTTAACAAAAGAGTACATGTATTCCAAATATTGCAAGTGTTCTTAAAGAGGCTAAAACCAGAGTAAATTACCTTGCCAAGCCGAAACTAATTTTACAAATTTTGTCTATTGCAAAAAGCATTTAAACGCATCAGGCTTAAATTCGTGTAGAGAGTTTATCATGTCACGCTGTTAAATTTAGAACTGAATTTTCTGAGGCTTGTCGTTCAGAATCAGAAGCATTAATGCTAGTGAGGCAAAATATTTAAAACAATGACTCCCTCACAGTGAAGAGATTATATCAAGTTCCACGACCAAAAATGAAACAGGCTGTATTCAATCCAAGAGTTTTTAGTCGCATATATTTTTTGTTTTGTTTTTGGCGTGGGTTTTACAAATTTTCCTTATTTTCGTGCATACACTTGATATCCTTCACATAAACAAAGGATGGAGATATTTCAAAAGTTATGGCAGCCGATAAAATTCGTTTTCGTTGCTACTCGTATTCTGTTTCATTTTTTTTTTATTTAGGCCCAAAACTCTAAGCCTTTACTATATTTTTGAACGTGTTTCAAACAAAATTGCTTTTGAAAAACTCTCCCAAAAAATTCTAACGGCTATTAGTATAAATCTACTAGCGTGCTATCACGAATGACGTCATCTGATTGGCTACGCTAATCACGTTCTATTCGGTGATAGATAGTGAGTAGTGTAACAGCGTGCGCTGGGGCCGCTTTTTTTGTGTTTTCGAAGTGTCTGTAAAGAGGATTTAGATAAAAGTTTTGAACGACTAGTAGATTTATACTAAAACAATTAGATTATTCGCTCTCGATTTCTATGCGTGATAGAAATCTCGAGCTCATAATCTAATTGTTAAATATATACAAAAGCTAAGGGGGTATAAAGAAAGCCAAACAATTTTTTTTTTCACTATTACATGAATATTAGTAGTACGACATGAAACAGTCTTTGTTTATCGCGGAAGTTATTTCCAAAGAAACCTGATGCCGTCAAGAACAGCCCCAAAAGATTTTGTGCCGATCTACAACTAATATATACAGTTAGCGTATTTCCGCACTGAATAATAAGTGGCGAAACACAACTGTGTTTGCGCAAGATTACCGCTCCTGCCGATACATAGGATACAGGGATTTTCGCTAAATGGGGAAATGCATATAAATTTTAACGGCATAATAATGAATGGGAACCTTGACACTAAAAATACTTTCAAAAGTTAAAGAGGAACATGTATCCTGCGTAGATAGTTTTCAGTTTCCAACTTCCTTGGTTGCTCTTGCGGTGTTGTTAATAGGTCTATTGCATCATCTAGCATTTTTGTATTTTCAGTTTAGTAATTTTGTGGCAGCAATGATCTTCTGAGGCAGCGGTGCAACTAAGCCGAAGAAATTTGAACAGACATTATATTTCTAAGATTAGGCCTGCCGTCCACAATAATCCGTCACAAAAACAGAGCTATTCCAAAAAGCTCGTCGAACCGGAAAAATTCGAAAACTCCAGCTTTGCGGCTTTTGTTTTCCAAAACGATGACGTCATGATAATCACGTGATTTTCTTGAATCAAAATCCAAGATGGCCGGCGATTGCTTCGTAGTTAAATTACTTGAAAAATTATGATGAGTTTCCAGAGAAAAACCTCTTTTGCACAATTTCTCCGGCGCAGTGTGCCCTGCATGGGCCTGGAATCACCTTTCCACTGAGACGCTTTAATACCACGGTAGATTATTTCCTCAAACTACTGTTGTGATCTTTTTTAACAGCTTTCTCTTAATAATATTATCTCAGATGCTGTCTTGTTATTTTACCTTTTTTACGTAGGCTGGCCCCAAAAAATTGCTGGTGACAATTCCAAACTTCGCTTTCGACCTCTGCTCCATCATGTAGACAAAATATTTTATGTTGGTTTCCTTATTGGGAAGGAACGAAAATGTCTTCTAACTTGATTTGAAAATCGCTGAGATGAAGCTAAATATGTTTACCCACTCTGCATGCGGTGAAACAGACTCTTAACTCTCTTAAATATTTAAACGCAACAACTTGAAGTTAAGAAGAGATATATGGAAAACTGTGCTTTCCAACTTCGATAACGATAAACGTGCTGTGAAAAATGGTAAATAGGAGAATTTTCAAAAGAATTGTTCTCTGGGAAAATGAAACGCATTGCTCTACATTTTTTCTTTTTTTTTCAAGAAAGTGAAATGAAATCTACGTACAAATTTTCATTTTCTAACTTCTCGGAAGAACAGCTAACTTTGTTATTGACGGATTACCGGTCTTTTCAGTTTCCATTGCGAAAAATATAAAATAACTTCACTGAGTGTAATTTACTCCATGCGAGGATTACGAGCTTTTGAATCAGCTTCAGAATTTCCTTTCTACGTTGGCGTGGTAAGTACAACTGTCATTGTATTTTCTTCATTTGTATTCAGAAGGTCTAGATTAGGGTGTTAGAAACTTAGTTATATCAGTTACGTTTTTCATTTCACATCTATCAGAAGAAATAGCGTCAATCCTCAGCAATTATTTAAACTTTATCTAAAACCTATATTTTTCTCTTAAGTGACGTAGAACTAATAAAAAACTCGTTATTAAGGATGCAAAATTCAATACCTTTAGAATAAAGGGTTTTTTTTTAAACTTTAATTCAGTGATTTCAGTACCCGCTCTGTTTTTCTGGGCCTCAAAAAGTTGACACAGTTATTTACAGGTCCAGATTACAAATTACATAGCTTACAATTCTTTGCAACCAAGCAAAACGGAGTAAGTTCTGTTCAAAATTTTATTTGTCGTTCATTGATAACGTCCTCGTTTTAAGCAATCGGTTGCAAATCATATTTGTCATCAACATCAGAAATGCTTTGTTGCTCAATATTTTCGTAGGTTAGCTTTTTATAAAACACCCAGAGAATTGACATGCTTAAAGAAATAATAACCTCTGTAGAGTAAGAGTTAATTGAACGTGTAAATACGAATCGATTTTTGTATTTGTGTTTATTACAATATCCTCTTGAAATCAAAGTTTTTTTCTTTGTTTGGAACTAACATCTTCAACCCTCGGCTATATAATCTGGATAGCGAAAACTCTTATAAAAGTTTTTTTTTTCAAGACTTGGGGAAGAAGGTGTCATGAACGACCTTGAAGAAATTATACAAGCAATCTATATCGGCATCGTTCTTGCCACATTCCTTTATATGACCGGTCGTGCTCCAAAAGCAATCGAGTTATGCAAAGAAAGCATAGCTTTACTGAATAATAAAACATTGGAGAAAGAAGAGCAGTTTGGTAAATTACTTTACGAAGCAAGCTATAAAGTACTGTACGCGGCGTACTTCCTTATCTGTGATTACACAAGTGCAATAGCTTACGGCAGGAAACTTGTCGCTATTGAGCGGGAGTGTGGTGAAACACTGAATGAAGGAGAATTTTGCAGAGAGCTGGCAGACATGTATGAGGCTCAAAATAAGTATGTTGAGGCAAAAGAACTTTATGAAAGAGCAATCAGCATTTTCAACAAAATAGGTTACCGCAAAGCAGAGGCAATAACCTACGGAAGGCTAGGAAACATTTTTTATTCCACTGGTAAATTAGTCAAGGCAAAAGAATTTGCTGAGAAAGCACTTGCGATCACAATTGAAATTTGTGACAGAAACGGAGAGGGAACATGTTATGGATACTTAGGAACTGCGTTCAGTTCTCTTGGTGACTATGTCAAAGCAAAAGAATATTTTGAGAAAGCACTTGCGATCAAAATTGAAACCAGTGACAGACATGAAGAAGGATCATGTTATGAAAACCTAGGAACTGTGTTTTTGAGATCTCTTGGAGATTATGTTAAAGCAAAAGAATATTTTGAGAAAGCACTTGCGATCGCAAT
>CM042748.1:2549874-2562983 GCA_022496165.2 Catalaphyllia jardinei | reverse complement strand
ATTGAAAAGCACATGCAAAAATTCAGGCACTTTTGAAGGAAAAAAATTTTTACCCGAAAAAGTCACTTACGACCGTCTTGCACCAAGCCATTCAACTGGCAGCAAATGCCACGCTTCAGTGACTTCCTCGTTTCGCACGTGACCGCAAAGACGCTAATTCCACTTAAAATCCAGCAAAATATTGATCTTTCGCAACGTGTAACCTTCGAAAATGTCGATTACTGGTAAAACCCGTTAAAACTTTGATTTCAGGTTAACGTGCGATCACAAAGACGTTAATTTCACTCAAATTACAGCCAACGGTTTACTTCACGCAATGTGCAAGCTAGACACTCTTGATATCAGGTCATTTACTGACAGTTAGAATTTTGATTTCACATTATCACGCCACCGCAAGGACTTTGATTTCACTTAGAGAATAGCGAGAAGTTCATTTCACAACATGTAAGCTCAATTGAAAGGCCGCGTGCAAGAACGTCCCCTAGATGTTTTGCTAAAATCGAACAAGGCCAAAACAGGTCCAAACTTCGCAGCTGACTTTAACCCTTAGGGTTAAGAGTTCCCAGTCTTATTAGAGTTAGCTTTAGGGTTACCGCTCGAGACTAGGGTTAGCATTGAAGATTAGGCTTACAGAACAAAGTTAGGCTTAGCTTTTGCCGAAAAAAAAGCGCATGAAACGGAAAATTTATCAGCAGAGGAATGCTGAAATACGAAGCAAAACTTACATTTGCAGCTGACTTCAACCCTTAGGGTTAAGAGTTCCCAGTCTTATTAGAGTTAGGTTTAGCGTTACCGCTCGAAACTAGGGTTAGCATTGAAGATTAGGCTTACAGAACAAAGTTAGGCTTAGCGTTTGCCCAAAAAAAAAGCGCATGAAACGGAAAATTTATCAGCAAGGGAATGCTGAAATACGAAGCAAAACTTACATTGGCAGCTGACTTTAACCCTTAGGGTTAAGAGTTCCCAGTCTTATTAGAGTTAGGTTTAGCGATACCGCTCGAAACTAGGGTTAGCATTGAACGTTAGTCTTCGGATTAGATTAGAGTTAAGGTCAGGATACGTTAGAATCTATTGCACGAATCGATACCTAAATCAAGTCAATGATTAGTGCCTAGAGAAAGACGTTAAACGTTTTGCAAATAGGCTACGTCAGTGATTTATAAAATGTTTCTAGGTGAAAGTATTTTTTTGGCCGGTGCAAAACTGCTCGTTCCATGAAATGATTAATTCTGACAACACAGAAAGAGGAAGCCTTCAGCTAACACGCTGCTCATGCCGAAAAAAAGCGCATGAAACGGAAAATTTACCAGCCAAGGAACGCTGAAATACAAAGCAAAACTTACATTTCAGCTGAAGTTTTCTTCTTCCTAACCTGCGATCAGGCGTTCTTTCTTGTCTTTTTTTCTTCGCGGCGGGCTCGATCCTATCACAATTCAAAGCAATCATCTGCTTGGAAATCCACCATACACACTCAAGGAACGCTTGCTTGCCAATTTAACCGACCTGCCTTCTTTTTTGGCCCGTAGAAACGGCTTTGAATCTGTTGAAATTAACTTTTCACCTAACACAGCTCAAATTCAAGGACTTTGCTGCCTGGCCGCCTTTCTCACCAGTTCCCGGCCGTGTTTGAGTCACGTTGTAAGTCACACACACACACAATAGTCACGGCGCTGGCTTTACGTACGTATGAAAGATTATTATGGGATATCCCAGAAATTTTGGCAGCGAACGATGCTACATGGCTGAATTTCAAGAAAATAATAAGAGTCTAGAAAGCAGTTCTAATTTCCAAAACTGACACACGCCGAACTTTAGCAAATGAGCCCTAAGTCCACGACAAATGCTTTGCTTTGGAAGAAGAAGCGTTTCTAGACTCTTACCGCCTGGCTCACTTGCTCTTCGATCAATGGCTAAGTTAAACCGGGTAAAAATTTTTTTCCTTCAAAAGTGCCTGAATTTTTGCATGTGCTTTTCAATAAAGCAGAAAAACATTCTCCTGTATCTTTTTTTGGCTAAAATTCTCTACTTTTTCCACTTTGTTGCGTTCTTTGTGCACACTTCGATATTTTGACTTCGTTTTTCTCAGAAGCAAAGTGCAAACCACCCAAAAAAATTTCATGGGAATCTTTTACTACTTAATTGAAAAGCACATGCAAAAATTCAGGCACTTTTGAAGGAATTAACCCGCTGCCTCGCTAAATGGGAGGTGGGTGCCTGGGATATCCAAGGGCTTCCACTGTGGCCAGCCAGCCCCTAGATAGACTACCACTCCCATGGCTGGCAAATCCCCGCAACCCAGCCATGAGCCCCCATTCCAGGCACCCGTCAACACTGATAGAATCAGTGGAAGGAAAGAAAAGAGGGAGGGGGGGGGGGGGAAGGAACGCAGGCAAACCGTTGCTAACAAGCTAGCAGCGTGAGCTGCTCCAAGACAACCGCTAAAATTGCTAAAACCGCCCGAGAAAA
This sequence comes from Catalaphyllia jardinei, assembly GCA_022496165.2. Taxonomy (NCBI): domain Eukaryota; kingdom Metazoa; phylum Cnidaria; class Anthozoa; order Scleractinia; family Caryophylliidae; genus Catalaphyllia; species Catalaphyllia jardinei. The sequence continues at coordinate 2,560,517 of CM042748.1, read as the reverse complement.
ACAACGAGCAACACGAGCTGCTCACACTCCGCTAACGAAAATACTAACACACACTGAAATGAAGCTGGAACCAACCATGTGAGCCTGCACTTGAACACGCGACCGCTGACCAGGAGGTTGCACGCTTAGCTCGTGGCGGTTAACTTTGTTAAATATAATTTAACTAAATAAAAATTTTTACCCGAAAAAGTCACTTACGACCGTCTTGCACCAAGCCATTCAAATATGGAATCATACTTGACTTACATGTAAGAGTTTCATCATTTACCCCTTATGGAAACATTAACATGTAAGTCCTAGAATTCTCTATACAGTTCCTGTATGATAGATAACATGATAAAGCAGCAAGAAAAAAGATTTATAGTCCATCTCTACAAACATAAAGAGATTTCTGAATTACAGACAATCTGCAAACAAGCATGTGACACATTCCCAAATACAGTAGTATGCAAATAAAGAAATCAACTTGGCTTGGTCCAACCACGCCATTTGGTGTGGTCAGAGAACTGACATTAAATAAAACATTTAAACATGATAAGGTTAGTAATATGTACAGTGTTATAGGAGAATAAAAAAGTTAAAAGCCAGGATGGGTGACAATCAAACCTTGAATGTAAGCTTTACATTGAATTGTGGAGTCCAATTCAGTCTGTAATCATACAAGTGATAAGCAAAATTGGACGACTATGAAGCGGGAGTCCGATTTGTTAATCACAAGTTTGATTACAGACTGAATTGGATGACACAATGTCCTGTTACCAATTAATCATAACAATTACAATTTCCCGCAAAAGTTAAAGTTTCATTTGAAGAGCTTTTAATGGTCATTTTTAAATAATTATCATAATTGAAAGTATGGAGAATAGCTTACAAAATGGCTGTTATTTCTTTTCAAAACAGTCACTGGAGACTGAACCTCCACAGTTTTACAAAGTCAGTCTCTTGAATTGCTTACTATAGTGATTGTAATCAATGTTGTGATTGGTGGATTTAGTGGAGAGGACCTAAAATGATTGGCTCGTGTAACTGTCTGATTACAGGTGTCCGATTACCACCAACTGTCTGATAACACTGACCATTTACAAATTTCAGTGCTTTCTTGAAGTTTTAACTAGCCAGAGTTTTGTGAAGAGTAGACGGTTGTGGGACATGATAAACATCATCTCCTTGACATATCTTGACTCGTGAAGCAATGAAAGTAGCTGGCAAAACCTGGCAGAAAAGCCGGCGAACTTCGCTGGCTGCAGGCTGACTTTGCAGATTAATTAGAGCAAAGTTAAGAGCAGTTTACGCACCAGTCACATTTATATTTCTGAGGAAATTGTAACTGTTATGATTAAACTTAAAAATAATATTGTACATTTTCCAGAAAAGATATTATATACAAGCTTAATAACCTTTTTGACAAAATTTTATCAATTTCAGTGATTAGGAGGAAAACAAGCACTTCAGTTGTAAGCAATCTGATAGCAGATTTCCTCACAGAAAAGTTGACGTGAACTGTAAGCTTGTAGTTCAACTTTAAATTGTAAACTTACGGAATCACGATAAGACTTTATGATAAAGTGCCGGCAGTCTGCAGCTTGAAAATTTGTTGCGAACCGTACACTTCGATCACATAATTGTGTACAACCTGAAACCTCATTAAACTAATCTTTCCTTATTTTAGATGGTGGACAGCTAAGTCTTGAAATCATAAGCAAGATACTTACAATACAGCTTTTTGAAGCCTTGGCTGACCAACATGGCGGAGTTCAAGTTGTGAACGACGATCAGTGCCCGCGGTATATTATGGCCAGCAAACTGGGTGAAAAGGGTAATTGTGTACAATTAAACAAAGTGTCCACTCCATATTCAAAAATAAAAAAAGAAAACCGAAAAAGACTGGGTTGAATTTACCATTATTCAACATGGCTTCCGGTCGGACGCGTCCAAACATTTTGGTAACGGGAACTCCAGGAACAGGAAAATCAGTGACAGCACAAACGCTAGCAGAGAAAACGGGACTGAGTTACATTAATGTGGGTGATTTGGCCAAAGAAAAACACCTTTACGATGGATGGGACGAGGAATATGGCTGCCACGTGCTCGACGAAGACAAGGCAAGCAAATAATTGAAGCCCACTAGTAAAGTTTTCTACGCTAAAAACAGCTATAACTTTTTTTTTCATCTATGTTAAGCTCTCTCCACTTAAGAGGGCCGATTTGTGTTCGGGAACATAGGAAATTTAATTTGTAGAGGCAAAAATTGAGTTCAGATAATTGTGCAGTATGTCATATACATGTACAGCTGTGAGTAAATGTATATGTCGTGGTTTGAATTTATCTTTGGTTTAATTTTTGTTAAACCAGTTTACGTTTTTCAAACTGGTTCATATTTTTCAAACTGGGTTGAAATTTTTAAACCAGTTTAATTTTCAATTTTGAGCAGAATGTGAGCATGTGTCTTAGTAATTTGGGTTAAGCACTCAAGTTAGTGATTAGGCCTAAGCACTTATTTTAAATGGTCAGCTTTGATGTTAGGCTGGGAACTTTGCATATGACTTAGTAGTTTGGGTTGAGCTCTTAGGTTAGTGATTAGACCTAACCACTTATAATTTTGGAATTGGTTAGCTTCTTAGTTATTTAGACAAAGTTCATGTGCATGTATGAATAATGTGATGAACTGATAATAATTAAAACAAGAATGAAGGCTCTTGCATCCATTGCTTTCATGGTCAAGTGATAATGACAGTGGGAAGCAGATCCAGAGGTTGGCAGTTCAAATCCTGGCGAGTACCAGATAAAAAGAAAAAAGTGAAACCTGCTGTATTCACGCTTAATGGGGATTTAGGGGGAAGGGGTAGAGTAGCTGGGCTTGGTCTCAGTTAATTTTATAATTACTAGCTAGTTTTTTTCTAGCTAGGTGATTTTATTTTAACTAGTCAGTTTTTTTTCTAACTAGGTGATTTTATTTTTAACTGGTTCATATTTTTTAAACTGGGTTGAAATTTTCAAACCAGTTTAAATTGTGGGCAAGGGTGAGTCTGGGACCAATAACTTATTAGACCAACAAATATGAGCAAATTTGCAACAATGTTTTCTTTGAACTACACAATTTAAATCTAATCCTTATGTTTGATCCTTTGCAGGTAGTGGATGAATTGGAGGATCAAATGTGCGAAGGTGGTAATATTGTGGATTATCATGGTTGTGATTTTTTTCCAGAGAGATGGTTTGACATTGTATTTGTGCTCCGAACAAACAACACATTGCTTTATGATAGACTTGCACAGAAGTAAGTATAGGATACATGTAAATGCTTGAACTATGTCAGTGGTTAAAGTCTTGATTCTGAGGCTATTAGGAAAGTGCTCATTTCTGGTTTCTAATGTGCAAAGTGGCTAAGGATTTTTCACCCCACCCCTTTCTCTCATTCAATTTTATTTTCCATTAACCACACAAAAGTTAAGAAAACAAATATGCAATTCACTGAATGGGATGATAGTCCTGGAGAGGGTTACTCACAGTATAAAATTTTGTAGTACCCAATAAATAGACCTGGAAGAAGAGCAATAGTATTGTACCCTAGAACACAGCACCATGAAGGAGTATCAAATGGACTTTGCGAGCATGATAGCGGTGCATCGATTTTTATGAACACGAGCAGTGATCAATTTTGTCATGTGAGCATTGCTCACTTTACAAATACAAACAGCAAGGTGCGAGCACTTCGTAAATTTTGCGCCAGATAGAATCTCTCTTTTATCAAAACGTTGTTTTGTGCCAAGTAATTGATAGACACCTTCAAAACAGGACAACAGGTACAAAGCTAGGCAACATGTTATCAAGGTTTTATCACAGTTCAACTGTTCCCAGAAGCTTACAGCCAATTATGCCTTGTTTGATATGCCATTTGATATAAAGTTACTTCACTTAGTTTCACTTAGTTTCAGTGGGTGGATGCTAAACAGGATCTGAATGTTTCTAAGGCCTTGTTTACAAGCAAGTAGGTTCCCTTGCAAGAGGGTTTTAAACCTCTGTTGCAAAATCATTTTTGTTAATACTTAAACGGATACATCAAGTTTTAAGAAAAACCATTTGTTTAGGCAGGCATTTTCACACTCCAATACTATATAACACAATTTAGCTACCCTATCTAAGGACCACACCAGGAACACAGTAACAAAAGGGTAAAAAAAGATATTCTATTCAAGTGCCATGAACCTCAAAAACCATAACCTAATCTGTGGCACATATTACCTATATAGCCCCCTCCCCCCTCCCAGGATGTAGGGAGTGGCTGTCCAATCTCCCCAGCCAGGGGCTCATAAGTCATGACAAAAATGCAGGTCTATTTTACAATAACATTTATTTACTACTTACATTATGAAGCCCAGGGAAGCTATTGATAAGGCTCACGCAAAGGACTACGAAAAAATACCCAACACTTAACAAAATAATATGGATGTAAAGCATGCCTGTTACTGTGTGTACAAATAAGGCCTTAAATGTTACTAATAATTATAACTGATGATGCTGTGTTGACTTTGATATGATTTAAATTTCACAACTCGTTACCCCTGTGCCAAGTAAAACGTGTTCACAACATACACCAAGTCTGACAGACTGCTCCAAAAAATGTGAAGAATGGATAAGAGATAACTCTTTCTGACCGTAGAGAAATTGAATTTTTTTACATGTGCTACAGTAATTTTTGTTTATTTATCTTCCTCCAGGGGTTACAGTGGAAAAAAGCTTACTGAAAATGTGGAGTGCGAAATTTTTCAGACAATACTAGAGGAGGCTAGAGAAAGTTACAGAAAGGAAATAGTTCATGAACTGGAAAGTAATACTCCAGATGACATGGAAACAAATTTGGAACAAATTGAACAATGGGTTCAACAGTGGACTGGGTAGCAAATACCATGTACTATAATATTATGTTACAGTGTATTAATTTTATGTTTATCATATCAGAGAATACTTGCAGTGACATGTTCTGTGCCCAGGGATGTTACTGAAGACATCTGAATAGGACATTTTTGAGTTGCCTTTCACCTCTGTGCCAAACCATTCATTCAGTGAGTTTACCTCCAAGTTCATTTTCATGCAGATCAAACTTGTTTTCCAAAGAAACGTTTTGCATGAAGTGTTGTTTTGGAACAGAGGCATTAGGTAAGTCAGAAAATCCTATAATAAAAATAATATTGTAAATGGTGATGAGTTTGTGCATGAAAGGAGAGCAAAGCGCAAACATAACTTGTAAAAACGCCATTGTTCACTTCAATTCATTAAATTGTGATTGGCTTTTGGGATGGAAAATTAGCCCCAAGGAGAATTAACTGAGTGAAGGGGTATTTTGAATCTTTGATTGATGTTTTTGGATATGTTATACACCAAATCATTGTTTTGCCTGAAAAAATCTGCTATATACTAAATTCCTTCTCACCATTGTTCATAAAACCCTGGTAAACCCTGAAATACAATTTTTGCAAGAAATAGATCTCATTTAATCAGAGTCTTTCCTTCCCAATTAGAGCTTGAATGATGCGACAGGTTGTTTACAGTTGCAAGATCTCATGAATATGTTTTCAATGCTTGGAAAAAAAATTAATAATTATTAAGTAGTTAACTACTTGAGGAAATAAATGGCTCAGTTTTGTTCAAACTCCATCTTGAGACTCATGAGGTCATCTTGTACCTACAGTGTAGTCTACCAAAATGCACATCAGGCAATATTGGTTATGATTTGTAGAACAAGCTAAAGTGTGTCCTACATGTACCTAGTGAAAGCAAACATTGCCTGCAACCTTGGTCTGAACAAGGGAATTAATTTTAAGGTGGGCCCAAAACCAATCTTCAGGCTATAAATCTGGTGGGAAAATTTGCAGAATTCGGTCTTGGGGTGAGGGTTTTGTGAAACAGGGTGCTCATCCCTACCCAATTATCTTTTAATTTGAACCCTACGATACATGTACCTTGCAGCCAAATTAAATGGCAAAAAACCCTAAGCTGACAATTAATGAAAACTTGTCAGCTGCTGGCAGGGTAGTCCTTATGGACTATACAGGATGTCTCCTTTTTCAGGCTGGAGGTATATTTAACAATTATTCCATGAGCGTGCGTTGGATATGAGATGTTAGATAACCAACGAGGTGCGTAGCGCCGAGTTGGCTATAATCATCTCATATCCAACAAGCGTGAGTGGAATAATTGTTTTATTAAAAACGCCCCCAAAATATAGAAAACCAGACTACAATAAAAACAAAATATGCTCGCCATTTTTGTAGATAATGGTATAATGGCTCATATACCATGATGGCTTAGCCAATGAAACCTCTCAAATTGCATTATCCAATGATCCACTTTTTAATAAAAGTGGATATGGATTGTTTAGGTATTTACATCGCTTTTCAATAACATGCGGACTCTAAAATTTAAAGGTCAACTGACAAATGTATTCTTCGCTACTTTCAATCAAATGTTGGCGGTTCTTCCCAGCTTACGACTACTGTTGAGCACTGTTTCGTTGTCTGAACTGCACTGTACGATTTTATTAGTGCGCCCACGGCAGTAGTTGGAAGCTGGGAGGAGCCAATGGACATTTGATTGACAGTAGCAAAAACGCATTTGTCAGCTGAGCTTTGAATTATTTTAGAGTCATGTTATATAAAGGTGCAGTAAAAGATTTCAAAATATCTTGAACAGTTCGTATTAGTGACTAGGAGGTTCTATGGTCTTTGAAGATTTGGGAAAAATTTTTTTTTTTTATGGGAGGAATTTTCTGCGGCTTTTTTTGGGGATAGTAAGATTTCTGCAGGACTATTTTTGAGGATCGGATAAAGTGTGCTGTAGGAAATTGAAAGAGGGTTGAGGAGGGGGGGTGGGGTTCGTTTCCTGCCAAAGGTATATTAATGAAAGGGTTAACTTTTCTGTCAAAAATGTTACATAAAAAGTTAAGGGTTTTTTTTGCCAGAGAGAAGCTCCCTCCCACTTTAACTCTGTCGTTTTCCCTACCTCCTAGCCTAACTGGTAGCTGTGATCTGATGGCTGAGAAATAAACTCCTACAGCAGACCTCCGGCGGCCCTAAGGTCCGCCAAGTGGAGCGCCATAATTATAGAAACAGGACCACATATATGCATATGTATAGAAATAAGAACCCATGCAAGCCGGTGAACGCTGGTAACCCAGGTTTAGAAATTAACCAAAATATAACTTTTACAAATGTTTTTTGCTGCTTTGTTTTGTGTATAACGTGACCATTAAAACTCAAAACACGAGGCCAAACACTAATCCACAGAAAACCTCACTGCAAAGTTACAAAACTCAGATCGAAATTCTAACTTTTCCTGGGTTAGCTTAATACATTCATACATACCTGCATAGTTTATTTGATAACGCAGGTTACAGAATTTGCAAGACTGAAGTCCTGATGTGGACCTGCCTATCTACTTATTAAAAGCCAGAATATATACTAATGGGATGACCAGAAAATCAACATAAGTTAATAATAAATAATAATACAAATATAAATACATAGGACTATAAACTACAATTTAAGAACATGATTAAGAACTAAATCGAAACTGATGAATGTGGCAAATCGTGCGCTGATTAACCTGGCCCAGGAGCTACGCTTTTAGGCTGGCCCAAATCTGTATATTATTCTAAGCGAGGAAGCAGCCAAACCCCAAAACTGACCTTCCACTGCGCGTTTTTCCTATTTAGCGTGACAACCGAGTGACAATCATGACAATTCTAATACTTCAGCGGGCTTTGCTTCTAGCATATCGCTGGCTCAGCTGTGGAAAGCCAACATGGCCGCCCTTCTGCTACAACAACGTGTTGGAAACAAATTGCAGTCTCTTCGTTGCACAATGCGGGTCATTCGCCGACGACTGTGTGCCGTCGCCACTAAAGAAAAGCAAGAAGCTCACCAAACTGGAATTCCGTTGATAGTTCCACCCCATGTTGTTGCAAAGGCGTTTATAGTGCACCCATCAACCACAAGTGCCTTTGACGCCTCTTCGAAATACCAGTGGCTTACCAAGACTAAGTTGTTTAGAGGGCTCCCAGCTGCCTTCTCGAACATAGACACGTTTTTCAATGATGAAGAATATGTTTCTCTGAAACAAAAATTTAAGAAATCCGTTCTGCAAAATTATGCTTTCCGAAAAGAAGGGAAAAGCCGGAATCACAGATTTGAACAGAAAGGCGAGGAAATTAGGCTGGGAGTTCTGCAAGATTTGCTGAGGTTTGGTTGGTCGTTTTCTGATCGTTTCCTTCATTTGAATGATTGCTTTCTCGATTTTAAACCCAAGATCAAGATTCACTGGGTGAGGCATCACAATTTTTATCAGTTGGATCAGCAACCAGCGTATGTCATACGGACGAAGCACAGAATTCCTTTATTTGAGCATGGTAAGTAATTCTTTGCAGCGATTATTAGTGATCTTGTTGACATGGAAGTGAATTTAAAATTTTGTAGCATTAATTGCCTAGAAAGGTAATCCAAAGTTCTTTTGCGACATTCATCGGGGATTCATGTACGACTAATATCCCCCCCCCCCCCTCCACTTCCCGCTCATAGAACTTCCGTCACATAGATTTCCTCAAAATTTTTCCAAGAGAGATCAGAGCTAATACTGCTTCCAGTGTTGCAATCGGTGGTCGACATTTGCTAAGACTTACTTTTCGTCATTGACAAAAAGGAAACTGCTCCTGTGCACTGACTAACCGTCGTTGCATGATTAAAAAAAAATCAATAAAATGACACCAAGTGGGTTTGTAGCCAGAGCAATAATGCACTTTTGATATTGCAACTCTGATGAAAGTGGATGGAAGCCACTGAAAATTCAGAAAAGAATATTTAAGTAACAGATCAGATTACAAAGAAAACTCTTAGAGAATTATAAGTAATGATGTAAAGTGTATATGAAATAATTCATATTTGAACTGCGGTTATAGATGCAAGTGAAGTATGATCCTCGCAGTAAATTTTCCAAGTTAAGCAATTGGAAAGAAGAAGCCTGAAAAAAATCAGGGCTTCAATGGGATTCGAACCCATGACCTCCGCGATACCGGTGCGATGCTCTACCAACTGATCTATGAAGCCACACATTGGGAGCAAGGTCAATTTAGTGAGTTCATATCTCCCGTAAGGAGTGAAATGATGTAAAGTGTATATGAAATAATTCATATTTGAACTGCGGTTATAGATGCAAGTGAAGTATGATCTTCGCAGTAAATTTTCCAATTTAAGCAATTGGAAAGAAGAAGCCTGAAAAAAAAAATCAGGGCTATGGCCTGATGGCCCTCTCGGCTCTTATGCAGACTTAACGTCCCTATTTCGCCTGTCACAATGACCACCAATGTGCTGTGAAAAAAGAAACAACTTGGATAAAATGTTGCCAAATTGAATGAAATCAACTTACCGAAATGACATCTAGAATCAGATGACATTTATGTACATTTTGAAAACTTTTTTCTGAGTTTTCCTATGAGGCAGTTGATTAGTGATGCTCAAAGCATTTCCTCTGTTCTTGATCAGTGATGGCTACGTGTCAAATGTGTCCCAAAATTGGATAGAATCTTCCTGGTGGAGTTTTTGGCCCTCCACCAACTTGACCTGCTGTATAGCTGTATCAAGAGAGGCAAAGTCCATTTCTGCAAGAGTCCATAATACGACTTTAGCGTAGTGTAGCGCAGTGTAGCTCAGTGTAGCGTAGTGTAGTGTAGTGTAGCGTAGTGTAGCGTAGTGTAGCGTAGTGTAACGTAGTGTAGTGTAGTGAGTAGCGTACAGTAGCGTAGAGTAGCGTAGTGTAGCATAGTGTAGGGAAGAGTAGCGTAAAGTACCGTACAGTAGCGTAGAGTAGCGTAGTGTAGCATAGTGTAGGGAAGAGTAGCGTAAAGTACCGTATAGTAGCGTAGTGTAGAGAAGATTAGCTTAGAAAAGCGTAGTGTAGCGTAGGGTCACGTAGAGTAGCGTAGTGTAGCATTGAGTAGCGTAGTGTAGGACAGCGTGGTGTAGCGTAGTGTAGCATAGGGTAGCGTGGTGTAGCGTAGCGTAGGACAGGATAGTTTAGCGTAGAGTAGAGTAGAGTAAAGTAGGGTAGGGTAGGGTAGAGTAGAGAAGAGAAGAGAAGAGAAGAGAAGAGAAGAGAAGAGAAGAGAAGAGTATAGTAGAAAACGGTGAGAGCAGAGAAGAGTAGAGCGTATGAAAATTGGGGATAAGTTAACTAATGGTAAAAGAGTACTATAGCACATAGAACATGTAGAGTAGGAGTAAGATCCTTTTGCTCTACGGCTGTACGGCTTTACAGCTGTTATTAGTAGACAATACAGTGCTACAAGCAGGTAGTAGAGGCTGTAGAGATCTAGAAACTCTACGTTTTTCTTCGATCATTTTTTGACACTTGTCCAGTTGACTCAAGTTTTGATGGTAGAGTATAGTTGTGTTGGTTGAGTCGAGTTGTGGCGGTGGAGTATAGTTGTGATGGTGGAGTTGAGTTGAGTTGAGTTGTGGTGGTGAAGTCAAGTTGAGTCGAGTTGTGGTGGTAGCGTGCAGTTGTGTTGGCGGAGTCGAGTTCAGTCGAGTTGTGGTGGTGGAGTATAGTTGTGTTGATGGAGTCGAGTTCAATCGAGTTGCGGTGATAGAGTA
>CM042748.1:2533949-2549774 GCA_022496165.2 Catalaphyllia jardinei | reverse complement strand
AATTTTTGCCTCTACAAATTAAATTTCCTATGTTCCCGAACACAAATAGGCCCTCTTAAGTGGAGAGAGCTCAACATAGATGAAAAAAAAAGTTCGAGCTGTTTTTAGCGTAGAAAACTTTACTAGTGAGCTTCAATTACTTGCTTGCCTTGTCTTCATCGAGCACGTGGCAGCCATATTCCTCGTCCCATCCATCATAAAGGTGTTTTTCTTTGGCCAAATCACCCACATTAATGTAATTCAGTCCCGTTTTCTCTGATAGCGTTTGTGCTGTCACTGATTTTCCTGTTCCTGGAGTTCCCGTTACCAAAATGTTTGGACGCGTCCGACCGGAAGCCATGTTAAATAATGTTAAATTCAACCCAGTCTTTTTCGGTTTTCTATTTTGTATTTTTGAATATGGAGTGGACACTTTGTTTAATTGTACACAATTACCCTTTTCACCCAGTTTGCTGGCAATAATATACCGCGGGCACTGATCGTCGTTCACAACTTTGAACTCCGCCATGTTGGTCAGCCAAGGGTTCAAAAAGCTGTATTGTAAGTATCTTGCTTATGATTTCAATACTTAGCTGTCCACCATCTAAAATAAGGAAAGATAAGTTTAATGAGGTTTCAGGTTGTACACAATTATGTGATCGAAGTGTACGGTGCGCAACAAATTTTCAAGCTGCAGACTGCCGGCACTTTATCATAAAGTCTTATCGTGATTCCGTAAGTTTACAATTTTAATTTGAACTACAAGCTTGCAGTTCACGTCAACTTTTCTGTGAGGAAATCTGCTATCAGATTGCTTACAACTGAAGTGCTTGTTTTCCTCCTAATCGCTGAAATTGATAAAATTTTGTCAAATAAGCTTATTAAGTTTGTATATAATATCTTTGCTGGAAAATGTACAATATTATTTTTAAGTTTAATCATAACAGTTACAATTTCCTCAAATATAAATGTGATTAGTTCGTATTGTGTGATCGTCCGGGTGAGTGTAGTTCTGAAAAGAACTGTTGTTGGTGACTGACGTTTCGACAACATGAGTGGAAGTCATCTTCAGAGTCAAGTCAATAGTGTTTGTCAGTCGATGATGTTATAAGTCTGGTCCATTGATAGTGATTGGTCAGTTAAGCCATGATGGTATTGGCTGGAAGACTCATGTAAAGTTAGTCATCAGTCATTGGTCGGTTTCGATCCGTCTTTTGTTAGTCAAGTTGGTCTGTTAGAGTAAGACTATTGTAAGTCAAAATTATTAAGCCGGTCTGTTAGAAGTCCGTTTATGATTAATTGGTAACATTACATTGTGTCATCCAATTCAGTCTGTAATCAAACTCGTGATTAACAAATCGAACTCCCGCTTCATAGTCGTCCAATTTTGTTAATCACTTGTATGATTACAGACTGAGTTGGACTCCACAATTCAATGTAAAGCTTACATTCAAGGTTTGATTGTCACCCATCCTGGCTTTTAACTTTTTTATTCTCCTATAACACTGTACATATTACTAACCTTATCATGTTTCAACGTTTTATTTAATGTCAGTTCTCTGACCACACCAATTGGCGTGGTTGGACCAAGCCAAGTTGATTTCTTTATTTGCATACTACTGTATTTGGGAATGTGTCACATGCTTGTTTGCAGATTGTCTGTAATTCAGAAATCTCTTTATGTTTGTAGAGATGGACTATAAATCTTTTTTCTTGCTGCTTCATCATGTTATCTATCATACAGGAACTGTATAGAGAATTCTAGGACTTACATGTTAATGTTTCCATAAGGGGTAAATGATGAAACTCTTACATGTAAGTCAAGTATGATTCCATATTTCTTTTTGTGAATTTCAGGCAGTTCTGCAAGGCCAGTGATTGGTTTGGCAGTTTCTTGTCAGGTAGGCTGTAAATACAATAGTTTCTATGAGGCACAGAATCTACAGTACAGTGCACTTTCTACAGGAGAATCTTTGTTTACAATACTTGCATGTACAATTGCCTCATTGTTTGTTTGCTTTTTTGTTTTGAGCCCCAGCTGTACATGTACATAATTGTGTACAAAAGAAATATTTCTGAATATTGAAAGAGTGCAGTTCGATTAAATGTCCCAAGGAATTTGAGTCTGATATATTGAATGTATGAGGTCATTAGTGCTGTTACCACCTGTGGGGGAGTATAGATATTTCTTGGAACAGCACCATGTACATGTGTGCTAAAGTTAGTTACAGATATACCTGGCTCAAGGTTAGCAAGTTGAACTCTGGATTGATACATGTATATGTTGTGGTTTGTTTTTTCTGTTTGGTTTAATTTTTTTAAATCAGTTTAAATTGTGCAGTCCAAGAGCCTAACAAGATTGCTGCATGTAGAAGTTGTGGCTGCAGGCAATTAGATTTTTGTGTCACCAGAAAGTCCTGTTCAATATCGTGATTTTACTGTATTTTTGGTCTTGTATATGTACTTGTTTCTTCACTGGAAATGTATGTACATGTTCTTCATACTGTAATTTATCCTGTCGCATTGTTTTCTTTCAGCAGAATGTCAGTTACTTGCCAAAAGCAGGGCCTGGTGGAAGGTCATCCTTCAGTGGGGTGGTAGCTACAGTGTTTGGTGCCACTGGATTCTTGGGAAGATATGTTCTAAACAGATTAGGTAGCTGTAAATATGTACATGTATAAAGGAAAAGCAAGGAAATTTGTTTCCTGCAATAATTTGACCTAGTGCTAGCCCCTCCCTTCCCAATAAGAGTTCCCCCAATTTGCCATTTTGTGTTCAACAACCTCTGCTCTTTTGTTACATGCATACATGTAGGTGGGGCCCCCCCCCATCCTATCGCAGTGCAGTCCAGTATGGTAAATGTTACATGGTAAAATGTTTTGTTTTGTATTACAGTTAATTTTGATATTCTGTTGTCGTTACACGCACTTAATGAGTTCAAGTTGAACGACTGTGTGTAATTTTACATGCAATATCACGACTACTTCATGAAATCACATGTGTGCAATTACACGCATTTTGGTGTATTTGTGTGTAAGGTGCGTGTGAACATTGTGTGTAATGTGCATGTAGAGCACATGTACTGTACATGTATAATGCAGACATTGACATGGAAAAAAGGGATAAGCAAATTATTTACCCAGTCTACTTAGTCATTGTACTAGCAGTCACTGTAAAGCAACGTTTTATTGTATTTTGCTTTTGGTATGACCTAGGGCGCAGTGGAAATCAAATCATTGTCCCATACCGAGGAGATGAAATGGACTACCGAAGCCTCAGGCTGATGGGAGATCTCGGACAGATAATGTTCTTTGTAAGAATTGTTTTGTTCATTTGCGCTTAGTCTAGTACATCTAAGGTTTCTCAAAAAAATCATTTTCCAACAGTATTTGGTTGGAAGGTAATAAACTTGGCAGTAGTTTACTGTACTTACCTCAAAATAAGGGGGATAGGTGAGCTTGGAAAAAAGCTTAGCAAGATCAGTCCTGCAGCGAAAAACATGCAGAGTGCCTTGACATCTCAAGCAAATCTGTTAAATCAAGGCTCCCAGACACAAATCCCTGGACCACCCCATACACCACCTTGAGGGAGACAGCACTGGCCAGCAATATTGTTTCACATTTAACTTTGCCTAAATTACATTTAGATGTATTAAATTGTACCAGAAATACATGTACAATGTGTATTTCCTTGTTATTAACGAATTTAGTTTTTGCCTTATTTTTCAAAGAAGATAAGTGCCCCTGTTATGAAGAAGAGTTGTATATTTTTATTTGTTAATTCTAATATTGTAAATGTAAATACTGTTCTTGTCGACAGGATTATCACCTGAAGGATGTTGAGTCTGTGGCTAAAATGATGAAGCATTCAAATTGTGTGATCAACTTGATTGGCAGACAATATGAAACTAGGTAAATAACAATATGAAACAATGTAAATAATGTTCTTGTTGACAGGATTATCACCTGAAGGATGTTCAGTCAGTCTGTGGCTAAAATGATGAAGCATTGGGCTTGGAAAACAAAGCACTGTGATCTTGTCTATAACAAGCAGATTTTCCTGGGGACAAGTTACTTTAATTTCTTTTGCATAAGGGGCAAGGACCCTGACAAACCATCTGCTAACTAAATCACAATTAAAGTAAGCTGCAGACTTGCCCAGGGAAAGCGAAATTTGAGAGCTGCTTTTATTCATGAGCTTCTGTACTTATCAGAAGGTTGTTTCAATTGCTGCATCTTTAGCCGAAAATTAACCACAAACACAACTGTCCTGTACATGCAACAGAGTAGTCAGAATTGAGCAAGAGTTACAGTCATTTGAAAATGTAGTGTTTATATTTCTGATCCAATTTGTCCAAATCCCTAACTGAGGCATTGTGATTACAGTTCATATTTTTTTTGCCACCTCTGTGCATTTAACAATGATCAGGGTTGGCGTAAAGGTGGGAGTGTCACCTTAAATATCATACACTGTATGTGTATTAAGTTTGTTGTTGGTTCTCTAAATGTTATATTTTTTTTCTTACTGCAAAGTTCTCATATTGCAGACATTATTGTAAGGTCCACTGTTCAGTAGATGTTGATTACTCTTTAAAGTGTTGGTTCACGTTGACACTATGTGGAACTTGTCATGTACATGTACATGCACAATAGTATGAATTTTTTTATCCCCAGGAATTTCTCATTTGATGATGCCCATTGTGAAGGAGCCAGAGTTATTGCCCGGGCTGCCAGAGAAGCGGGTGTAAAGCGTCTAATCCATGTGTCGGCTCTTAATGCCAGTGAGGAAAGCCCTTCAAAGTTGCTACAGTCCAAGGTTCTAAACGAGGAATTTATATGTTTCCCATTTAACTTAATTTTATTTGAATTGATATTCAGACATCACCTTGTGTGTGCCTGCATGTATACTCTAATTTATCCTGTCAAAATGAACCTACATGTATGAAATTAGACTCCAAAGTTTCCACGCTGATTTTCTGGCTTTAATTGAGGGAAATTAATGGACAACCACTGAGAGTGTCTGTGATTACATGTAGTTGAATTTGCTGTGCTTTAACAACCCCAAACTGCATTTAGAGACACTAATGAACCAGATTTTTATAGAGCTTATGACCAGTAACAAATTGAAGGGTGCACAGTATAAGAATCAAAGTGATATCTTGTATACTGAAAGTTTCTCCTAGCAAATTGCTTTTGGCTTCTTTGCACAAGAAAGGAGAATTTGACACAAGGTCAAGGGACACTTGTTTTCATGTATCGTTGCAATTGGTTGGCAGAATATGAGAAAAATTGAGTGTGTAAAGATGGATGTGTTTTTCATACACCAAGGCTGTTGCCAGCAGAAGTTTGTTTTAGGAGCCCAGGATTAAAGTTGGTGTGGTCAATCCTAGAGGCTAGGGAGGGTCGGAGAGAGAGGGGTGTCGGATGTACCCTTGAAAAAAATAGGGGAGGTGCCCAGGGGGAATCCCCTTTCTCTCTGTTGAGATTTTCCTTCAGGAACTAATATGAATCAAATTTTTGTCATCAAACCTTCATTGAAGTGATCAGGTCATTCCCAAGGAGAAATACTATTTATGCTGTAATGTGAATCAATTGATAATTGATGCATACAGTGTACATACATGTGCAGGCAGTGGAACAAAGTCACAATCAGGGATTGTTGTCATTGGACAAATTAGATGGGAATGAAAACTCCACGTTTTTATGTACAGGTGTAGATGCCCACTCTCACTCCGTGAACAAAAATTAATTTAGTCACCAGTGCTTGCAACTTAGATACCTCAGGTGATGGTACATCCATTAGGAAGTGGTGTCGTGATGTTGCAAACCATATTAATTTATTATTTTGGTATTTCGCTCATCTGTCAAATAGACAGTTCACCATGTACTTGTACATTGTTTTCATTTGTTAAAATTAATACTCTTTTTTTTCATGTGACAGGCTCGTGGAGAAATAGCTGTCAAACGGGAGTTTCCTGAAGCCACGATACTGCGACCTGCCACATTTTTTGGACATGAAGATCACTTCTTGAACTACTATGCATGTAAGTTTTTTCAGTTTAACTGTACGTGCACTGGTAGATGCCTTGCTTTATGGGTCATTTGCAAAAAATGACACCCAAATTTGAATAACAATACTCTTACCTCTTTAGCCTCACATTCATGTTTCCAGACAAACAATGTTTCACATGAATGTGAGGCTAAGGATGTGTTTATAAGTATTGACAAATTGTGAATTAAATTGTTACATGTATTTAAATTTAGCTGCCATTTTTTGTGCAAAGGGTCTATTGCTCTGTATGTGCTGCCTCAAAAGGAAATTAAATTTTAGTTGTAAACAAAAATGCTTCCATATGTTAAGTGATGGATTTAATGTTATTGAGAATTTTAATCACTGACAGGAATATTATCCTGGTGTGTTTTCAGATCTCGGGAGATTTCCAATGGGTATTCCACTCATTGACGGAGGCATGAAGACAACCAAAATGCCTGTTTATGTGAGTATTACTTTGGGCCTTATGGACTGACTGGAGGGGCTGGCTGGGGATGTCTTGACTCACAGTTCAAGGAAAATTTGATCTTGTAAGATTGAATTTTGGTGATGGCATCTTAAAATAATGATAATGATAATTATGCCAATGACGATGACGATGACAATGATAATGATTATGATAATGATGATGACGATGACAACAATGGTGGTGATTGTGATAATAACAATGACACTGATAATCATTGCAATACAACCTCACTAATGCATTTTCCTTTGAGAACACATGCACTTTTTGATGCGTTTTCACCCATCGTCTACACTAGAATACCCAAAGATGCTGAGAAAAACTTTCAAAAATGGTATCAAAAGTGGAGTCTTTTGAATACGCATTGTTTTGAAAACTTTCCATTTCTTATGTGGATAGGTGAAAATGGAGGCCTTTGAAAACGGTGCCGCAAAAAAACGTCAGCGTTTTCGGACGTTTTAGGTTGGATGGCAGATGAAAACGAATAAAAAAGTATATGTTACTAATATCTTTTGAATAAAAAAAGCACCAATGTAGGCAGGTGGAAAAAAAGACGCAAACAATAGTTTAGCGAAAATATTTTGCGTCTTTTTGGTTGATACGAAAACGGATACTTTTAAAAAATGTGTTATTGTGGCCCGAGGCCTGAATTGTTTTCTTTTCATTTTGACAGGTAGCTGATGTGGCACAAGCTGTGGTTAATGCGGTTACGAATGATCAGAGCATTGGACAAACATTTGAACTTACTGGGTAAGGTATCTCTTCACTGTTCTTAGCATGGGTAGGCACAGAGGTGTGGGGCTTGCAATGGCGGCTATATTGCGTTTAAGATTAGTTATGTTAATGTTGAGGCAGAGACTGAGGTGTGGGTGAAGGAGCTACTTATAAGAGGCTTATAGCCTTACAGTTTTGATTTCAAAGAAAATTTTGGAAGGAACAAACACAGGCCTCAGAAATCTTGAGCTTTGCAATTCCATATCAAATTCTCAAGCACTAAACTGCAGGACACTGTAAATTATAAAGCCACTGGGAACTGTTCAAATGCGAGCTTTTTCCTACCTGCACGTGGATAAAAGCTATGTTGATTTCTTCTTTAACTGTGAAATATCCTGTTCTTAAAGACTTCTTTAGTATTCTTTTTTATTTCATGTTTTGTGAAGGAAGAGTTGAATTAGGTTTTCAAGAAGATCTTTTTTATGGAGATTCGGTATTTTTTCAGCAGTTGTGAACTGTGGAGTATTTTTTGTTCTACTTGCAGCCCAGAAGAGTATTATCTGCTGGACATTTTGGACTACATCTACCGGTTGATGAGGAAGGACCTGCGTTACTACACTGTGCCCAGGCCGATTTACAAGTAAGATATTTTATCACGAATCGTTACCATGTTAGATCCCCTCCTCTCCTGTTAGTTTAGCCCTTAGGGGGTCCCCCGTGCCCCTCCCCCTCTTCCCACATTCCTCCACTCTCCCTTTCCCCGTTTCTCCCCTCTCTCCTCCCCCCTTCCTCCCTCCCCTTCCCCCTTCCTTTTTACCCCTCCCCCGCCTCACTCTCTCAACCCGAAGCTGTCAGACTCCAGAGTAGACTTCTCAAAGTTCTTGGCAATTTTAAGCATAGGTAGTGGTCCCGGTGCGTAGTATTCCTCTTTCTCTCTCTCTTCGTTCTCGGGTTTTAGACTTCGCGGACATTTTTCCGGAAAATTTTCCGGACATTTTTCTCGTTTCGCACTCAGCTTTAAAAGCTTCATGTGAGCAAGACTGCCGTCGGAACAACCTTTCTGGCAGTCTGACCTTCAAAGATAATCAAAGAACAAAGAACTATTTGAACAGCGTTTGAGTTCCTTGCTGTTGTAGCAGAAACTGTTGGCACAGCACAAGTTTGTTTATGCATGTGTGATAATATACTGGAAGAAGATTTTTCACAATGCGATTGAAGATGGCGTTTTCACAATACAAGGGTGATGGGTGGGGAGGGGGGCAAAGGTGTGGGTTGAAAGGGGGAGGGGGACGGGGCAGGAAAAGGCGCTTTCTTTTCAACTGACTGACCAGAGTGCAGAATGAGTCTTCCTAATAAACACAGCAATTTCGTATTTTGCTTTGCAGCATGGTTGCCTGGGGCATGGAACAGTCAATATTCAACCCGCGCCTTACAAGAGACATGCTATTCAGGGTAAGAAAGGAGCTTGACTTCATAGTAACCTTGCATGTACAGGCGTAAACAGACGAGCCTTGGCTTCGGACATTTTCATGGCAATGACTGGACCTCCTCTCATAAATGACGT
Organism: Catalaphyllia jardinei; assembly: GCA_022496165.2. NCBI lineage: Eukaryota > Metazoa > Cnidaria > Anthozoa > Scleractinia > Caryophylliidae > Catalaphyllia > Catalaphyllia jardinei. The sequence goes on along the minus strand of CM042748.1, from coordinate 2,541,000 downwards.
ATTTTCGAACATTTCCAGTCCCAATAACCAATTTGTAGCATGCTTGCTGGATCTCTATTCTTCTCTCTGAGAAAGGCCTGCGCTTTTAAAGTACATTGATAACTTACTTAGGCGCTTTTAAGCATGGAATTTGTTGCCCAACTTGTCTCGCAATTTCCTTGCGACATGGTCAATTGTAAGTCAGGTGGTCAAAGAACTCAGGTAACTTCTGTAAGATGTGAGCTAAATATATGTCTATTTTTTTTTCAATAGGAATTTCTGTCGGACCAGGTGACACCAGGTTTGCCTGGACTAGCAGAGCTCGGTGTCGAGCCATCTGCACTGGAAACTATCGCCATTTCAGTGTTACGGCGACACAGGGATGTGTTTTTCTTTGATGATGCTATGGATAGCGATGCACCGTGTAGACCAACCAGCTCGTACGCGGCCCAGTAAAAAGCGAGGAATCCTCAGCAATGAAGGCTTAAAAATTGTAAATAATATCTTCTGAAACTGCGATTGATCCTCAAACATCGATTGTTTGACCTCGTTGAGTGGTAAAGCCTGAGCATTTTGCCATGAATACTTACTTTGGGTTCAGTTGATGTTTAAAGGATTTTATGGCGAACTTAGAATTACTGAGATGTTGATGCCAGTAAAGAGGTTTTTTGGTTGACTTATAACCTGTAATAGTGAAGTGAAGATGGTAAATAAAAGGTGATATTTTTAAGGATTTACCTGTGTTGCTTCCTTCCTTCCTCTTGTTAGACTAAACTAGGCAGATCTTTGTCTACAGTCGTCCGTTAGATTACGAGTATTCTCCTTCTCGGTTTGTTCTACCACCGAGACCGTAAAATGAACCGCGAGAGAAAAAAATGGCCACGTGAAATACTGTGGGCGAGAAGCGCGCGAGAGTGCACGGCCATTTTGTTTCTCGCGCTTTTCTTTCGCGTCACGCAAAACCGACTGAGCGAAAGAAGGACTACACAGTTTCTGGCAAGTGGATGTAGAGGATACTACATGCCCGCGCGTGGATATGAATTTTATCTTCGAGTGGTCAACTCGAGTTGAACACGAGAAGATAAAATTCATATCCATAAGCGGGCATTTAATATTCTGTTTATTATATAAACATACTTATGACGACGTTATTGACTATTTTCCCAAGATTTCCGACCACTTTCCGGAGATTTCCGAAGATTTTCCCAAATTTGTCCGAAGGCCAGACGAACGTTCCCGAGCATTCTCCGAAGATTGCCGAGAAAGAACCGATAATGTTTCGATCATACCGCAAGACATCTGGATACTTTCTCAGAGATTACGTAGCTAAAGCAATGGTGATCATGTTATCATCACGTGTGAAAATATGAAGTTTTCGCGGGAAAGCTCACTTGGTATTTCAGTGGTGTTTATATAATAAAATATTGTATCCTTCAATAGCCACCTCAACTGTTAGGAAGATTGTTCAATTTCATTATCGTTAAGATTATCCACGCTGACGCGTAATGAAAATTATTTTTTGCAGTCCTTTGTCGGCCGTATAGCTTTACCAGTTGTTTACAAAAATGGAATCCAGCTTTGAAAAATACAATAGTGTACACCACTGTCATTTGTTTTGTAAAGTCCTGAGTTCCTCATTAAATCTGCGATATGTATTCGAAACAAGCACTTTGCGGCTATTGAGCCGGGGAAAGAAAATTCCTCAGGTATTCTTAACCGGCATTGAAGGTTTCTATGACTGTCTTTCCCATGGTTTTCTTCTTTGGTGGGTCTTAAACATTGTTTGGTGTTTCTACTTCCATTTTAAGGCCAAAAGAGATGATTTCAGTTTCTACGATATGAATAGAAACAAGATCTTTGAAGCTAGCTTGTGGATTTGTGCCGATACAAACCATTACGTCTTCCAGAGTGTGACATTTCACATTGGTTTACATGAACGGCCGTACTACGGATGGACAATCACCTGGGTTACCAATTTCCTAAGTAATGGGGCTCCGCTCTTGCGCCTTCCGCACTCAGAAGCTCCTCTAATTACAGAAAAGTGGAGCGAAGATCTAAATTACTAAATAAATGAAAAACAAAAGAAAGCAAAGCGGGAGGAGACGTCCAGGTGTTGATTGGGTCGTGGGACATGGGACGTAGGGACTCGAGGATGTGATAAACAAACAACACCTGATTTTTTCGCTGAACTTGTTAAGTACAATTTTCGGTGCTCTCGAGAAAGTTATTACATGCTGGAGATTTTGTCAGCAGACTAGTAGCTGATGATTTCCAGCGCCCATGGTTCGGCCTGATATGTTTGCTTGCCTATTTTACCATGAGGGCCCTGGGTAAATCATCTTTTTAGCGCAGAGGGCTTTAAACCGCGTGGACAGCCATGCGCGGGAGACCTGTATTTCATCCTTTTCTAACTGAACCCACTAATTTTCTTACTAGTAATTGTTCTCATTAACTCTGTTCCCGCTTCTATTTTATCCGTCAAGGGTATAAAATTCTTATAATAATTCCACTCCGTATACGGAAACTATTATTTATTGTATGAACTAAAATTGTATGTTTTTTTTGTAAACTATATCAATCATACTGTTCAAGTAACTTAGGCATCTTATCATAAATGTGATCAAAAGAATCAACTAAGTTAACTAAACCAACACATTCTGTTTGACTCATTTTATCACATAATTTTCTTTACATAATACATGTACTCTCACGAAGTGCAGAGATATGTCCAGGATTGAACGCTAATGAGATTCAAATTCCTCATGATAAGCATCACAGAGTGTCCTCATTGGTAAAAAGTCACTAAAACACACAATTCTGTCAAATATGAAGTCATATAAAAATGCCAAATAACCCTGCCGAATATGAAGTATTAATTAAACAATGCCTGCGTCCAATCCTGGACATAAGTGGAAGTGCATGCTGGGAAATAATTATCAAACCACTCTGTTGTTCTAGTTTGATCCTAAAACAAACCATTTGTCTTGATATACGAGGACTCTACGAGCAAACATATCTCGAAAGCAAAACAGTAGTCAAGATTTTTTTCCGAGATGTAAACAGAAGTATCGCGTTACTATCGCCATATATGCAAGTTAGAGTCAAGCTTTTTGTCCTCAACGAAAACGCCGCAAAACATTTACTTTTATATTTGGACCCCTGCCAGTCAACCCAGCCGTCACATGGCCTCTACGCCACGTAAGATTACTCAGTAAAAATAAGCCGTCCAAATAAACGTGATCTTTATACGTGTGGTGCTCGGGTCGAGTCTGTCGACCCCGTTGTTGATTTTTGTCCGACCAATCAACTTCTGTAGCAAGCAGTTCAATGTGGTACTGCTGAACAGGGCCGTAGCTAGGAATTTTTGACAGGGGTAGGGGGGGGGGGGGCAGGGAGGAGGCAATGAAGCGATGTCTGAAGAAATGCTTTTGCAGAAAATTTTGAAATGAATGCAGAGGTATGAATTGCTAATCAAAAGTAAACATTAATTCTACCGGGTAAGTCTAGGATTTCTCCAATTGGATTTCCTACAAAAAGTTTTCCTACTTCAAAGTTAATTATGGCTTAGAATCGACGATATGAATACTTACTCAGGGAACTCAGTTACAACGAAGCCAGGCTCGTTCACTTCCACCAGTTTTGTTTCACCAAGTGAATTCACTTGGTACCGAAATCACCTCAGGTTCCGGTATGTAATCCGTCCCTCGATGAATAAGGAGACATCCCTAAGCCACTCAAGCGTTCCTCGTTTATTGTAGACCGGCTCCACAACTTGGGGCGCCTCAGAGCAGAAAAAGAGCGTTCACAAGAAACACTTCCAATGGGGTAGTAAGAAGAATGGTTAGGATCTTGTGAATGCTGGAAATGTCTGAGGGTTGCAAACAGCTAAGGCTTAATTTGCAGTTGCAGGCCGCTCTTCAAAGGATTTTTTTTTTATGGTACTTTTTCCACTTTAGAATTTCTACTGCGAATTAATAGAACGATTCCTGCATAGTAATAAATTTCCTGTAATACACAAGAATTTCAGTTTGATCACGGGTGTCAATCTGATTCTCATTGCCATCGACAGTCTGTCTGCAACAATTAAACTTTGGTGACGTTGTGAAAATCTAGGGTCGACGTCTCGCACCACATGGTCAACAAAGGGAAAGAACACATTAATTTTGTAGTAGCCACTTATAGTCTGGTCAGAGTTGCACCGTGCGTTAGCACAATGTCGGTGCACGTTGGCAGTACGTGGTTTTGTTTACTGAGTGTTCCCAACAGGCTGAGCAATCACTTCAATCGGCACCCACAGGGTGTTCCAAGACTCATTTGTTCTGTTGTTTTGATCGCATGCTTTTTAAATGTGAATAGATTTGTAGGCTTCGCTTAGGTTGTAGTCTTTCGCCTGCAGAGTCTTTGTAACACAACGAAAAAAGCTGAGAACAGCTTGTGCTACTACAAGAGCAACGATAAACTGTGAATCATTTAAGAGACAACGTGTGCACGCGCTTCAATTTGTGCATCTCCTCTACTACAGTATGCCATCCTTTCCAGTGCTTGAATTACGGAACAATACTTCGGTAACAACGCTAAGAGAGTTGTAACTCTGGCAGGCTAGCAAGTTGCACAAAACTTAAACCGAAATTATTCGAGACGATTTCGGATGCTACCGAAGCAATGCCGCAAGGGAATAAACTGAGCCTTCAAGCTTCAACATCCGGCGGTATAAACCATTTTAGAAAGCCACATTTGAAGCATCATGAAGTTGTAATGCCGCGCTGAATTGCATCAAAAGAATCAGATAACGCTTCATTGCTTTCCTTAGACGTTATCAGCAGCTCCATTAGACCATCGTCTGCATGTCCATCAGTTGCTTCCTAAACAATTTGCTTTCTCTTTGCACTTCCTCCAAGAAACCAAGTGGTCCTACCCACATTATCAAAAAGATCTTGGATCACTTTGATGTTTTTGCAGCTAGATGAAAGTGCCAAGCTAAGAACATATGACTTCCAATGGACATACCTTGCATTTGGATGCTCTGCTGCTATCTTAGCATGCACACTGTTTATATTGTTTTTTTAGGTTTTACAAGACCCGCTTGTAGCAGAGCTAATCTAGGCGGGTTGTATTATTTACATCATATTTATAGAGCAAAAAGTGATTTTAAAACAGCTGCTAGTTACATACATACGTTAACAATTAATCAGGTTGAAGGGTAAAGCAAATTGGAAGGTGTCAAGTAGATATACGGCTACATGCGAAGTTGATAGCTATGGGGTATAATAATTACTTGTGTTTAAATTCAATATTAGGGAATGGGCATCCACATAGTAGTCCTCAATCTCAAGTACAGTTAGATGCAACTTATGAATTTTTCTTTTAAATGCTCTTTTCGTGAGCTTACGCCAATTGAGGTGTAGACAGTTCCATAATCTTGAACCAAACGTAGGAAAAGGTTTAAGTTTCATATGCAATCTAGATTTCTGTACAAAAAAATTATCTGTACGCGAGAAACGCGCGTTGTATGCGTGAACAGATTAGTGTATATAAGCCAAGAAACCCTTCGCATACTTCACAATTCTTGTCGACAAAACGTGCACAGATACTAAGTTGTTCTACATCTGAAGAGTCTTGAGTCTCATTTGCCATCACACTCCAATACTCTGGAATTTCTTGAACAATTCTTACCCTGACTTTGTTTTCGCACAAAGATATTATCTCGTTCTGTATTCGAGGTGACCTTTATTTTTCGTTGGTTTGTGCAAATTTCAAATGTTGCGCTAGATCATCATCTGTTTTGGGTTTCCAATGAAGAAAAAAACTGAAATTACCATCCTCTTCATTTTGTTTTGTGTCTCAGTTTGCTCTGAATGCGATACCTCTATGCCCCAAAGCTATGATAAGGTCGATTATGGACAAGATACCTTTGCTCCTGCCAGTTTCTTCCTCGGCAACATGCTTCTTTTAATAAAATAAACCATCAAATAAACGTGTATGATTCGTTTAGCAGGGCGCGTGCGTACACTTTGTATTCCGCGACCACAGCGCCTACCATATGCGAGGTAAAATCACTTTTCGCTTGAATATATAAAGCGACCGAAATCCTACGTTAAATTGTAATGACAAGGGCGATCTGGAGCTGTGAGTAGGCGTGGGATTTGTCACATATGGTTTAGGGGCCGACATATCTCTCCCTCAATGCCGCACCTCGAGGCGAGGTCGGTAGCAGAAAGCAGCGAAGGGCCAACTGCGTCCAAAAGCGATCGCACGGGCCGAAATCCCGGGATGACTCGTTTGGTACGATGCTCCAGCGCCACGTCTGGAGGTACTGCTTTTTTCTCTCTTTTTTTCTTTCATGAAAAAAATCACGACAAAGTAGTGCTTTTCTCGCCGTTATTCTTTTAATGAAATAAACCGAAAAAATAAAATAAAAACTGCCTGGCCTTTCGTCAGTTGCTGTTCTCAACAAAAACGCATAAAGTATATATGCCTGAATTTTTGAAAACAGGGTTATCAAAGATAAGGACTCATTCTACTACTTGGCAATTAAAAATAATAAAATTCCTCCAAATGCCGATAAAAAAAAAGCCTATATCTGACGCCGGGCAGTAAGTAAATGGTCCCTAGAAGCCTTCCAACGAGTCCAAGTTTAAAACGACGCAAATTTTAGAACATTTGTTCAGTAACCTGACTTCCGGCGAAGTTTCAAAGCGGTGTCAATTCAGTCTAGAAATTTTTAACTAAAGTGCCTGGTTAAGGCTTACATAACAACTTATACAGTCACCAAAACACTACTTTTTTCGCGGTCCGATAAACAACAGGATTTCGCATGGAATAGACAACAAACTGAATGAAGCATAGTGCACAACTTGTCACCTTGTCTGCACAAAGACTGTGGCTTATGGTTCAATGCCATTAGAGCTCGCTGAAACTGGACCTAGATCTAATTTTCCTGAGTCGAGAAATGCTTTTTCCAAGGTACGACCAGCTAAGCTTAACATTAATGCCTGGCACAGACTATTTTGGCGAAACCGCACTCAAACAAGACATCGCATACCTGACCACACCATGCGGAAATCACACAATC
>CM042748.1:2526086-2533849 GCA_022496165.2 Catalaphyllia jardinei | reverse complement strand
GGAATTATTGGAAAGCACTTTTCGATTCCATTTTAGAGACCCACACATCCATGACAAAAATGAGGGTCAGGCAGGTTGATGTACCCTACATGACAACGGAATGGAAACAAGCCATCAGGAGAAAAAGGAAATATGCCAAAAAGTATGCTAGAAATAAAACTAATGAAAATTGGGAGTTAAAGAAGAAATGGCGAAATGAAGCAACAAAATGTCGACGGAGAGCCATTAAACAGTTTTGGAAGAAAAAAGCAGACCATCTTCAGTCTAAACCTTATGATTTTTATAATACTTTTAGGCCCTTTCTGAGTGACAAGCGCCAAAAAGGATGTGATATAAATATCAGGAAAACAAATGGAAGAGTTGAGAAAGATCAGACAAATGTTTCAAACATAATGGTCAACTATTTTGCAACTATGGCAGATGCTATAGGAGGTGTAGGAGCAAGCATGCTAAATGAGCATGATTTGTCAGAACACTTAAGTCTAGGAAGAATTAGAACTAGTATACATGAACAGGAAGGACCGATGTTCCAATTTAGAAAGCTAAAGAGTGCCCAAATCAAATCTACAATTGGAAAAATTGAACACTAGGAAAGCCTGTGGATGGGATTCTATTGCACCTAAAATGGGATTGCAGACTCATTAACAATGCTATTCAATACAAGCATCGATACAGGTAAATGGCCAGATGCTTGGAAAAGAGGTGAATGGTGTCCTGTATTTAAGAAGGATGATCCACTAAATGAAATGAACTACCGACCTGTGACAGTCTTAAGCACAGTAGATAAAGTGTATGAACAATTAAATGGCTTTGTGCAAGACGGTCGTAAGTGACTTTTTCGGGTAAAAATTTTTTTCCTTCAAAAGTGCCTGAATTTTTGCATGTGCCTTTCAATTAAGTAGTAAAAGATTCCCATGTAATTTTTTTGGGTGGTTTGCACTTTGCTGTAGTAATATGATAGTGCATGATTATGCAATAACATGATACGTATCACGTGATTACTGTAAGCAGAGAGCACGTGGTTATAATACAGTGAGTAAACCGACTGATATATGTGTCTTCGCTCGTGTCTTCTAATATAAAGAACTCTTTCGGTTACTACATTGGCGACGAGGATCCAAGAAAGAAGAAAAGGAGCAGAAGAACGTCAGAACAATGGCTCCACCAGAAGAAACCGATGATCCTGGTTCGAGCGCATCCAATCCTGCACAACAACACATCACAGCTGTAAATCGTCAACTAAATATCCGACCATTCACCATTTCAAACGATGTTAACGACACAGCCGTACGATGGGCGAAATGGAAAAAGATATCGAGCGACAATCCAGGTTCTTCGGATTAACAGATCCAAAAGTTAAGAAAGATGGTTTAATTATCTACGGAGGATCGCAGATTGCCGACTTGGAAGATTCCCTCCCAGATTTACCCGCCCAAAACGAGGGCGAAGATGTTTACTCGCGTTTTCTTAGGAAACTAGATAGGAATTTCCTACCAAGAAAAAAACAAGGATTACGCACGATTCCAGTTTGGAAATCTTAAACAAGAAATCGAGGAAAGCATGGCAAAATATTACGCCAGACTACGGGAGGTTGCCAAACAATGCGAATTCACCAACGAAGATGACGCAATCCGAGATCATCTCATCAAGACGATGACAAACAGCCGCTTACGAGTCAAAACAATTCGCAATAACTGGACGCTATCCCAGATCTTAGATGAAGCCGCTATAGAAGAGGAATTTACGGCTCAAGCAAACGAAATAGATCAGAACCTTCAAGACGCCACGGAATCCCACAAAGTCAAACAAGTCAAGAGTGACAAGCGTGACATCAATGGAATGTGTTCCCGCTGTGGCACAAAACACGCAAAAAGAAATTGCCGAGCATATGGAGCTAAATGCTACAACTGTGGTAAACGTAACCACTACACCAAAATGTGCCGTAGCACGGATCATAAAAACCACCCAGATGACAAACAAGGTGAAAAATCGGGTCGCCGAAGGGACAAGAAGGAAGACCCTCCGCACGTGCCGCGACAAACAAGACCGCCGACGGATCATCAACACAGCCGAAGACGAGTTCGACACGTTGAACAAGATGCATGCAATAGCTCAGAAAGCGAAGACTCTCTCGACGAGGACATCGCTAGAATCGTACAGCACATGAACATCCGCCGTCTAGCACAGAAACACACGAAGAAAAACAAATGCGCGATTTGGATCACTGGAACAAAAACAGATCGAGTCGAACCGGATACAGGCGCTGACGCAAACGTCATGGATGAAAACCAGTTCAATGAGTTGCTACGGGCAACGCCAGAGATTAGATTGCAAAACACGAAGATCAAACTGAAAACACTCACCGAAGATTTACCAGTCATTGGAGAATGCGACGTCACGCTAGAAAACAAAACGCGAAAAACACAAGCAAAAATCGCCATTATTCAAGGAACAATCGACTCCCTACCGTTACTCGGAAGACAAACACTGGAAGAACTGGGAATGATCCAATTTGATGCAACAGGAGAACTTAAAGAACCAAACCGAGATGAATTACAGAAGATTCACAAGATCCACACCGGAAATGAAGACCTTAACAAGATTCTACTCCAGCACGAAAAGAGATTTGGAGGCATTGGCAAAGCAAGAAGAGATGGACAAGACATTCACATCCATTTGCCACTAAAAGAAGATGCGAAACCAATCGCACAAAAGCCCAGACGCGTACCATACCACCTGATGGAACCTCTACGCCACCGAATGGATGAATTTATCAAGAAAGACATCATGGAGAAGGTGCCAGAACACGACTCCATCACATGGTGCTCACCACTGGTTGTCCAACCGAAACCAAAAAACCCCAGCGACATCCGTGTCAGCCTTGACTTACGAGTCCTGAATAAGTCTATGGAACGCACACGACAAGTACAAGCCCCTATCACAGAAGATTTCATCAACACATTCAAAGATTGCAAAGTCTTCAGTAAACTGGACATGAACCATGGGTACCACAAGTTCTCTCTAGATGAAGAATCAAGAAAACTCATGACGTTTTCTAGTCCATGGGGTAATTATTGCTACAAGCGACTCGCATTCGGAGGTGTCAAATGCCAAGATTTATTTGATGCCGAAATGAGCAAGATCATCTCAGGAATACCAAGAGTCCTTAACAGTCGGGACGACATCATGGTTGGCGGAACCGATTGGGATGACCACAATGCCAACTTAGCCGCTTTACTGCAACGACTCAAGCTCCACAACCTCACCTTACGAAAAGAGAAGTGTGAATTTGGCAAGTCCACTATTGACTTCCACGGACACCTGTTCACTGCCGAAGGATTGAAGCCCAGTCCCAGTAAAGTCAAAGCTGTCAGCGAATGCAACCCACCCAAATCTAAGGAAGAACTTGTATCATTCTTGCAAATGATGGCATATCTTTCACGCTACATCAGCAACTTTTCCAGCCGCTGCGAACCGTTGAGAAGACTCACAAAGAAGGAACACAGCTTTGAGTGGACTGAAGCTCAGCAAATGGCTTTTGAAGACCTGTAATTACGACAGTACCAGTTCTCATCCCATACAAGCCAGGACGAGAAACCATGGTCATATGCGATGGCAGCCCAACTGGCCTTGGAGGTGGACTGTTCCAAAAGACCGAACATGGTTACCAGCCAGTTCACTTTGTTAGCAGATCACTGACAGACACCGAGAAACGATACTCCCAAATAGAACGAGAAGCACTGGCTGCAGAGTTCACCACCACCAGGCTACACATGTATCTACTTGGAGCACAGCACTTTCAGCTAGCAACTGACCACAAACCGCTCCTACCACTCTTCAATAATCCAACTGCAAAGCTGCCACCCAGAATAGAGCGAATAGTCATGAAGATGCAGAACCTGGACTTCACCGCAGTCCACATCACTGGAAAGTGATATGACCGACTGCCTTTCAAGACACCCGTTACCAGAGGTCCAGCAAACAAACCATGAGGGGTACATCAAAGCAGTCACTGAAGCAGACCACGCGATAGTCATGGACACTATCCGGTCAGCAAGTAAAGAAGACAAAGTGCTCCAGAAGTTGAAGAGAGCACTTGAAACAGGGAAATGGAACAGAAAGGATCCAGACCTGATACCATACCACGATGTGAGAGAAGAAATTTACGAATCCGAAAGAGTCCTGCTGACTGTAGTTTGAATGCTATATCATTTCCTAGTGTGAGATTTTTTTAACCAGTTTAAGGCTCTCCCTTCAGCCATTTGATGCTCGGCACTGAGCATGTGCTTATCAAACGCATTTTCGTTAACTCCAGAGGCTTTTTTCCAGTTCTTAAATCCTGTCTTTACAAATGGGGAGTGAATTTTCTTTGCAAAAACAAACACCGTAGCAAGAAAAAATACTATCGTTTTGAACACTCTAACGTATCCACGCCCGAGAGTCCATCCATGAAATTTAAAAACGCCTACCACATGTGACAGGAAGCTTGAATTCATGCAGGAGAAGGAGTAAAATGATCTGTTAGGAGGTCTGGTCTGTTAATTTTAAACAAGCCTTTGCAGGATCATTCAGACCACTGTAAGTAACTGCATCCGCTGCTGGTTTATCTTGGAACTCATTTAGGTGTTGATTCTCACTCTCGTCAAATGAGTGACTTGATTTTTCTGTCCCGTCATCAGATTGCTGAGACATCGTCTCTGAAAATTAAGTTTGTATAGGTTATTATACAGTTTCCAGTCCAATTTGGAATTAATTTGCACGAGCGAGTTTTTCAAAGAGCTGAAATTTCAACTTCACTACACATACAAATGCAATCCATTAGGCTTATTTTGGTTTCTTTCGGCCTCGCACCAGCAGCAAGCATGAACCACATACATGTAGAACAATAACAACAACTAATTGACTAGAGGGAAACGATTCCCTGTGACACCGCTGGATACGAAAAACCAAAAAAACCCCGTGGGGAAAAAAAACTGGAAACGTATTCCCCGAACCAATGCAGTGCCTCGATCCCCCCGAGGTTTAGAGGACCTCTTGTTACAAAATAATAATGAATTATAAAAGAAACAAAAGTTACATGGACTGATGCAGGCCTAGAATGTCTCATCGCGTGATGAACTGACACTATAGACAACCTGCTACCCATCATGCCTTACACCAATCGTACCCAGACCCTTCTGTTCTCGTGCCGTAGAAATATCAATTTCTGTCTAATTTGCACACTCAACCGTCAGAAATTACATATTGCACGGGTTGCTTCGGCGAGTGCGTTTCAGCTTTTTGAAAAACTCACAAGTGCAAACTCATTTGATTACTTACTAATAATACAAACATGAAAAAATTCGCACGGAAAAAAAGCCGGAAGATGTTTCTTGATGCCATTTTTTTCGCACTGGACAGGGCTCCTGCATTGGAGAAAACTTTTTTCAAAGTTTCTGCACAAAATTGTTGTCGTTGATTTACATGATATCATTGACCTAAAAATAATTCTCATTCTCTTTCTGCAAATCATAATCCAGAATTACGGTGTGCAATTTGCACTGGTGTTACACTTAAACTGCACTGCTCTCAGCCAATCAGAATCGAGGAATTTTATTTGTGTGTATTGTTAAAAATTTAACATTGCTTGACGGCTGAAGTTTGTATTTCTGTTGATGTTTTCGTGCTGGCGTCCGGTCAGGCTAATGACCGGGCCCGTAAATCTGTTTTGTTTTCATTCAAGATGGCGGTCTAGCTCTTTAAAAGGTTTACACTCCCGTTCAGTGTTGCGTGCATAGACGACATCTTTCAACCACCCCTCGACATTCCATCTTTCGACATGATATAAAAAAGGCTGAAAGACCGTTTACCTGTGAAACTGGCAATTTTCCCGCTTATTAGCGGAACAAATGACAAGTATATGATAATTATTGACCTCATATGAATGAAGGAGATTGTGGACTACCAATTTACGGAATATTTCAAGCGATTTTATTGTCGTCGATGGGCTCATGACTTCGGGTAGAACTAGGCCGCTACCGCTCAGTTAATATTTGAAAGATGGAAACATTTAAAACAGTCGATTTATCTCTCACAGAATGTTTTCTTCACACTCCTAGCCTTAGTATGATGATAAATAAATCCATGTTTCACGACCAAAAGTCAAGTTTGATCGTATAGAGGGTTAGTTGTGCTGACATTTTCGACGTAGGCCAAGTTACATAGCATGTCAAAAGATAGTTGCTGTGTAAAGTCGATAATCAGTTGCAAATCTTGTTGTTATCGTCTTTTATCGACAAATTTAACTTGTCGATTGACAATTATCGACAAATACAGTATCGAGTACTATCGAATTATCGACTACGTTTTCGATGATCGACTTTGATCGACATGTTATGTCCTCATCTCAGCCATCTTCTCGGGCAGCCAAATCGGGCAAGTTCGCGTTACTTTCAAGAGCGACCAAGCACAGTGATTTCATCTTGAAGTTCTTTCCTTACAGAGTCCTAAATCTTTTGAATATTTCTTCTGTTTTCACCGACTGACTTTAGGCATTTCTCCCAAAAATTTAAAAGGGTTCAAAGCTGATATCGCTTTCATTTACACGGCGCTCGCTTGCTCGCTGGCTCGCTGGCGATTTGTCACAAATTTTGACTTTTGTAAGGCGAACTTTCATTGGTTCGTGCGTTATCAGATGCGTGTTTTGATTGGTTAGTAGGAATGGTGATTGTTAAGAGCGTGTATTGAGAAAATCCTTTTGGATCAAGAAGTTAACGAACTGATTTTGAGAAATGTTTTATAAAAGCAATAGAAAACGTTTTTGCTGTGTTTACATAGCCTGATATAAACACTCGAGGGTTGGAAGAATTCTCGACAGTTATGTAAACCCTCGACTTCGTCTCGGGTTTGCATAACTGTCGAGAATTCTCCCAACCCATCTCGTGTTTATATCGGGCCATCGTGTTTATATCGTGCTACAAGGAAATAGTTTTCTATTGCTTTAATAACCGATCGTGCAAGGCACGCAACATCTGTAGACTGTGAACCATTTTTACCCATCATGGAGACAGCTAAAAGTACGGAAATGATAGTTTTAGAAGGTCCGCATACCACCTTCGGGAAAGGGTCTTCGAAAGAGAGAGTTATCACTGTTGTATTGTTGGCTGTTGCTTTGATCTTCTTAATTGTAGGAATCGTGCTGATTGCAATTGCAGCAAACGATCAAAAGAATGAGAAATCGTCGCGTTCCACTTCTAACCAAGAACAAGAAAAGAAAACAACGGAGTCTATTCCATGTGAATTTTCAGAGGAGGCGAAACGAGTGGAATTTGGCGAATTCTTTGATCGTGTTAAGGCAACATATTTCAAACTTCACCCCTACCATGTCTATCAGGATCCAGAGGTGACCACGGAAAGGGTTAAAGCGGACTTCGTTGCTTATGATCCTGCGCCATCCCTCATCAAGAAACGAACGGACACTGCTTTGGATCTTTTGAGAGAGATCAACGGAAAGAACATCAACAGCGACAAGTTAAAACCCCGCGAGAGAAAAGCGCTTGCACAAGTGAAGCATTTCCTTCAGCATGCGTTCGGTCGGCCCTATGACGTGAATTATTACACCGGAGATTGGATGATGGGACCAAATTTATTTTGCTGGCAGGAAATCTGTTATCAGGGATACGCTGTTTACAATGGATTAGGTCTTCATCACAAACCTTACAACGCATCTGATGTGGAACTGATTGAATCGAAGCTGAAGACTCTCAAAGCAGGCATTTTGCAGT
>CM042748.1:2518586-2521086 GCA_022496165.2 Catalaphyllia jardinei | reverse complement strand
GTTATAAAAAAACGATTTTTAACCAATCAGTGCGCGTGCTTTCTTAAGACTGTTTTCTAAAATTTGTTAACTCTCGTATAACGAAAGAGCTTAGAGCTCGTTACAAAGTGAAGAAATAACATTGACATTTTATTTTTTGCATGGTTTGTAATTGGAAATAAAAAACAACAACACCGTCAAATTCGGTGTTCCGGGGTTTTCAAGGGCTGATCCGGTGTTCCGGGGTGTTGTGGTGTTCCGGTGTTCCGGAGTGTTCCGGTGTTGCAGACCATTCGCAGTCAATTATCTCAATGTCGCGCTAGAGGGCAAATAGCGCTCTGTATTTTTCCCTAATTGCAAAGCTTTGAGTGCTTGCTTTCCCTAGTGTCCGCAGGTGGAGGCATTTACTCCTGATTAAGAAGAGAACGTCGGCCGAAAGATGAATGTCAACACGCTAAGATGCATAAATGACCAACCATCCAAAATCCTGGATGTCTACGAGCTCCTAAGGCCCAGTGAACATCGGTGATATTCACCTTGGCCTCGGATATTCACGACTGTTCACTTCGCCTTCGGCGAATAATTGTGTCTTATTCAAAGATCGGATGGTGCAGCTTTCGTTTAACTTAAAAGAACTGTAGATCGGAGTTCGTAAATAATTAGTGTAGGCTGTGGAAGAGCCGATTAATTTTACAGTATTCCTCAGTCGATACGAAGTAATAATTTCGAGATAAGAACCGAGATTATAGATATTCAGGAGTGAATCAATTGGTATTGTCATTGCAGGTGTCTTGAAAAGCTGGTTTGTCAAACCCTTGCTGGACCCTAACTACTACAGCAACATCACAGAAGAGATTGATAACGAATGGAAGAAGACACATGGTGGAAAAAGTGTCAAGGAAACCATCAAGGATTATCTTCTGACTTACATAGGAGAACCACTAAGCCAGATGTTAAGGTACTAGTGATTGATACGTGACATCATGCTGTTGGCGATTGCGTTACAATTTTAGCCGTTTAAATGAAAATGTTTGAGAATGCTTCGAAAATTGCTCTAAATGCTACGTATAAAAAATTATTTAGGTAGAATTAGCTTACCTTATGTTTAATTGCGTTATTTTGATGTCTCTGTGTTCCTGGTGGCGGTTTAGAGTCATTTAGGCCAGTTATATTTTCTCGTGGTTTTCTCGGCTTATGCAGAGTTTAACTTCAGTTCATTCATGTTGTTGTTATGTGCTCTACGATTAAACATAAATGTTCAAACAAACATTTGCCCAAAGAAAGAACTTCAGCTGGAAATAAAGGTGTTATTGTATATCCACGTTTTAATTTCAGAATTGGGAAAACTATATCAAATGATTATAATTCACTGTTTAAATTTATCGTCTGTTATTTCTCCAGTTGGCAAGATGTTCTTCAAAGAGCGAGCAACTACAATATCTAGCTTCGAAAATCCTTACTAATAGTTTTAAATTTATTTTTTAGGTGAATTATCACAAAAAGTAAAAATACTTATGCTCCTACCAATGTCAAGCCGGCGGGGGGAGGGGGAAAGCGGGGCATAGGGTAGGGAATTCATCAATCGCTTTGGCCCGGTGGTAGGGCATTTGAATTATCTTGCTGTCCCGTGGGTCGGGATATTTGAATTTTTTTCGTGCCCGTGACCAAAACTCATTTCCGGGGGTGGGGAATTTCAGTTATATTTGACCTCACATTTTTTCCAGGGGGTAAGGAATTTTACAGAATTTTTTGGAAAATGTCAAATCCCGGCGCTATGACGCTATGATGCTATGGCGCTATGATGGAGAAATCCAGTTATCCACGAGGAAAGCACATCAGACGGAATCTCCAGGCAGAATTTGGCGATGTCCTCCTCTTTGAAAATTGCTAGAATCCACCAGTGTCTTCATAGTTCCAGCCATTTGTCAGCACTTTAGGTAGCCAAATACAAAACGACCCCACTCCTGGAAAAACAGGACAATGCAAGCCAGTCTTCTCAGAGCACAAATATACACCGAGCTGCCATTGACATTCGCGAAACTATTTAAAGAACAGAAAACAAGATGTCATGGCCTCCACGCCTATCAGATCTTGCTGAGAGTGCAATGATTGTTCCTAAATAACTGGATTCGTTCTTGCGAACATTTCTGACTGGAAAAAAAGAGTGGCGAGATGAAGACTGTCATCCAAGAGAATCCTTCGCCCAAGATCTGAAGTTTGGAGTGAGCAGAGGAAAGATTAAGCCACCCAATTATATATTGAAACAGATCCGTCTTCCCTATGCTGTGTGAAACCCTGACAAATAACGTTGAACTCTTCCAAATGCTTAATCGTTGCGGCCACGGAATCACCTATTCCCAGCTTAAAGAAATCCACACTGCAGTGTGCCATCAGAAAATGACATCAACAAGTGAAATCCCATTGACAGATAGCAACCAGCCTCATGTTAGCACTACTTTGGCATAGGATAACATCCCGGGGGGGGTACTCCCAAAAAAATTGGGTGGGGGTGTGCGGCCCT
>CM042748.1:2493330-2511762 GCA_022496165.2 Catalaphyllia jardinei | reverse complement strand
TTCGAATCCCGTTGAAGCCCTGATTTTTTTCAGGCTTCTTCTTTCCAATTGCTTAAATTGGAAAATTTACTACGAGGATCATACTTCACTTGCATCTACAACCGCAGTTCAAATATGAATTATTTCATATACACTTTACATCACAGATATTTCAAATAGAAAAAACGCAAATAAAAAATTCAAAGGGCTTCGAAACGGCCTGTGCCAATGATAAATTCAGCTACTGGCAAGGTGGAAGGTTTGAAGTTTACTTTTAAG
Organism: Catalaphyllia jardinei; assembly: GCA_022496165.2. Taxonomy (NCBI): domain Eukaryota; kingdom Metazoa; phylum Cnidaria; class Anthozoa; order Scleractinia; family Caryophylliidae; genus Catalaphyllia; species Catalaphyllia jardinei. Next base: position 2,511,504 of record CM042748.1, on the reverse strand, counting down.
TCTAGACTTAAGCTAAGTACGGCTGAATTATGTTTGTTGGCCAGCTAGACCTGTCAGAAAAGTTACGTTTGACTGAGGTATGGCCTCAAATTACTGCTGAACCATCTATTAAGTTTCCAGGGTGTGATAAATACGTAGTGAAATCATTTCATTTTTACCAAACTCAATTCATTCAGTTTAATTTAGTTTACTTCAGATTATGTGCTCTACACATGTTATTTCTGTTATTTTGTTTTGTAATGTATCCGAGCACTGTTCTTTCAATAACCTCGTCAGGTGACCCGGTACCAGAGCGTCCCCGGACAAGCCACTGCTTACATGGTTGGTCAGTTAGAGATAAAGAAAGCTAGAAGTTATTCCAAGCGTGCTTTGGGTGAGAACTTCAGTCTACGAGACTTCCATTATCAGGCATGTTCGTTTTCTTTATTACTTAAACTATCACTTAAAGGCTTTTCAAAGGAAAGGGGAAAGAGAGGAAAAGACATAAAAAGCTTGTTTTGTAAACTAACGGCATGTCATAGCTATGAGACGAGGTTTCAGTCGGGAATAAAGAAAAAGAGGGCAGAGTTGAACGTAATTTGAACGAAGCTCGAAGGTTATAGTGGTGCTCCTGTGTACCAGACTCTTCACAGTCCCTCTATTTACGCACGGGAGAGAAAAAGCGAGCGCGAAGCACGCAGGGCTGGGGAGTGGGTTTTTCGGTCCCCAACCCCTACCCGGTCAAGTTTTCCGTTTTGCACTGGCGTCTAGTTCTCGCGCGATTCAATCCACGCGCTCGACGAGCGAATAAAAATACGAGAAAATAGAGGGCATTGAACAGTCTACTATGCGCAACAAAAACCATTCGGTGTAATCTGACATACCAAAACTTGAAGAACCAGGTTGCTTGCTAGACTCACTGTTGCTTCGCACATGTTTGTTTCTTTAGGTTCTCGCCCAGGGATCCTCGCCACTTGATTACTTGTCCGATCACGTGACAAAGTATGTGGCCTGCGTCAAGGATAAGGCAAAAGAGGGTTGTGACGTGATTCTAAATCCACCAAAGAAATCCAAGGCAAAGGAAACGACCAGTGAAGGCCTCTGGTCAAGACTACTGAGACCCATTGAACACTACATATGAATTTGTTTATTGTCTGTCTTTTAAATCTTGATTCAGATGAGCTAAGGTTGCGTCCAGAAAAACGTAATGAACAACTTTCTTAATCGAGTGATTTCTTGATTAACTGACTGACTGCTGACTGACTGACTGACTGACTGACTGCTGACTGACTGTTGACTGACTGATTGATTGATTGATTGACTGACTGACTGACTGACTGACTGACTGACTGACTGATTGACTGATTTATTGATTGATTGATTGTTTGCTTGATCGATCGATCGATCAATTGGGGTGTTGCACTGACGAATTTAGAAATTGGTTGATTGATTCGCAGACTTCATGGTTGATTTTAGATATGTATCTAAATATAATATTTTTAAGTGCCTTAGCACTATCCATTGATGAGGGTCGGACGGGGAAGTGCAAATGTCAGTTTTCCGTTAAAATCGTGTCTATTTGTCAGTTGTCAGTTAGTGGCTGTTAAAATTTAACGAAAGACCTTAAAAGGTTTAAAACTCTCTTAGTTCTCCCCTTTTATAGAAAATATGCATATAATTAAGCGGAAAACCCTTATTTTTTAAGCATCTAAATAGTTTTTTACAAGCAACTTCTATGTTATCCTTAGAAATCTTACAAATCCAGGTGATAACGAGCTCGTATTGACCTTCCGGATCTAAACACGTCGTGTGACGTCGTGACGAACCATCGGGGAATGGGGAATGATTACTCCCTCATATGGGCTATATAGGTATGATCCGAGGGACAGGCTTGAGTTTTTGAGGTGTTTGACCCTTATATAGGGTGTCATTTTTGCCCCTGTTTGCACTGTGTTTCCAGAGTGATCCTTAGATGGGGTACGTAAATTGTATTAGCTAAAATTGCAGTATCTAATTGACCAACTTAATGGAAAACATATGATCTATTAAAGCTAAACTGTCGCTTGCCATTGCCTAATTAAATGTTAATACCGACTCGTTTGCTGCCTGCATCTGTAGTTAGTGCAAATTGACTACGTCTGGCTTCAAGGATCCGCCGGTCGTTTTGCTACAAAGACGTTTTACACAATTACACTAAGTGGGTTTGTTGCAACTGGAAGTAGATTCTATACACATCGATCGGTGCTAAGGGTGTTAAAGTTGTTAATAATTGATATTTACAGACTTAATTCAAAACTCAGTGTGATGATTTCGAAAACACAATTTAAATGGCGTGAATATTAAGAAAAAACGTTCGGCTACTCGCAGTGGCGGATCTAGGGGAGGGGCCCGGGGAGCCTTGCCCCCCTCCCCCTCCCCTTATTTTGGGTGAAAAAAGAAGAAATGACTGAAGAAGCAAACCCCACCTGGGCAAGTAAAATAGAACCGCCCCCCGCTCCTCAGCTCAAGGTCTGGATCCGCCACTGATTAGTAACATTTCAACCGCAAAAGGTTATTTTCGATGAATTTCAAACGAATAACAACGGCGGAAGCCTTTTGACAGCTGTCAGTAAATCTTGCCACAAATGCCAGGTGTCAGTTAAATCTTTGGGTTTTTGTCACAATTTTTTTTGGCCATTTTCTAGTTATCAGTGAACTCCATCCAAACCCTCATTGATTGATTGATTGATTGATCGATTGGCTTACTGACTAGTCGACTGATTCGAAAAGCGAAAATGTAATTTCTTTGTTTCTTTGAATGTTCTTCTTGTAGCTCTTTAAACAACCGTATGGTGTTGTTTTTGTATTTCTTTCTGTGACTGCAACTAAGTATTAAATACGGAATACAATCGCCTTGTAGCCCACAAATATCCGCGCTTGGCTCCACATTTTAATTTCTATGAAGCGACTGGGAGGATTTTAGGCTTAGCCTGTTCCAGTCTTTCGGTAGACTGGGGACGAGCGAAAAAATGAAAGGCGAGAGAGAGAGAAAAAAACAAAGTAAGACTAAGTCCTACCTCTCCCGCTCGTTTTTCACTCGCTCGCTCTCTTCATTTCGCTCGTCCTCGACAACCGCGAGAGCCTGGAACAGGCTATTTGAGGCATAGAGCATGTTCATAACAGTTACCTCTCAAAATTTCCGTCTCCTCGAGAACAATTTTCTATTATCCACTATGTGGAAAGAAACACTTAGATCTGCATCATCGAGTCAAGGCTCTCGCTCGAGAGTATATTACCCCATTATAGAGTAAGAATCCTTCATTTACTGACAATAGAGTGGAATGTAGAAACGTAAACACCATGTGTAAACAGGCCGTAAAAACGAGCTTAAAACACCTTGAAAAGGAAGACGAAGAAAACGAAGAACGTTAAACTGGGTAACGCTGAACGAGACACAAAAATCCAAAGAGCATCAAAGAGGGGAGCAAAACGAATGTCAGTTACGTTAAAATCTTAGCGGAACGTGTGTTCTCTGTCAGGCTCTTACCTGCCTTTTAGCTACGTGTCTCCAGCGTTTTTTTTTTTTTGTATCGTTAACCAGCGTGATCGTAGCGCATTTTTCCTCCTTTCGCTTATTGTAGGTGCGTTATTACGCGTTTCTTTGTTTTTTTCCCTTATGTTGCAATTGGACATTTCTTACTATTTTCACTCCCTGTTTTTTTGGAACTATGGTCGTGCCTTTCTTTGCGTGCGATTAAGTGTGTAGCGGGCTCTTCTGGTATATTAACCAGTCGTGAAAATGAAAATTTGGTAACTTAGTATTGAGTCATCTTTTATAACGGTTCCCTTAAACATATATGAACAGCTTCGCAAAGATTAAGGTCTGTGTGATTTTTAATACGCGCCTTATCAGTTCGAAGAAATCTTTCACGTATTGTTTTGGAGCTTTGTGTAAGGACGCTAATGTCGATACCCCTTTGAAGAGCTCCAAGATTGCAACCCTAAAGTAACACAGTCTGTCAATATGTTTTGCTTATAAAAACGAAAAAACGTTATTAGTTTTAAGCTCCGAAACGTCATTTTTGAATCTTCGTCTAGCTAATGCAAGTACTGTTCGCCAGTTACAGTAAAATCTCAAAAGATAGTCATCTTTTGACCTTCGCGATGCTATCGCCGGATCGGGCCACATTTCTTTGTGTTACACAACGCTAAACAAGAAAACTATAACTTTGTAAAACAATTCTTTGAGAATCTTATTTGTAATGAAGCTAAAAATTCAGGATAGCTGCTATTTATTATTCTTACATGTATTGTTATTTTGCAATATGAAAGCGTCACATCACAACTGGCAATTTGTCTCCGCCAAAATGTTTTGTAAAAGGCAAGACAAGGCAAAAAGATAATTAGGGCAGGTATTTCAAAAGATCATGGAGAAAATGTTTCCTGAATGCAGCCAATGTAGTGTAAGCAATGAAGCTTAAAAAACCTTTGTTTTTCATAGAGCTAATGGACACATTCTAAATAACACCTCTTAAGTACACAGTTGGAATATTTTGGGCAAAATATAATTTTGCCCAAAATTTACGCAATGAGCTGCAATGCGATCGAGGAGTTAAATTAGGAGGAGTTAACGGATTTCAAAAAGGCAGCAGTTCGTCTCCAAGGCAACGGCACGTCCGTAGACGATGAGGTTTAAAATGAGTACACTAGAATGTGCAGGTTAAATTCATTAAAACAACGTCATCTTTAACAAGCCATTCGGAAAAACCCATCGTGTTCGTTTCTGCAACGAAGTTACCCTAAGTAGATAAATTAACGAGCTTTAATCCAACATCAAAGAAATATCGAACTAACAATCGAATTGTCCTCTGCAACCTCCTCTCAAACGTAAAAACCTCAACGAAAGCACCTACCTGCGACAGATCTAAAATTTATAAAAGAAAGTTCACGCCAGTTCAACATTTGCGCGAAACTTTTTCATTCGACATTACCATACTTACAACACCACTTATATATTTCCAAACTATTTTTGAAAGAAATTCGTTCAGGCCATCGCATTCTGTATGTCTTGATAAACGAGCCTTTGACTACCACTTCCATCTTCTCTCCAGAAAAGTCCTCATTAGTTGCTATAGAAACCATTCTTTTTACAAGCACATGCCGGCTAAGCTCAATGACTTTGTAAGCCTTGAAGAATAGTCACGTGCTGGCCAAATTTTTGATGCAGGTGAACATGACAATCATGAAAGAAGATAAAATCATTGTCTTTCTTAATGAGTGGGTTATATAACTAATTTGCCAGTACTGCTTCCTCTACCCTTCCGTGCCTGATTTTATTATTTTTCTTATCGCTAATATAATATTGAGTAAGTGGCATTGAGATGGGTCCCGTTACTTCACATTGTTCAATATCATATCAGAATACAAGCAAAATATCCCTTAATACCGCCGTTGTTTCGTGTATGTCTCGGCTGTTGAATTTAGCAAAGAGTGTTTTTATTTGACCGTTGACAAAATTAAACAACCAAAGCAATTTCACACCAAATATATACACTGCAAATATCAGAAAACAGCGTGAAAATACAACCCTTACATCCTTTCGTTATCTTGATGCATTAATTTATAGAATATAATGCATTTGTGTTTAAATATTGCGAAATTGAAAAACTTATTTGAGGACGAATGTAGAAGATTTGAAGCACAGCAGCTCATATATCTTTCTTCTCTAGCAGCTCGGTGTCTTGTCACTAATAAAACTCTGCTATTCATCGATAAAAGTTGTTTGACAACCTGAATCGACACTGCGCATGCGAAAGACCTTTATTTCTGAGGTTAGTTTGTCGTTTGAGCTGGCAGTGACTGCTATCGACTTGGACAGCTCAATAAAAATCTTAACACAGCGGGATTGAAGAAGAACTCAAAGTAAATCAAAAGTGATATAAATAGAATAGAAAAAATAAATAAATAGTTCACGGGAAGAATCACACAACCAGGTGGAAACAAACAAGTTAGTGACAAATTCAGGTTGTTGGAGGATAGCGTGCCTTTGCCAATCGATTGTGTCGCCTCCCAAATACCGGCTGGAACTACAACACAGTTTCCAGGCCAACCACGCGACCGTTGCTAAGACAACTGAGATCGTTTCTTAGTAATTCACGTGCGGTGAGCTGAAATATTCCCTTCAGTGCTCTTTGCAGCCGGAATATGTGAAGTGGTTTAATATTACCCTGAGTACAATTTGTTATTTGCCTTTTGTTCCATATACACTGTAATATTTTACCATACATCAGGACAAATCAAAATACTAAATTGTACCAACGGTAAAATTGGATCTGACGACATAACTATATTGTCTTCTTCTTATTGTTATTTTAGCCAACCCTTGTAATAATATCTAACCCATGTTGGCATATTTCCACTTTATTTCATGTTTGTTTTGCAGTTTTCAATATCAAAGCTGTTTTTCTTTTTTTTTTAGTGTGTGAATCACATATAAAGCCGTTTAAAGTTTACAAGGGGTTGTCGAGAATTGCAAAAAGCTGACATAAACATGTATTGATGAAACTTGACAAGTATTCTCTTGAAATGTGGACATTGCTCCCGAACCTTTCACTATTTTTAACAAAGCAGTGAAATTTCTCTATTAATTTCCTATTTTACTAAGTCCATGGTATTCAGAGTAAAGAATATTTCCTATGACGTCAACAACCATGGTCATTGTTGTTATGTACGGTGTTTTATAACAATAGGTGTTATTGTGAGAAACATCACCTCGCCGTCTCCAATGTCACTTTTAGCACGGAAATCAGTAGTGTTGAAGAAAAAAAGTGTTTTGTCGCACTCATTGATTGACGTCAACGCCTATCACATAAAATCTCTTTCACAATCTACCAAGAATTAGATGAAACAATTTTACTGTCTAATATTTGGTATTTCGTTTAATACAGTTTTTATCTGCAGTTCTAGAAATCAATGACTTATATATTGACCTTTTTTAACTGGGTATAGCTAAAAAAAACATGCTAGAATAATACGTGTTGTTTGATTAGTTACAACCATTTTAAAGGCATGTATTGAGCAATGGTTAAGTATTTTTGCATCAGTAGTCCTACAGAATCCCATAACGACAGAACTATATAATTTGCTTTTACTGGTCTCTTACTTGTAACAGTAAACTAATATAAATTGATATAATTTCCAAAGTAGTTTTAGATCTGTTCGAGATAACCAGCTCTCAGTTGCTATAGAAACCATTATTCACATGCTTGTGTCTCGATATGCTTGACGAAGAGTTGATGCGGCAAACTTTCCATTGCTGTTGATCAAAATGAACAACAAAAAAATGCCTGCTTGGTCTTGCTTGATATAAAGCATGGTTCTGTTAAATAACGGGTCCTGTACTTTCCTGGCAGTATTAAATGTCTCCGTTTGCCAATAGCTTTATTTTTCAACGCATGTAAGCAATATTTTCTTCACGTCACCAAATGCTGTCAAAATAACGTTATTGCTTACTGTATTTTGCAGACAATAGATGTCGAGACGGGAAATATCACTTTATAGTAATATCGCTGTTAAAACGTCAGTTGAATCTTTTGTCTGTTGAAACAAAAAGTTATTTTGTTCAACAGTTGTTGGCTAACATAAATAATTAAACTAGTTTGACGTCAAAGTCTGTTAACTTTTAGTATCGTAATAACAGTACACAGAATAATGCTGCAAAGACACAAACTAGTCATTTACTTTAGGCACATTTTACAAGCGTTTTCACCAGAAAAATGCATTTTCAAATTGAAAATTATAAAAGTCACGCAATGTCTTTTTTCAATGAGAAACACTGCGTGACGACCTATTTTCCTTTGCAATTTTCGCCTTTCTTGGGTTCGTTTCTTCTTACTGTGTTTTACTTAAAGTAATAGAAAAGAACGTTGTACAGCTTTGATGAGGAGCAAATCTCTGGCAAAACCGCAGAAGTCCGTCTCCTGGGAAATCTAAACTCGTTGTTATGACAATTGAGAAGATGACGTTGGAGTAGATATTCACATATTTATATTCAATAGCCTCTCACTTCAGTGTATTTTGGCAATTTTAAGGTGGAAATACGACTTGAATTATTATTGATTTAGTCAACACTTAAAACAATATCTTGATCCGAGGCTAATTCTTGTTTTTTTTTTTTCAAAAAAAATCATTACACAGTCTTCTTTTAAGAACAACCAACTATTTTATTTCGCCATATCTACGAAAAAGAGAGGCGCGCAGTTTTGAAAACTCATACTGTGCTGTGAAAGTCATCGTTGTCGTCTGGGTAGCGATATATGATCCATTTAGGAAGCACGAATCCGAACCGCTGACCAAAGATTACCGAAGTCTTTCCAACAGCTTTCCATCAGAACTGGACTGATAAAACTGAGAAACACGTGCTCCTTAATTTCTTCAATTAAACGTAATAAAAAACTCACAATAACTTTAAAAGATTAAAAGCATGGAATGTAATAAACACGGGTGTGATTGGCGGACAACTTGGGAGACAACCTGAAGGCCCGTTTACACAGGCGATTTTTGTCGCGGCAACTCGATGCAATTTTTGTCGCGCTATAGTTGCAACTTCAAAATCGCACGTGTAAACCAGGTGCGATTTTCAGTGCGATTTGTTGCCGCGATATCGCAGGGGGTTCCGAACATGTTTGAAACTTGATGCAACTTAAGCGCGACAAAAATTGCATTGAGTTGCCGCCACAAAAATCGCCTGTGTAAACGGGCCACTGATAAATAATACTCTAACAGAAACAAGTTTTTAAAAAAGCTTTTTTTTAAGGAAAAACATCAAGTAAAGATTAAGCATTCTGTGTTTTGCCTCGTGTGATTCAAAAGCTCTCGACGGTTCCTCGACCCTCTGTACACAGTTTCAACTCCAATTCAAATGGGTTGACGTTTTCACTGCACAAGATGTTGGAGACAAAAAGTGATAATCACAGTTAAGGTGAAAAACAGAAGCCCTCCTAAAATATAAATACAGCTAAACTCGAGAACGATATTACTGTTGTATGATTTGGGTACAGTCTAACGCGGTTTTGCTAAATAATTAGAGTAGACATAAGTTTTAAGGAATCAATATGTCCCCTGTTAATAGACAACAAAGGAAAATATATAACCTCCCTTGCCGGCTCTTTATGTTCTTAATTTGATATACATTTATTTCATCAAACTACAGATTTTCAGCGGTTTCTTCAAAGCTCAAAAAAAAGAGCTTAAAGGCAATGCAGATAATCAAAATTACAACTGAATGTTTGAAAACGTTCATGGTACAAACACTGTTTTTGATCCTTGGCACGTTTGCGCCCTTTCTTATGGTTGGAATTTAATGGCGCAACACCGAATGATAAAGCAAGGGTGTGAATTTTTTTCCAGAAAAATAAATGCTTTGGCCATATCGTTTGATATTTACAACCCATTTTAACAGCTGATAGCTGAAACTCCATGCCTTGTTGTGACATTTTCGCAATTAGAGCGAAGTATAAAATCCATTTTACTTAAATTAGAACTACTATAAACATTACCGACGCAAATTGTGTGAACTGTTTCAAAATTGTATAGCATCTCTTTGCTCTTTGACCCAACTGAGATGAAGCGAAGCGTAGAATAAAAGACCAAGTTGGAGTCGAAGAAAAATCAATATATTAGATGTTAACTGAAGTTCCGTGCTCTCTAAGACACTCGCTAGCTTTTTTTGATCGAGACGAATTTTATATCAGTCAATTTATTTTTTTTCAAATTTCACTTGCTTCGGTGTTGTAATAAATGGCTTTTGTTAAATTTGCCTTTGTGCGGTCAAAAACCATCACTACGAAAGAAACGACATAAAATGATATATCATACTTGACCACACTACCGAGACAGCGCCCAACCTTTCACTTTCGTCCATTATTTACAAAAATGATAAATTAAATAAAGCAAAACATTATATTATAACCTACATTGAGCACGTAAAAATACCCAAATTGAAAAGTTTGCTCATGAAAGATTGATGACGTGGTGAAAAGGAAACAGATAATTTGACCAGGGCAAAGTACGCGCAACTAAACAGACAGGTCACAGAATATATTGAGACGATGTCTTGTTGAGAGCACCTTTGAGTGCTTGGGGTAAAACACTTTGTTCAACTACATTACTTGTTCTCTGTAACAGTTACGAAACTGCATTATTTATGTAAATTAGTCACTCCCCCACAAAGCATATTTCTTGTATAATGTTTTTACTTCGGTGTATTATTCAACTTTTATATGCAGCTAATTGCAAAGCGCAATTATATTAAGACAAAAATGTACGTAATTGCCTTTCAGAAATAGCCCCTGGCAAACAGTGATCCGTGAAACACTCCCAAAATACATTTTATATAGTGCCTCGCCAGTGTACAGTATTGCTGTGAGTCAGTTAGTTAAATGTACGAAATTAAAACAAAAATAAAATCGGAGATTGTAAGCGAGTACTACAAGGTTTTGTAGTTCATTGCCATGTTTTCTTGTTACTTGATAACATACAATGTTTCTAAATCCACTTTAACTTAAGAATTCAGTAAATTTGCAAGCATGACTGTAGAATCGATTGTGGAATAAATGGATAATTTAGTGTTGCGGGAAAAGAAATTCTGTGAGATGAAAAAATTTTACCCCTAGAAATCCGTTCGTCGGAAGTGAAATAAAAGATTGTCTTCGTGTCTCTATTCTTTTCACCGTGCACGATAGCTCGAACATTTCTCAAACCAACGGAGCGAACATGTCGCAATACCAAATTGTGACCACATCAAGACTGCATTTGGACGGATACAAAAGATTGTTAAGGCTAAGTTAAGCTTTATATTTCCCCTTTTCACTAGTCTATCGCATGTATTCTAACTTGAATTTTCTCGTCCTAGGAATGAAGAAAAGCAGGTCCTTATTGCGAAGAATTTACCCTTTAAACTCTGCGATGATTAAAATTAAAAGCTCTTCTGTATGCAACAATTTATTAGGTTCTTCCTTGTTCAATAATTTTGGTGAGCATAACAGGCTAATCCTATATATCTATGATAGAAATAAAAGTAAAGTTTTTATCTCTTCTCCGATTTCAACAAGAGCTGGAATTGACTTATCCACAGCTAATTGAACAGAAATGTTGATGCGGCGTATTAAATGCAATTTCAGTGACCATAAAGGCTGCATTCATGATTCTTAATTCCTGCTGAAATTTTGGTAATCTATTTCACATTGGGAATTATAAAGCTTCCCGACTTTTATACAATAAAATATATCACTTTAAATAACTGTAGTGTTTATTCAGTGTTAATTCTAATTGCGGACTTCTTTTAAATGGCTAACCAAAGGCTTGGTTGTCTTTGGCCGACAATATTTGCCTAATTTCGTGTGAATCTTAAAGGAAACTGAAATATTTACAAGTGTATTGAGCGAAATATTTATATCTTTTTTGTGAGGTTCTGTTTTTAAAAATCAGCATATAATTTGTTACCCTCATTTCTTTGCCACGCAAGCCTCAGTTGAAGACAGTAATGCTTTTCCAAATACTGACTGAGAGTTTATCACCGTGTTCTGTCGACAATTTCAAAAGCATGTCTGAAAGTCCCTGTAGCCTTTGTCAAGGTGTTACTTTCCGAAGTTGTTCTTGCAGTTTAGACAAAGTGTCTTGCCAGCTTTCTGGTCTGCTGTTCTGACTTTGAGCAATGATTCCTTTGGAGCCGAGGTAGGCGGAAAATGCTGAAGACTCCAGAGAGTTCGTCGCACAAGCTGCGCCGGGAACAGAGGCCGCTGGTAGCTCTGATACACAAGGCAGAAGCGCCGGCGATGCGTGGAAGAAAAGGGAGTGTGTTGGGGAGGTTCCAGGGTATTCCCTGCTTCCGTGTAAGCTCAAGGAAGGGTAGGATCTGACAGATACTGGACTGTAGAGGTATGATGAGTCGAACGAACCCATAATGCTATCGATTGCGAAGCTCTTTTTAGTAGGACGAATGTATCTTAAGCTGGGGTACATGCGATACTCATCGCCGCGATACGGGTAGAAGGAAGAGTGCGATGAAAACGAGTTTAGTCCTCGGAAATACGCCGATTGAGGGGAGCTTCCAGCAAATTTCAACGGATTGCTCCGTCTCACGCGGCGCCTCGCTCTTCTTCGTCTAAAATCGCCGTTGGCGAAATCTTCAAGGTTCGCTGGATGTATCGCCCAGTAGTTGCCTTTGCCGTTCTCGCTGCGACCTGCCTTAATAAAGCATTCGTTTAAAGACAGGTTGTGTCTAATGCTGTTTCTCCAGCTCTTGTCCTTGTTTCTGTAATAGGGAAAGTTATCTGAGATGTACTGGTAAATGTCCCCCAGAATCATCTTCTTGTTTGGGCAACTCAAAATGGCCATTGCGATCAGAGCAATGTACGAGTGAGTAGGTTTGACTTCGGGATCGGAACTACAATCTCCTTTAGTGTCGTCTAGGAGCGTTCCGTCTTGCTCCAACTTTACTGAATCGCCATCGTTGTCATAATCCAACTCCACCACAAAGCTCTGCACACATTCTTCAGAGATGCGCTCCCCTTGGTCGCTCTCAGACTGCAGTTCTTGTTCGTTCTCGCTGTCTTCAAAATCTTTATCCGTGGCCAGTAATGCCATTTCATTACACTTGTCAACAAACGGTGAACCTCGTCCGTAGTTTGCAGGATCGGCTACTCGTTCACTCATAAACTCGCTCATGTTGCTTGTGTGTTCACTTCTGAAATTGCCTGTGCCGTGCTCGTTTTATACGGTCCACTGCAGCGATAGCAAATTATAGTTTTAGTTAGTCAAACAAATACAGGACCAAACAATTGTTTCCGATTGGTTTCGGGTCGCTGACATATATTTATCACCCCCCTTATAAGTACCTATATTGACCTTTCTACAATTTGTTCTGTCTCGGCTAAACAAAGCCAAGAATGGAGCAACCGAATTACCCTGAACGCGACACGGAATCCAAGCAAATCTTCCAACGAGAACGTTTTACAAGCCGCGAGGGAGCCGGCTTCCAATAAAATTCCTTTGCTTTGCGATAACATCAGTTTTCTGGTAATTTCAGGTCTTGATTTCACCGCGTTTCTTTCATGTTATTCTTGGCTGTTAAGTTCTTTTGTAGACAAGGTGATTAAGGTAATTGCAAAGAACCGCCTCCATTGCTGTTCGACCACCCGGCCTGCAGTTCTAATAGTGGCCATGTTTTACCAGCGTTAATCTCATTGGGTAAGGGTTACATTGACACTAAGACATAAAACTTGGCAAATAAGTTATGCTTTTATAAAATACTACGTCGTTGGAAGCAGCTGTTTGGTTTCTTTTCTTCGCCAGCAAGACTACAACTTGATCTTTCCGACCTTGTAACTCATTTTACATGACACTGAAACACATATAAACATGTTTTAGCAAGTTTTAAGGTTATTTTCTACACGAAACAAACTCTGACAGGATTTCGTAGCAGGTGCATGAGAAATGTGTTTTTTTTCTGTTTTCTGTTGATAAACATTTAAAATGAACGACAAAGAAATAGAGATGATGTTTCACCTTATCTCACCTAATGTGCTAAATGCGACTAACTTTTCACTGAAATTCATAAGAAATCTCTTTAGCATAGCTGAAGGATTATATTTGATACTTGCTCGCTTATTTCGGCCTGTAGTGGTGCTTCTAAACTCTGGGAAAGCCTAAAATAACCTATTACCATTAAAACTGAGCTGAGAACATCATCTAATTTAGAAATTTAGATCTAAGTGTTTTTGGTCGATAATTTTCGAAATGCTTACAAAAATTAGGCGTCAAACGTAATGTTTTGTCTCACAATCTTAGTAAAGTTGGAATTATGTTTATGTTTCTTAACTAACAAAGGAATGTGGTTTAAATCCACCGCCTTATATTTTTGCAAATTCGAAAACCTTTTTCTCGTTCGAGAGGCAACCGCCGCCTTCCTCAGCTCTTTTTGCGATGTCGAGTTTACGGAATTCATTTCATAGTTTGTACTGTTTGTAATGGCTGTATCTTTTTACTGTTAGATCAACTTCAAACAAATTAAATCTCCCCTTTCACGCTGGACCAAATAGCTTTCATGATCAGATAAAACCTTTGGCACCCAGCGAGTAATAAATTGATTAGTTCTTACAATACCTATCGCTCGAAGCTGCTTTATTTTCGCGTAAAATTGTCGTTAAGCCAGGCAATAGAATTCTTTGTAAAGATGAGTTTTTCTTTAATTCGGATTACGAAATAAAGCTAAGACATTTGAAACACGGCTCAGACAAAAGATCTCTAAATAATAGAGATATCAATAAAGATTATATATCGTAAATATGACTAAAAACCACATGACTGTCGATGTTTTCATTTTTGCCGACATGTTGCGATGCAACTAAATAGCTGATTTCATAATTCACTTATTCTGGAATGGCAAGCTGGTAGAAAAATGTTTTGTTCACTTTAAATTCGAGTTAAAAGAGAAAATAATTCCTTGTCTATTTGCATAAACCTAAACTGTTAATTATAATTTGCCGCTTGCTAAAAGTTGCAGAAAATATTCCTCCTTCTATTTATCGATAAGCAAACTAGGAATTTTTATCAACATTGATCAATTTTTTTGCGTTTGCCTTCTCAGGTGGTGTCGCAGAAATGTGGTGAGGAAACTTGAAAGGAATTCTCTGGAAGCTGCGATCGGTGCACCGCAATATAACTTTTGCATTTAAGTTTGTTTTTCTCGCAGCATGGCCCCTAAATACACAAAGATCAGTTTTGATAAATCCCCAGCTGGTTTGCCCCGAGTTTATGCTAAGAAAGAACAGTTTGTCGTTAAAGAACAATGAATGTGCCCTGTGTGTGGCAAACAACATGTAGACTTAACTTGTTTGGCTGTGTAGCTCTGAAACATATTTTATTTGACTTAAATGAATTTCGGATACGCGTCGGCTTTGCCATTATTTTTTATCACGAAGAAAGTTTAATTTAAAAATTGGCGTTTGGCGTACATGATTTATTTCGTACAAAGGCAGCCCAATAAACGAAAATGTGGAACACATATTCAAACGACAAATTATCGCTATTTCTTATCCAATTCCGCTCTGTTTTAGCTTGCTTTCACCTCTTGATCAGAATAAGCAAAAAAGCGTGATATGAAATTGTTTCTATGTGCACAAAAATCCACTTCATTGGGAAAAATAGAAGTACATAAAATATAAAAAGGTCAGGTGGTTTTTAGCACTTTTTATTCCACAGCAAATATATTTCGCATTTAAGACACTATTTTGTGGCTATGCTCTATAAATCATCCTGGCTTTTCAAGACAATTTAACTTAATTATTCATGGCCATTAGAAAGTGTTGTTCAAATCATTTTTGTTGCGTTTAGGTCAGGGTCAATGTTAACCACCAAAAACAGTCGTAGTTTTTGCCTCTGGTGAAGGGATATGAAATCCACCGCGAGGATCTGCTTACAAAGTTATAACTGTACGCGGCATGTTAATCTGCGTGGATAGAAAGTGATACTAGTATACAAGATCCAAAGCTATTGTATTATATTGGAAAATTGAGTAGATTACTGGCAGGCAATGATGAATTAGGTCAATTAAGAAGATTAGCAAGTTGTTTTATTGTCTATTTCATTATAACATCATTGTTTGAATACCGACCCCTCCCCCCGAGGGCAGGTGTCAACGAATTTAGCTTAATTGAATCTCTTTCAATCAAATATCGGTTTTTCTATACCAAAGAGAAAACTTTCTTTGTAAGGCGATATTTCTTTAAATTTTCAATTGTTTAGGTGTATTTTGCGTTCAGGTAAAGTAAAAAGCCGATAATAACAGCGGGTAAAGAATAACGGTGTTATAAATTTTGCTATAACTGAAGGCAAAATAAACCATTCCCTGAAATATTCGCAACCGACGCTCGGCAGTTCACGAGACACTTTCTCTTGACTTCGTCTGTGTAATATTCTGTTCTACTTGTTTTCTTTTTGTGACAACTTTAGCAATTAAACGGGGTGAAAAGAACCAATATCCGTTTCTTAAGGCAATACGGTCATTCAATATCATACTAAATAAACTTAAGTCAACTCATTTACCATTGAGTTGTATTGAAAACCTAGTTAAATGGTTTTTCCGTTTCCTGGAAACGAATTCGTTCAGGTTTTAAGTAGTGAACAGATATCCGATGAAAACGCATTTTACAATCGACGGTGATTTAATTAAAATAAACGGTCATAAATTCACGTTTCGTTCTAATGCGAGCAGGAAAAGTCTTTTTCGGAAACTTAAAATACATTTTTTTTTTCTTTTATCTGCCTGTAATTGCTTGCTTCTTGCTGTAAAAAGATGAGTAATAACTAATGAAGCAGTTCTGAGTTATATTTAGTTATTCCTGGCCTCGTTTAGCGATAATATCATCAATTTTGACTTCCATAAAGCGCAGTAAAATCACTTCCAGATCTTCGTGTACTTCTCATATCGATATACCCCTGAAATTTAGCCGAACAGATATATATTATATCAGTCTTAAATATGTTAAACTGAAATAATCCCAGCTTCAGATGTGGAGCTGAAAATACACTAGTTTGCTGAAACGATTTAAAATCAATAAACTCTGACGAAGGCAATATTCAAATCATCTCTGAATGACCAGTATATTGAGTCACATGGCTTCCTGATCAAGAGATTATATTCCATGATTGCAAAGTCCTAAGTCGATAAATTGTACCTGAGAAGCCTAGAGGTTTTAGAACGTAAATAAAATAAATATTTGCTAAATCATTATTCGCCACAATGTCGGTTGCCTAGGAGAATATTGTACATTTTTAGAAAAACATCGCGAACTTAGATACATGTGGGGGGCTAGGACTCCTAAATTTAAAAGAACTGTGAAATCGTTTTATTCAAAAACAAACAAGAATTAAATCGACAGTCTGGATATTGCTATAAATGTTGACTAAACTAATAATAATGCAAGATATATTTTCACTTTAAAATTCCCAAAATACACCGAAGTGAAAGGATATTGAATATAAATATATGCTGATCTATTCTATTGTCATCTTCTAAATAACGAGCTTATGTTACCCTGGAAACAGATTTCATGCGGTTTTACCAGAGATTTGTCTCACAACGGAGCTTTACCACGGAATTTTTTTGTTAGTCCAAGTCAAACAAAGCAATGAGTCCAAAAGCAGGGAAACTTCAAAGGCTTTTAGTAAAACGGGCCGTCACGCAGCGTTTCTCACTGAAAAGGACGTTGCGTGACTTTTCAAACTTGAACACTGTCATCAGAGCGAGGTGAAAAGTGGAAGCGCAGTGCAATAGCCGCGTTTTAAAGATTCTACCAGCATCAACAATCTTACTTTTAATTTTCTGAATTTTTGAAAGAGAAAATGCATTGTTTGATCTTTAGCTTTTTAAAAGATACCTAGTAGTTGACGAGATTAGATTTTCGTGGCATTGTTCGTGGTACTGTTATTTCACAATATTTCCAGTTCCAGTTAAACAACAACCGTTAAACAAAATATATCTTAGGTTCAACAGACACCATATCTCAAACTGGCGTTTAACCAGTGATATTACACTTAAGTGATATTTGCCCTCTCGACACCACTTTCTTTAACTTACAGTAAGCATAATAAAGTCATTTAACAACATTTAATGACGAGAAAAGAAATATTGCTTTATTGTGTTGAATACTGCTATTGGCAGAGAGGAAATTTAAATTTCAATAGGAAAGTTACAGAGCCCGTTAATTGTTGGCAAATTGTCAGAACCAAGTGTTATTAAGAGCAAGTATGCATTTTCTTTTTTCATGTTAATCAACAGTGATGAAAAGTTTGGGATCAACTCTTTGTCAAAAATATCCGACACAAGCATGTAGACAATGGTTTCCATAGTAACTAAGAGCCGGTTATCTCGAACAGATCCAAAGCTTCTTTGGAAAGTATATCAAGAAATATTAATTTGCCGGCACACGTAAGAGACCTGATATGGCGAATAGTTTTGCCGTTGGGGGACTCCGCCCCAAAGCCCTGGGAACGAGGTTGATTCCGCCTTTAAGGACTACCCTTTTCCAAACACATTTAACCATTCCTTCATGCCTTTCAAGTGGTCGTAACTCAGCTGATAACATGTTTCATTGTAGCTTTTTCTTCCATATATCTTGTTAATAAGCTCAATATATAAGCCATTGATTTCTAGAA
>CM042748.1:2488330-2490830 GCA_022496165.2 Catalaphyllia jardinei | reverse complement strand
TTCGGCTGATGAGAGACTGGAACAAATGGTAAGGAAATTTCCGCCGTTCCTTTCCAAACTGAAAAAGAGGACTACCTCTGGAGGTGACCCACAACTTCCGAACGGATTTTACGGAAAATTAATGTTCCATTTGATTTTCAACCGCAATTTCAGGATTTTTTTGCTAAATGGTAAGCGCCCTTCGTCACCACTGCCGGTAATACCTTTCGGCATTGTCGCCTACGCTTTAATTTTACACTTTATTTGAATAACCTGTCCTAAAAACGCTGTATATATTATATCAATGAACAGGAGCGTTGTATGAGTGACGAGAAACCGAGTGCAAAAGACCACAGATACGCGAGAGCTACAAAAAGGTAAAGTTAACTGAGCTGCTGTGTTTCAAATGTTCTCTAATCGTCAAGTAAGACTTTTTCCATTTTGCAATATTTAGACACAAGCGCATTATTTTCTATAAATAGGTCGCGATAACGGACGGTGCGAGACATGAATTCATATATTGTCACGGTGTTTTTCTGATATTTACAATGTACAAACTTAAACGTCAATTTGTTTCGGTTATTCACTTTCGTCAACTGTCAAACAAAAGAACTATTTGTTACAACAACCGAGAGATGTACGAAAAAAAACGGTATTTAGGGATATTTGGCTTGTTGTCTCATTTGATATTGAACAATGTGAAGTAACGGGACCATGCATCTCAATTCCACTTTCTCAATATTACACTGGCGACAGAAAATAATAAAATCATGCACGGAAGGGTATGCGAGTTACTGCAAGTAAGTTGTATTACGCACTCATCAGAAAGACAACGATTTTATCCTCTGCCCTGTCTGTCATGTTCAACTGCATCGAAAAATTGGCAAGCACGTGACTATTCTTCAATTATTGCAAAGTCATTAAGCTTAGCCGGCACGTGCTTGCACAAACAATGGTTTCCATAGCAACTAACCACAACCTTTCGGGAGAGAAGTTGAAAGAGGCTCATTTACCAAGACTAGAACGTAATGGCCTGAGCCAGTCTCTCCAAAATAGTTAAGTAATATATCACTAGTCAGTTCAGCTGAGTAATATCGGATGATAAACGTTTGTACAAATGTTGAACTAGCGTGAAATTTCGTTATAAATTTGGACATCTGTTGCACTTTAGGTTGTTTCTTTGACGTTTTCACTTTTAGAGTTGGTTGTCCATGACGATTCGCTAGTTAGTTCAATATTTCTTTGATGTTGGATTACAGCTCGTTACATTTATGGTAACTTGGTTGTAGAAGAGAACGTGCGTTCTTCAGAACTACTTGTTATAGATGACGTTAGTTGTTAAAATCCACATTTAATTAAGTGTACTCTTTTGAAGTAACTTATCTTCTCAATTGTCATAGCAACGGGTGTGTAGTTGCCCTAGAAACAGATTTGGGGTTCCTCTACTTTTGTTTGACTTTTTTACTATTTGGAAGACGATGAGACGCATTGGTTTAAAGACCTGCCTTTTTTAATCTGTTAGTTCTCAATTCAACTCCTCGACCACATTGCAGCTCCTTGCGTAAATAGCCAAATACGAATAATTGAAGGTAGCGGAACAGAACATTTCAACTGTGTATTCTTGAACCTTTGTATTAGCCCACAAAGTGTTCTAAATTTCATTACTCATAATAAATTGGCTCCATTCGGCATATTTTTTCAGCTTGGAGACATTTTCGCCATGATCTTTCGAAATATCTGCCCTAGTTATCGTTTCGCTGTGTCTTGCCCTTATACTATTACATTCTCAATAAAACAAGAACAAATACGAAACATTAGGACTTAAAAGCCACATCAACATTCTTCGTTTTCAATTCAACTTTTTATAGCGATGTTTAACCATTCTCGTTCCCAGAGGCCGAACTTTCTTTTGGTCAGCACCAATGTAGGTTTCAGTTCGAGTTTAATACATTATAAATTGTTGCCGTAGTCAGGAGATTACACGGGCGCAGTTTTCGCGAAGTATGCATGCAGTTTTCCACCATTTTCTTCCCAGCATTGTGAAATAGAGCATAATAACTTTTCTGAGTCATTCAGACCACTCAGACATTCGGATGTTTCTAATATGTTCAAGTTTCTGCGAAGTACATGTTTGTCTACCTGGATGAATACAAGTTATTTGCCCGGTTACGAGCAGCTAGCTACTACAACCAAGAATCGCGACCTCTGGAAAAGTCCAATTTTTGGAGCATGCGCAGAAAAATCTTTTTGTATTCTCAGCCAATCAGATTGTCAGACCTGACTCTCAGGGTAACGGGTCCGTGAATCGCAGACGTCCGGTGTCGGACCTTCCCAGAGGTCGTGATTTTTAGTGCTGACCAAAAAGACTACGGCCTCTAGGGACGAAAATGTGTGTTACCCCCTCAGCCTGACGATCAACGGAGTTTCCTTCGTATTTTCTTACATTTAACATACATACATATACTTGAGTAAAAATAACACACAAATTGCGGTTATAAACATAACGAGACAACGCATGTTG
>CM042748.1:2459205-2474258 GCA_022496165.2 Catalaphyllia jardinei | reverse complement strand
ATTTGATTGGATCTTGTTGGCACGAAGCTCTCTAGAACCTCTAATTTCATTGGATCTTGTTAGCACGAAGCTCTATTGTTTTAGGGCTAGGGTCCATTGTTACCATTGTTTGTTGATAATTTTCTCAACCAATCCTGTGAGACGTTCCGAAGAGCTTCGTGGCGGCCCATCCACAGAGCTCTACTTTGACAATGTTATGACAAATTTCATGATCAATAACAGGACAGACGCATGAAAAACTGACGTCATTTTGTTAACTTTTGCCTAGTTCCTAGGCCTCAGTATTTTAACCTGCGTGGCAGGCGTCCGAACGGGAGGGAAAGAGGAAACACGAGAGCGCGAAAAAAAACTGGCCCCTAAAAAGATTTTTAGGGCCCACTTAGGCCCCCAAGTGAAATTTTCTGGCTGAAATACATTGAGTTCTGTTGTGTAAAAAATTACCTTACAAAAGTTGCTTGCATTTGATTTTCACAAGATAACGCAGAGAAAACTCACAGTCCAGAGCGCGAACTCTCCGATGAACAACATATAGACGACGAGATGGTAGTCGAGGAAATCAACCCAGATCAGCAACAGAGCGAGGAGTGGGATCTGGAAGAACTAAGCTATCAAAATAAACTTCACAGGCCTTATCGCGACACGAAGAGTCACGTGAGCGAAAAATACGTAGATGATGACGTCACTAGCCAGTCAAGTTCTGTGACTACGTCATCGATGGACTCGAGAGAGATTAGAACTAGAGTGAAAAAAAGTTTGGATAAGAAGCAAAGAGACATGCGCAGGAGAAAGCGAGGTGAAGCGTCCGCCGTGACGCGGTCAAGGCGGGAAAATAGAGACGCTGTTAAGCACGGCGCGCAGTCTTGGCACGACGGTTGGTGATTGGACGATACACTGGAAAGTTACCTTTGCGACAGCTGAGCCCTTGAGGGAAATTGTAGTTTTTTTTCAGTCCAGTGTGATAATGACTCTTTGTAAATATCATACTTTCAGCTCTCGTCACGAGCATGTCATCATTATAATTGCAATAACCACGGCAGAGCAGAGTAAGGCATTAATTAATCTTGATTTCCATTGAGGAATTCAACACAGACAAGCATTTCTCAAACTTTATTAAATATCACGTGGGAGGCTCAATCCCAGGCCCTCCACAGTCAATATTTACATCAGCAAAATTGCATCCGTCTCTCAAATAAATAGCCTTACCAAACAAGGATTGTACCTCGTTTCCACTTTCTGACGAGAGACTGGGAACAAGATTGAGTACAACCCAGTACCTAAGAAAGCATTACTTTCAATCGACGACTTTTAATAGGTTGTATCCGATGTTGCCTTCTCGTATCCACGTTGAATTTTTAACCGTGAAAAGTCCTTTTAATGCTGTGTGGCAACATCACAATCATTTCAAGAGCAGAAAACTTGAAGAGTTACAAATATATTAATTATGAAAACTTTGCAATTCTCTTTTTTCTATAAACTCTATAAAAAATCTGCAGCTTCTGACAGCTGTATGAAAACTTGTGGGGATTTTTAAAAAAGGATAAAAACATTGTACGCATAGAGAAGAAATTTGCATTGAATTTTGACAAAGTTTCACTCTTTCCAACTGTTACTAGGGCGGTCACGCAATCACTCGTATTGGTAAAAAACTTCGCGTGATAGCCCAGGTAACAACAGGTGCTAAGGAAATTGCTTTATCTGTTGACAGTAAATTTTAAAAAAACGTTTTGGGCAGGTTCGTGGATCGGTAACATAACCATAGTGCCATCGGACTCCCTAATTTTTGACTCGGAAATATCCCTTGAATGTATGGAAACAATACATTCTTGTCCCCAGAGCCCACGATCCTTCTGACCTGTGGCAGGGATAGAGAGCTCTGGTTTGACCCAGCACCGGAAGTCCGCATTTCACGGACTTCCCGTCAAATCTAGCAAATCTGATTGGTTGAGAATGCGAGCCGAATACTCTGCGCATACTCGGAAAATCGGGTCAAGCCAGAGCCCTCGATCCCTGCCACAGGTCAGAAGGATCGTGGGCTCTGGGGAATTCGAAACAACACTGAAATTTTTGTTCAAATCACTGAGCATGTCAGGCGAGCAGACATCCACTGGTCACTGGTAATGAGTTGACATGATACCCTTTCTCTCTGACACCCAATCAGGAGCTATGATGAAATAGCCTCGATTTCGTGTGCTGGTGTTGGTAAAAAATGAGTTATCGTGCACGTAGTCGTAGTCTTCATAAGCCGGGTTGTATGCTGGGTCAATACGGGGTCGTAGCAGGTGGCTAAGAGTTGCGTCACCCAAGCCATGAGATCCATACCTGGGACAGGAAAATAAAACCGTTATCATCCAACAATTAGAGGTTGTTTCTCGTGCGTGCGGATTTCAACACGAAGTAAAAATCTGTGTGCTTCGAACGCTTTGGAAAGCAGGCTTGATTCTATTAATGACGCAGTAGACCATATTCAACGGTGTTAGACTGGAACTAACTTGCAATGGAGGCTCATGGGATATTATCCTCAATTGCAAGCTAGCTTGGGTACAAGTCGAAAACCGAGAATACAATGGTAGCTTAGGGTAGAGCGCTTATTGAAAAGGGACGCCAAGTAATCTATTTCTTTTTTGCGACATGAACATCGTGATGCGATAAAACACTAAATAAAGACCAACAGAGAATGGAAGTCAATAACTGTTACAGTAGGAGTTCGCCCAGCCAAAACCACCTCTGTGCTGTTTATAAATTCAGTAGAAAGTTAGTATGTCCAATGTTACGTCCCAATGAGATAGCAAACTACATAATCCATGATTGTAATCACAAATATGTCCGACAAGCCAGTTCTCTTTAGGGCCCTTTTTTGGAAGAGGGTGCTTATTGAAATAAATATATCTTATTAGACGTTTTGTTGTGTAGTATCGCTGAGTATTTTTACGAGTTGTGCCGTATTTTGGCGAGCCCGTAGGGCGAGTCAAAATTCAAACAACGAGTAAAAACTATCAGTGATACTACACAACAAAACGTCTAATAAGAGATTTATTATCCAACACGCCTAAGTTTTATGTCCGTGCGGACGAATTTCGCGGATATTTATTTACGGAGACTGCGTGACGAAAGTATGCGAAGCGGAACGGAATTGGCGCGAGAAATCCAGCTAACTGATTGGTCAACAGCAAACAAACCTGTCCAACCGGTCCTCTGGAGTACAAATACCGCGTCATATTTGTACTCGTCTTGGGGGTTATTTGTATTCTACGAGGTGCAGTTGGATAATAAGGGCGCTTATTTGAAAAGGTACACCTTCAAGTGGGACCGCCAAAAGGCAGTAGTAGTAGTAAACTTTATTTAAACAGGGTAGCCCATTCAGCTCTAAGGCTGGTCTCCAGAAGCGTCCAGTAGAGTGGGGGTACGTACTTGTTGGAAGGGACTGAATGTAGCCTCTTTCAGGCCGGCGTTCAGTTAGTCAGGGCGCAGCGCAGAAAACCGGCGCGCGAAAAAAATAAAAAAAAGCTCGGAGAGAGGAAAAGAACGCGTTCTTTCGCTTCCTCTCACCGCGCTGTTATTTTCGTGCTGAGCCTCGACTAACTGAACGCCTAGAAGAGGCTAGACTGAATGGGATAATTGCAGTAACAGAAAATATCAACGCATATAACTTACTTGTTGAGATGCTCCAGTAATCTCTTCACTCTTAAATAGTCACAAAATTCACACTTCCCTTCCGTGTGATTAAAATGATGGGAGTGCACATGCTCAGTAACTTGATTCTCAGTTGCTTCGCCAACTTTATCGTCATCTCTGAAGAAGAGAGAAAAAAGCGAAATTGAGCATTGATTTGCAGAAAATGGAAAACTACCTAACCTTGTTTCCAGGTTCTCATATCTCTCCGCCTTACCGGAACGAGAGAAGGGCAGGAAGATGAGAGACCCTGGGAACGAGTGTAAAAATGACCAACAGAACCGAGAATACGTAAATCGAAAATCTGACTCGTCCCCAGGTATCACAGGGGACTGGGTGCAAAACCGAGTCGAACGTAGTCGAACCTTCCTCAACCATGGCTACTGGTTGTTAACTCTGTTTTCTAAAAAACACGGAGTGAACACAAATACCGGTACTTCCACTCACAGGACCGCGAAACCATCCCTTTAAGAGCAATATATATTCTACTTAAAGATTCTGATCAGATCATAATCTGTTGATCCTACCTACCTCATTGACCCAACAGACTTTGGACGCGGCGGGAGCGATGGTCGTTCCGTCCTCTGTGAGCGCGCGCTCTTAGCGCGTTGCTGGTAATACAGTTCTTTTGAAAACTGAGGTCTCAATGGTTTCTCCTCTTCGGGTCTCGGTGCAGCGGGCCTCGTCGGGACTGGACTCGAATTTGCCTTTGAGAGCGTGTCCATGAAGTTGTATACCACTGCTTTTTCTGCAAAGAAGTATGCGAATGGGAAATAGTCAAGTCCACTTCACAGCTGTTAGATGGGTTGTCATGAAACGTTTCTCCCCATAATAAAGGGAAAAAGCGTTGTGCATTACGTCAGTCAAAATCATTCAGTCTCGTACCCAGAGCTTACGAGCCCCTAAACCAGACAGTATGATCTCCTCTTTGAACTTAACCATTATCGTTAATTCTCAAGTTCCTTTGAATTTACGATTATAGTTAATTTAGAACACTAACAGTCTGAACGGAATTCTGGGAAGTAAGCATTTTTGTTGAAAAAGGGCAATCATCAGTGTCCGGACAGGACTCGAAGCTGCGTATCTTCGCTTTCTAATCCTCTTCTCTAACCATTGGACCACCAAGTTGCTGGTTGGACAAAACTGGATTTTAAAACAATATAATTCATGCACTTATTCTACCCTATAGTAAGCATATATAATTACTCGCTACAAAATAAATTCAGAAAGTGAATGGAAAAGGTCGATCACCAAACCTTAACAAAAAGCTAACCTATTTAATATCTGCGCTTAAGCCTAATCAGTGTAGATAAGTGATAATCTATGCAAAACTTTATCACTTTAAACAACATTCCGTCGTCTCCTTCTTCAGTGGCCTAGTGGCTGAAAAACGTAACATTTTCTTGTATGAATGACAACTTACCATATTCGTTTGAAGATCTTAGCCAGTTATTTACACCAGGTAGGACTGGAGGCTTTTTCCTGGTCTGAAAAAAATAACCCGAAAAAACATTTTTCGTTTGGTGTGAAAACTGCTGGTCTTTGCTGCAATGTAATTGGCATGTAGTACATCAGTCTTTCGGTGACAGAGTACATTTAAGTACTAGTGAGCTAAATAACGAACGAACTTATTCACCCACGGTAAACATTTTATAGCTATTTATAACACCAAGGAAGTCTGTTTTCTCTCTCTCTCTACCATAGACATTCTATCTCTCGGGGTAACTTGACTGGCAGAGAGGAACCGCTCGCATACTCAAGGTGACTGACTTACGCAAATATATTTCTCACCTCTTGTCTTGCAGGCCTGTTATGCAACGCAATCTTTTGTCCAGCCAGACCATAAAGGCGATCTGACAAAAGAAAAAAATGCAGTTGTTTCTGTTAATCCGATTGAGCACTTTCATGTGTTATCTAGTGATGGTTCAAAAACACTTACAAGAAGCTAGATATAAGTGACCCAACCAATCAAAACAATAAGGCTGAAAACAATAACTTTTTTCCGCGCTTTTCGGGGTTCGGGCATCGAACTCTGATTCGTTGGTGTCACTTGTTATTGTATCGCGTCAGGCGAAGGGAACTTCGACCTTTGTCTAATTCCTCTACTAAGTCGTCTTGGAAATTAGAGGATCTTCATAAGATTTAATGGCTTTGTAGTCCTTAAGCCCTGGCCAAACGGAATCGCAAATAGTCGCAAGTAGCGGCGAGTTGAACGTGCCTAGAGACTTGCGTTGAGTGGCCAAAAGGACTGGCAAGTTTCCTCGCAAGTACACGCAAGTCGCAGAAAGAAAAATAATTTCAAGGCAGACATTTCATTGGCTAATAATAGGTTAATGGATATCACTTAACTTGCGTTGACTTGGGTTGGGTGGCCAAACGGTAAAAAAACTTGCGCGGACTTGCGCGCAAATTTGATCGCGACCAAAGTGAGCGCAAGTCACCGCAAATGTTCGCAAGGTCTGGACGAACGGAGTTGCAAGTATTGAGACCCAAGTTTTCAACTTGCGTTCACTTGCGGATCCGTTTGGCCAGGGCTTTAGAGCGAACATACTAACCTCGATTTCGTTTCGTGGACGTAACTTCTCCGTGCCAGGCTTCCTCTACAAGCTCTAGCGTCGGCTGAATAAATTTTTGCAACAATGCCTTTTCCGAGTGGGTGGCTGTTGTAAAATAAGATAGTCTTAGTCCCCGTCCAAACTATTGAAAACGGAGATTTCACTCTGAAAATGCATCAAATGTTTACCGTCCACACTACGTAACAATCGCCCGTCCATCTTGGATTTATTTTGTTGAGGAAAACTCAGTCAAGGAAATCACTGCTGATCGTGACTACATGTAGCTCGTTTTCGGGAAAGCTCTGTTTTCAAAATGTTTCGGCGACCACATGAAAACGAACAGACGGTTTTCAAATTCTTCGTGTTTGAAGAGCGTTTTGGAAGCTCCGTTTTTGTGACGGATAAGTGTGGACGGTAGGCCGTAGAAATGAAGCTCCGTTTTCAAAAGTCTCTGATATAGTGTGGACTGCCTTAATTACTGCATGAAATAGTTAATTAGGTATCTTATTCTGAGGAAAACAAAGACAAACTCCTAAATATATTTTTTCGTCCCCATTCCGACATGCACTAGCTATCTAGCTTGGATAGCAGAAATTTCCTTTCCTGATTTATCAGCCGGAGTGAGCGAGCAAGCGTTTTGGTCTCAATATTTTCAGTCTGTATTTTGCACCTGCTCTTTTCAGGAGTTTTCCATTTTTTCGGGTGACAATATCAAGAATTTTGTTTGCTAAAGAACCCGTCTGTGTAATTTACACAAAGAGTATTGCCTTGCCTGTAACATTTATTAGTCGCAAATTCCTTTGTTGTAAATTCCAGGGTCTCCCAGAAAGACATTCAATACGAAAACTAACTACATTTCCGAGGTCAAAGTTTCTTGTACCCTCTTGAAACCTTCTTTTGAACAAAAGGTTTAAGAAAATGCAAGCAAACAATTAGATTACAGTAGCTTCGCAGCTTGGTGCGACGAGCGAACAGTGGGATTAATACTTTTATTCCACTAACTCTCTTCCTGTCCACTTTGCCATTGTCTATAACACAAACCACAGTACTGTTGCTACCCAAACTGGCTGTAAACCTTACAGCGCGTGTGAAAATCGTTCGCAGAGGAATGTGCGTTCAATTCAGTTGGGTAAGACCAGCTTTAGCTTTTTTGCGATGACTAAAGATAACTAAATTTAATTTTAAAGTACTTCGTAACAATGTAATTCTGGCTTCGAGAGTAACCGTGACGAAAACCCGTTCTCTTTGTGACCTGCATTTACGCAATGCCATGCCATTTTTGTGACCAGAACGTATGTTATGTAGGAGAACTTGCCTATACGTAGATCTGAAATGCCAAAAGTAACTTAAAATACCTGTAGATCTAGAGTCATCGGGCGTTGTAATGGCAACATTCAGTCGGAAATCTCGTGGTTTATCGGTGTTTACAGTTGACAATGCTCTCTCAAAATCTTCTTTAAAGTTCAGGTAATTGCCGGTTTGGTTTGCCCGCACCGTCTTTCTGTCGGGTTTCTGAAAATCAAAAAAAGCGATATTTCACTCAGTTATATTATTACTAAGCAATACCTTTTTACTAAGAAAATAACTTGGCAGGCGGTAAGTTCAGCAAAATACCCCGTCGCTAGATGAGACAAAAAAGCCATTCTAAGTCGCCGTGTTGCGTGAGTTTTGGAACTTCAAAGTCAGACGGCACTGCGCTTGGTAAAAGATGAAAGAAAACGAGAAATAATTCGCTATGACAAACCTTTGGTACTGGCGGATGGTGCCGACTGCCACTGAATCCACGAGCCTTCTGGAGATGAAGTTGAAAGCCCGGTCTCTTGCTGGAGTAGTCCGTGGTATAGATTGATTTTCCCATTGTGTGTTTCTCGGGGACCAAATTCGGTGGCAGTTGAACCCATTGAGGCATCTTCACCACGATCAAATTTAACCTTAAGGCAGTGAGTTCACTTCAAGCCAACAGTAACTGTAATAAACTTAATTTCTTATCTGTCTACATTCACGGCAGATTGCCGCTATCTCGCATGTATTGCCACAAGCTGCCTTTAGACGTAAACGAAAGCTAGTCGTCATGGGGAAACCAGGACCTGTGCGCTGATTGGCTGTCGCGATAATACTTAGTACTTATTAACTAATTGTTTCTTTTGCGGTTGATTGTTGATATTTACATAATTCGATGTCAATTTCATGTCGCTTTGTCGTGCATTGTTCCGTGACTGTCGTCATTTTCTAGCTGTAAAAATTCCAAAAATGGCGTAAAAATTCAAATAATGATTTGCGTTAAACATTTTTGCCCAGGTGAAACTGAGTTAATTTAGATTTGTAGAGACCTTCACTTCATACTGGTGGCTAAAACAAGTATTTATTTATGTCAGAAGTCTAATGAAGGGGACTGTTTATTCCTTAGAGAATAACACACCTGAATAACACTTCGGTTATTCGGTGGCTCGATCGGAGGTAATAAAAGTTAATTCATAAAATTGGATACCTTCAAAGCCAGCTGTCACGCAGGGGCCATCTGTTTCTGCCGAGTTGAGATCAACAGCTATTGACCAACAAACAACATGATTCCTTTGGTTTCAGCATACCCAAATGTGTTATTCTCTTTTCTCAGTCCGGTTAGTTTACTTGCGGAGGTAGATTCCCTTGTTTTGACTTCAAGTAAGCGACTTGTGCAATCCACCCCATTCTCAGCTGTCTCAGCGGGGCTATAAGTGAAACGTAGCTTGGTCCAGGCCGGGGAAAAAACTAGACTGAACCAGAAATCCGTCTTTTTAGCGCTAGAGCAATAGGCTCTTGATTCACTGCCGATGTAGTGTTCTTTGAAGTCCCTCTGAAAACATGGTCAGAAATTAAAATACATGGCAGCATATTAAAAAGACCGAGATAAACGCCCGAGGAATAAAAGGCACGCGCGGGCGCGATCAACCCTGACTCGCCTTCTCCCCAGTTTCCGAACTTCCTCGTGCCTTATCTCAGAAACGGAGAAGTGAAATGTGATTGTTTTTTGGTTGTTTCTTGCTATCAAGACTAATATAAAAAGGATGTGAACACTAATGTCTATTTTCTACTTAACCAAAGCTGAGGGATGAGTCCCGGTGTGACAGGAAATGAATGTACTCCGGAAATCCTGGATGTGTTCAGTTGAGGCGGAACTACATTTTAGTTGGGGGAACACGCCCTTTAACACTGCCACTATTTTAGGACAGCTAGCAAAACTTTAAGCGATACCACACACTAAATAGTTAAATAAGAATTTATTCGCTTTGTTTCTTACATTTTTTATTCATTCATTTGCAATTTTTTAACAAAAAGAACGAATGGTAGCCCAACGAAAAATAATTTAAAAACCTTCTTTGCCAAAAAATTATTAAAAATTATAACACCATAGAGTCTCCAGTAGCTCAGTGGTTAGAGCATCCGACTAGATCACGGAGGGTCGTGGGTTCAAATCCCATCTGGGGCTCGGATTTTTCCGAGTTCTCCAAACATTGAATTTATCATGTGTTTGTTGTTTCATCTTTAATATACTCACTTTGGAGGTTGGTTGGTTGCATCTTGATATGCTTTAAAGTGACAGCGCGATGCTGTTAGTGAGTTCATGTCTGCCTGTCATTACTTGTAGCCGCGTGATGCGGTTCAGTCCAGGCCCATAAATTGACCCTTGCTCGCCATAGAGCCTCCAGTAGCTCAGTCGTTAGAGCATCCGACTAGATCACGGAGGGTTGTGGGTTCAAATCCCATCTGGGGCTCGGATTTTTCCGAGTTCTCCAAACATTGAATTTATCATGTGTTTGTTGTTTCATCTTTAAAAACAAATAAATAAATAAATAAATAAATAAATAAATAAATAAATGACGCACCAATCACAGTTCCGTAGGATCAGAGCCTCTTTCATCTCGTTTTTTGCTTTATCTTTTATTACACGGAAACATTCGCTTATGTACCGTAAGAAGAGGCTCTGCTTGCAGGGTGTTATGACAGAAACCGGTAGAAAGATTACCGGTAGGAAAAAGAATTGGGCTTCTTTTCCTCGGGGATC
Source organism: Catalaphyllia jardinei (assembly GCA_022496165.2). NCBI lineage: Eukaryota > Metazoa > Cnidaria > Anthozoa > Scleractinia > Caryophylliidae > Catalaphyllia > Catalaphyllia jardinei. The sequence continues at coordinate 2,463,992 of CM042748.1, read as the reverse complement.
AAATGTTTTTGTTCTGCTTACAAAACGTGTATTTCTTTTATAAACAGGTACAAGGTCCATCTTTGGGAGTTTCCCTTCGATAGCTTCTATTGTCTTGTCTGGGATCAGTTTCCGCTTTTTAATTGCAATGCGCAGCTTCCGCCTTTCTCGGAAACGAAAAAGAAACTTGGTTCGAGGAAAGCTCGGTTTGTCGAACTCTGGCTAGAGTTATAAAAAGCCTGAAATTACCTCGTTGCTAGTCAGTGAAAAGTTAAGCGAATCATGGAGGAATCACACAGGAAAGTCTTAAAGAAGTTGCGGCCAAAGATCTCAAGAAATATCAATGTAAGAAGAGTAACCGAGTCACTCTTTTCTGGAGAAATTTTAGACGAGAATGATCGTGAAGAGATATACGCAGAAACTACCACCGAGTACAAGGCATTGCGTCTCTTGGATTTACTGCCGCGAAAAGGTTCCCAGGCGTTCCCAGTATTTATGCAAGCTCTTCGCGACTCTGGCTCTGTTTCCGGCTTAGCGAATGCTATTCAGTCGGAATTGTCGATGTCAGGTATGAGTCAGAGAACGTTTTGATTTTGTATGTGCGTGATCGGTGCTCGACATGACACCTTTGCCAACACGTGAACTTGGAAATGTTTTGATCATTCACCGCCTACCTGTAATCGGGAAGGTGATAAAAAACGCCTACGTTCTCTTATTATTCTGTAAGTTTGGTGTAAAAGAGGTGAAATAATGATTAATGTAGCATTATACAGTGAAAAAAGCTTACGCTTAAGTAAAATTGTAATTGAAAATCGACCTTTCCGGATATTCTTGGTTTTCACGTGACGTCATAAATAATTCTAAAATGTAAAGTCGCGGAGCCCCTGAGTTTTCCGCTTTCTTTGGTTATTGAACATCCTAGATACATTTCCTTTTGAAGTTTTTCAGTTCGATATATAGCATAGTATAGTAGGGCATTTGAAATTCGGTGTTTTCACGCCACAGGACATCAAGACGTCCGACAGAATTGCCACGTATGTGTGAAAAAAACTACTTATTCAGTGATTTTTAGCAATCTAAACTGTTGAGGTATTGTGAAAAGTGTTTATGTGAATATCTGCTAGTTCAAAGGGGCGAACGGATCGATTTTTATAGCCGAAGTGAATTCCAGATGTTTTCATTGATTTCCGGCCGCCATTACTGTGTCCCTCTCCAGGACACAACTATGGCGTTTCCATACTGAGCTCTATAAATTTGTGTAAAACATTTTGACGGCGCAAAGACCTGAGACTCAGCAAAGTAGATAAGCTAGTAATCTCCTATAAAATCACCAATTCTTGACTGTTTTTATTCAATAGTTTTGATTTTATTTTTTCGCTGCGTGACAGTGAAAACCAGCAATTGATTTCTTAGCGGCTGTAAAGACAAACGTGCCATGATGGCTGACAACTTCAAGTGACTTTATTCCATGTGCTTAGTCACATGACATACATTATGACTGACTAGGGAGGGGAAAGTAAACTTGTTGCCTTTTATATCACATCCTACCCTTCTTGAAAAGAAACACAATAATAAAATAATATTCTGAAAATAAATGTCACTGTCCTTGGTTTAAAGAAAATAAATCAACAACTGATCAGAGCCCATAGTTGTACAAGTCTACAGGTCAAGCCGGTTTGGTGCTACTACTTGTCTGCCACTTCGGGTGACATATGGTTCCGTAATGTTCTCCACTGCTGGTTCCTGGTATATGGGTTGCTCCTGGGATGGGATTTCAGGCAACATAATGGGAGTCGTGGGTTGATCAGACTCAGCATCCTTGGCTGGCTCTTTGTCCTGGGCTACAGTTTTGTCTAGACAAAGGGGCAGTTCTCCATTCAAACTATCATGTCCTGGTGCTGGGCATACCCGTAGATGCTGCCTGTTGCGGCGATACTTTCTGCCGTTTTCAGCCTGCACCACATAGGATCTTGGTGTATGGTGATGCTTGACTACAGTAGCTGGTTTCCAGACTTTGGAATTTGCATACGAACTTTGGTTCCAGGCTGGAGTTCTTTCATGTCCTTGCTTGCATGACGATCATGATATTTCTTCTGACTTTCTTTAGTCTTTTCCAGGTACCTGGAGATTTCCTGCTGGTTGTTACCTACTGGTTGAAGCAAGCCTTCCATCATAGGCAACTTATTTCTCAGTCGACGACCCATGAGTAATTGTGCCGGGGACAGGTCAATGTCTGGCAATGGTGTTATTCGATAATCCAACAAGGCCAGGTGCTTGTCATCATTTTTTCGCCACAACTTCTTAACAGTTTGTACAGCTCTCTCCACCTCTCCATTAGCCTTCGGGTAATGTGGTGATGTAGTGGTGTGCTTAAATCCATAATCTTTGGCAAATTCCTGGAACTCAGAACTGCTGAACTGGGGGCCATTATCGGATACCACCTCTGCTGGGATCCCATGGACTCCAAACTGCCTTTTCAACTCCTCTATCACAGATCCACTTCTTAAAAATTCCAACTTTGTGACTTCGATGAATTTGCTGCGATAGCACACAGAGAGGAGATAATGTTCTCCGCGAAACTCAAATAGGTCAGTTCCAATCTTCTTCCAAGGGAGTGATGGTGGTACAGAGGGCTTCAGTGGCTCAGAGGGTTGTTTCTTGGCATAGTCTGCACACACACTACAATTGGTGACCATTTGCTCAATTTCCACTGACATTCCAGGCCAAAATAATACCTCTCTTGCTCTTTGTCTGCATTTGACTATTCCTAAATGACTCTTGTGGATCTGACGGAGCATTTCAGGCCTAAGCGACTTTGGGACAATTAGGCGTGTTCCCTTGAAAAGGAGCCCGTCTGCTGTGGCAACTTCGTCTCGAAATGTCCAGTACAGTTTTGCCTCTACAGGAACTTGTACTTTTGTGTCTGGCCATCCATTTGTCACCATAGCGAGAACTGCTTGTAGCTCAGGGTCTGTCTTCGTTTCATTCTGGAATTCTTCATAGCGTTCATCTGAGACTGAGAGGACTAGATTAATCTCTTTGAATTCTTCGTCAGCTCCACTGTCATCACTGTGCACAGATGCTCGGCTTAAGGTGTCTGCCAGGACTTGCTTGCTTCCAGGAATGTAGCGTATCTCCACATCGTACCCACGTACATTGAGAATCATTTTCTGAAGCCTCAGTGGTACTTGTGATAAAGGCTTGGTACTGATGGCTTGGAGAGGCTTATGATCTGTCTCGACCGTGACACTTCTGCCACTGATGAAACTTGCGACAAGCGAAAACAACTGCTAACATTTCAGTTTCAATTGGGGCATACCTTGTTTCAATGTCAGTAAGCGCTCGGGAGGCGTAACACACAGGTTTGTTGTCTTGTAACAGCACTGCTCCCAGCCCCTTTCCACTGGCATCGCATTGAATAGTTACTGGCTTATCCACATCGTAGTATTGAAGTACTGGAGCTTGCGACACAAGCTGCTTAATCTTCCGGAAGCTTTCCATCTGTGGATAGTCCCAGTGGAACAATACATCTGATTTCTCTAGCTCTCTTAAGGGAGCATCTACAGTGGACAGTCTAGGAAGATACCTGCTAAGAAACTGCACGAAGCCAAGGAGCCGTTTCACATCTTCTTTTGTCTTTGGTTCTGGCATCTCATGAATGGCTTTAACCTTCTGGGGATCAATCTTCAGGCCCTCTGCGGTGAGTAGATGTCCTACATAAGGTACTTCTCTCTGGCGGATCTTGCATTTCTCTTTGTTTAGTTTTAAGCCCTTTTTTGATGCTCTTTCTAGAAATTTCATCAATCGTTCATCATGTGTTGCGTCATCTCCAGCGATGATTACGTCATCCATTATGACCTCAACACCATCCAGGTCTTCAACCATCTGGTCCATGGTTCTTTGGAAGATTTCTGGGGCACATTTTACGCCAAAGGGCAGCCTTGTGAACCTGTAACGACCAATTGGAGTGTTAAAGGTGCATAGAAGCGAGGACTCCTCGTCTAACTTTAACTGCCAGAAGCCGCTTTTGGCATCTAGAATGCTGAAGGTATTGGCACCTTGAAGACAGCTAGCCACTTCATCAACAGTTTTCATAGGGTAATGGGACCTCTTCATGGCAGCATTTAAATCTCTAGGATCAATGCACAATCTCACTGAACCATTGGGCTTCTGAACTACTACTAGTGAGTTTACCCATTCTGTTGGTTCTTCTTGGCGTACAATAACTCCAAGCTTTTCCATCTTTTTCAGTTCTTCAACAACTTTCTCTCTCTGAGGTACTGGTATCTTCCTTGGGGAATGTATCACAGGGGTAGCGCCATCAGCCAGCTCAATGCGATATGTCCCAGGCAAGCATCCTAATCCTTTGAACAACTCTGGGTAGTCATCTAACTCAACTCTTGTTCTTCCAAGTGGCGTGTTGCTGGTCAGCTGGTGAACTCTTTTTAGTAGGCCAAGTTTGACACAGATGTTTCCACTGAGCACGGATTCTACTTCGGGTTCTACAACAAAGAACCGGACATCTTCGACATTATCTTTGTACTTGGCACTCAAAACCACTTCTCCACAAGGTTTCAGTCTGTGCTTAGAGAAGGAAATCAACACAGTGTTCGTCTTTGTCAGCGGTGGCCTTCGCCTGAGATTGTTGTAAGTCTTCAGTGACATGACATTAGCTTTTGCACCACTATCCAGCTGGAAGCGAACTTCAGTATCTTCCAGCAAAATAACTTCATGAAATTGCTCATCTTCTGGAACACAGCTTGACTTTACCGAGTAAACAAACAGCGAGTCATCTTCGCTTTCTTCTT
>CM042748.1:2452119-2459105 GCA_022496165.2 Catalaphyllia jardinei | reverse complement strand
TTCTGTTTCCCGGTCGGAATCGGCTACCTCTTGTAACTGATGGACTTCCTTTGACAAACAGAGTTTCGAGAAATGATTCATCTTTTTGCAGTGTCTGCATTGTTGCCCCATTGCTGGGCATTTCTTGTGTGCTTTGTCATAACCACACCGTCCGCATTTGTGTTTCGATTCAACATCCTTCGCTTCGGTGGTCTTCTCGGTCTTCCCTTTGCTTTTATTTGAGCGCTGCCGACGATTCCATGGCGGACGTTTTTCCTGACTCAGGGTATTCACGGTTGGGTCTTCGTCGCTGGCGAGCTTCTTCAGGCTGCTGAGGTTTGTTTCGTAATTTCGACCAATTTCTATGGCCTTTTCACATGTCAGTGCGTCTGCTTGATCCAGGCATTTCTCACGCACTTTGGGATGTTTACAACGAAAAACGATCGCGTCTCGAACCATACGTTCTTCTTCTTGATAGCCACAATCCTTAACCAGAATCTTCAGATCTGTAACAAACGAGTCGAAGCTCTCACTGTCTCCCTGACGTCTTTCGTTAAATTTCAAAGCAGCCATTATGTGGTTTTTGCGTGGCGCGCAATATTCTTCGAATTTCTTCAATACGACCTTCAATTTCGCCGCATCTTCGGGTTTTGTGAATGTGAATCCTTCGAATACATCCAACCCTTTATCGCCTACCCACAGCTTCAGGTAGCTCACCTTCACGCTCTCTTCTTTCTCATGCAACGGACCGTCAAAAATGCATTCTGCTTGTCGACTGAAACAGCGCCATTCTTGATGCAAATCTTGAGCGGTCCACGATATGAAGCATGCTATTAAGCTGCAAAATTGTAAACAGATATAAATATGCTGCCTCTTTTGCCTGATCACGGTTGAGATAAAAACTTTGGTGGACATGTTTAGTTTTAGATTTTAGAAAATGAAGACATCATGTGAAAACAGTCTATAATGCAAGTGGTAGTGCAAAAAAATGCTGTGATAAGCAATCTATTTTATCGAATTTAAGCCATAAGAATGTGATGGGCACTTTTCTTGTCAACTAATCATGATCAGTAATATAGCCTGTTCTCTGGGGAAGGTAATTACTAAACAAGGGTAATTTGAATGGAGGGAGCAAATATAAATAACCAGAAGTAATTTGATTATTTCACTAACAGGGGCTTGCAATTGGAGAGCTGGCAAGGGTATCTGAGTGGTCAAACTAAGCATTTTGCCAAAACAAAATATATTGAACTGCTTCAATTAGTCTTTAAGATTTTGTTTTTATCACTTTATGGATTAAAGATGGTTTAAATCACAAACACGCAATAGGTAGTCTAGATGTTCATACCTTGCCCCTGATCTTGTTCGGTTTCTGAAGCTGGTCTTCGATAAAGGAAAAACTAAATGATGAGATTGTATAATATCAAATGCATGCTGATTTCCTACTTGATATTGTAGCTAATTCTTCTGTTGCTGATGCATTGGAAAGCTACTGTCAATTTTGGCCTAATAAAGAATATTAAAATAATAAGACTATAGTATCATTCATACATATCCTTTACGATCTGCATTGTTATATAATAATATTTTATTCATGTAATTTGAATTAGCACTCACTCTTATTTGCAGGAGAAGAACCTGCTGGGGAAAGCAATGAACGTAGACCAAGATCAGTTGGGCTTCCAAGAAAGGTCCCCAAATTTGTCGGAAGGATAGATGTTTGTGAAGAAATCACACGTTTGTTGGTAACTGATCAAGGTGATGATATCACTTGCCTTGTAACCATAGTTGCTCCACCTGGGTTTGGCAAGACGACCGTGGCCACAAACATCGGTTACAGGATGTTGGAGGAAGGAAAAGATGTTCTACATTTTTCACTCAGAAATGTGTGTAGCATGAACCGTGCAGCAGAACACATGCTGGAGAAATTGGTAGGCAGACATGCAGGAGAAAATCCAGTCAAGCAGCTGACAAGCTCTTTGAGTTCCTGTTCACACCAGACTGTCCTTATTTTAGACAATGCTGAAGACCTTCAAATAGGGGATGAGTCAAACTTTGAAGATTTTTTAGAAGAAATCGGTCAACATGCATTAAATGTTGTCACAATCATCACAAGTAGGAATGCAGTGTCAAAATTGGAAGTGTTCCCATTTCGAACCAAGCATACTCCCCTAAAACCGTTAACTGATGAGGATTCTGCAGCTTATCTCAGGAATGATGTACCTGATATTTCAGACCATTTTGCACGGGCATTCGCCAAGGCCTGCCGTGGAGTTCCTCTGTTGTTAACAATAACTGGGTCATTCTTAAAAAAGAAAACAATTGATCCAATTGATCTCCACAGGAAGCTTCAAAACTGTCCCCACAAATTTCTCAGAGCTAAGGATGCAAACATTCGAAAGCTGTATTCTCTTCTTCAAGTATTTTACAACAATTTAGGCCCTGACATGAAGGAATATCTTGCTTATCTGGCATCTTTTCCTACATCCTTCACCAAAGAAGAAGCGAAAGATGCATTGTTTCCTAATGAAGATTATTTTGATTTTCAACTTGTACTTGACAATCTTGAACAGCATTCGCTTGTTCAGCAAGATGAAGAACAGAACAAGCAGTACTACAGTTTACATCCTCTGGTGCAAGCCTTTTGCAAGTCTTCAAGAGAGGATACTTGCACAGGATACAATACAGCAATCAGACGATTTTCAAACCACTACCTTTTAATGTTACAGCGACTGAATGATGACTTTATTAGCACAGACTGCAAGACTGTCATTGACAAGTATCGCGACAGAAAGGCAAACATCTCTCATGCCATTTTGGCATCAACAGAAGATGATAATGTCGATTTGAAACAATTTGGGGTCCGTGTCTCCACTGAAGCTGTGAACTTCTTGGCGAAGGTCATGAAACTGGATGAATTCATGTCTTTGTATTCTCAGTGCTTGCGAGCAGCAGAAGGAATGGCTGATGAGACCCTGTACAGCGAGTGTCTTGTTTCCATTGGATTCAAGCAGCTCTGTTACTATGGTTACAAGGATGCCTATCATACTGATGCCAAAAGGAGCCTTCAAGAGGCCCATGATCTCCAGACCCGTCTTGTCAATTATGACTCAGAATGCAAGGGTCATTGCAAATGCAAGCTGGGCCTTTGTTGTTTTGTTGCTGGAGACAAAAAGAAAGGAATCTCTCTGATAGCACAAGGCATTGGAATGCGTAAGAGGTTGGTGCGCTCCGAAGGATCTGGAAAAATGGAGCGTATGCTTTTGGCTGGTGGCTTTTGTGACCTGGCAAGTAAGTGCATGTACTATAATAATAATTATTATTGCTGTAAACAATTTTTTTGTTGTTTCCCCTTATATTATGTCTTTGCTATAATACTATGAAATAAAATGCAGACAAAATTCAATCAGAATGATACTCCTATGCAAAAACTGGCGTTTGTCATTATGATAATAATTATTGCAGACCTGCCAACTTTCATGGTTCTGCCGTGAGTCACACAATTTTCTGTGTTTTTTCACAGTCTCACGACAAGGCTTCCAATCTCATGGGTTTTTGGGAAAATCTTTCTGAAATAAAATAAATTAAGTTGCTGAATAAAAAAGAATATTTGTGAGGGATGCCAGTGCCATACTGAAGTGATAAACTATTAAAGAAAAACACTGTACTTGTGCCGAACTATGATATTTTTGCTTGTGTTCAATAACTTATCGTTCTTCTCCACGTCTGTCCACCATTTTGAAAGGGGAGTCAGCCCTAGAAATGGCGTTGGTGTCTAGTTCCATCGATGGAAAACCAGTTTGATTGGGGGAAATTAGTAAGAATATCTCACTATTTTTCGTACAATCTCCAGATTTTTTTTCATGGGTCTCCAGTTAGAGTTAAGTGATACCTATGGGTTTTTGACCAAGTGTGAGGTCAACTAGATATTGGCCAAGTTCTTTTTTTTGCATGTTTATGGACCGGCCGAGACGGAGTCGAGGTCCATTACCTCGCAAAAAAAAAATTGAGACCAATGTCCAGCCATCTTGACCAAACAAAATTGGTCAATATTAAAAGATTTGTATTATATGGCTTTCGGTAAAATTTTTGTTGCGGGACATGGCGGGTAGTTCCAAGCAGGCAAGCTAGCTTTATCTTGCCCACTCCAGTATCCAATCACAGGGCAGGATTTAATTCATCTTGCCTGCTCATCAAACTAGCCAAAAATAAACTTATTTATTTTAAGTAATCCAATCACAGTTGTTGAGAATCAATGTTGAGAAACTTCTTCAATGTTTTCATTTCCATATTAAAATATTAATTGCCGCTTCTGTCTTATTTCCACTGCAACAGTGGCAATGTTTACCAGTGGAAAATACAAAGCTGCTGTGAATATCTGGACAAACCTCTGCCTGGTCAGATATCAAGAGCTTCTTGGTACGCACCCTTTCACTGCATCATTGCTGCATTACATCGGTGATGCTTATCAGAAGCTTGGTGATCCCAAACGTGCTGTAGACTTCAAGAAAGAATCCCTTGCCATGAGGAAATCCCTGTTAGGTAATACCTTTGCACAAAGCATTTTCACTTTTTATAATGCCTATCCTTTCTCTCTCCTTGCCAAAAAATTCAGTTTGTTTAAAGTGCCCCTCTGATAAAAAAAATCATCTTCCTTTTTTTCTTGAGATTCTGAAAGTGTGTCTGCTTAACACTTGACTGGCAAAATTCTGACCTTTCATTTTTATCCAAAGGCCGTTTACTTTGAGTGTAAGTTTTGGATTTCACGATCCGCCATCACTCACGTTCAAACCTGACCGATTTGACCTCAGAGGGTTGGATCCGGCAAAAGTGACGTCAAAGGCTCACCAGCTTAAAATTTCTGCGTGTGAACGCTGCTTATTATGTATGCAAAGTGCGAATTTAAAAGTGTGAAAGCCCAAAACTCCTGTGCTGCATATTAATTCTGCAGCGTACACACGCATCGCATTCTTAAACTAGTGAGCCTTTGACGTCATTTGCTCCTCAATCCAGCTCTCTCAAGAACTTAAATTTAGTAATGGCGGATCATTAAATAGGAAGGTTCCAGTTAAAATAAACAGGTGCCATTTTAAATCAAGGATTAAAACTTGGATCACTTAGTGTTTAGTTAACATAGTTTTGAAATCCAAAGGAAAAAAATAATTTATTTTTTGTCACAGGGGCACTTTAAGCTCATGTGGCTTTACTGGCACTATGGGGGAGGGGTTGGGGGGAGGGGGTAGACTCGTCCAGCATTTAACAGCATGTTAACTCCCTCGTGGGGTTACATAGGATTTAAAGGCAGAGGTTAAAGATTAAAGATAATTACAGAATTAATTATGCTGGGACACAAGTGGGGCTTCCAAAACAAACTAAAGGAACTCGTATCAGTCCAACCATACTTTGCTTTGGTTGAAAGTCCCTCTGGGTGACTTGCATCCCTGGATAATTAATTCCTTACCATGTAGTTGAATCATGAAAAGCCCAGAGCCTATAGTTGTGCAGACGTTTGTGAATCAAAGCTACACCCCCAGATTTAGCCCAATTGAGGTTTGTGTTTAATAATTTATATAGACCTTCAATAACAAGAGGTTTTAATTATCAACTTATGGCAGTAGTGATTGTTTTCACTTACTCTAATTGGCTACGTAACTGGTGGTCGAGTTGATACTTTACAAATCGTTTGCAAACTCTTCCACCCTTTATATTTATTCTGAAACAAAAACTATAATTTTAGCCCTTCCTTATTCACTAAGTTTTATATACCGTGGAATAACGGTTTCTTGAACACTAGTTTTTCAAGCCTCCTGATGACTCAAACCAAATGCTGTTTCCCTCTTTGCAGTCAAACACTGTAATTTTACCCCAGATTTCTTGAACTATCAGATTTTCCGAACCAATTTTCTGTTCTTTTGGAGCTTCGAAAAATCGGGATTCCTCTGTATTGGTTAGCAAGTATGATCATTATTCCTCGCATTGTCATTTGATATCATAGCAGATTTGCCATGCCCATCTGCTGGTATGTGAATATGTTGCAGTTAAGTTTTGATCTAAATTAGGTTTTGATTTTAACTACATGTGTTTTGTTTTCTTCTAGTCAGTTGATGGTATTTTTCTTTGGGGGGGGGGGGGGGGGGGGAGGGGATAATAAAAATAAAATATATATATATATATATATATATATATATATCCCCAGTCAGAAATAATATTGACTAGGGGTAAATTGAGAAAAAAACAACATTCAACCTAATTAGAAAAGGAAATACTGTTATACATATAGTCACAATCAAAAATTACCTGCAACAAATTAAATGTGCTGTCTGAGTTCTCTTTTCACTTCCACTATGACTGACTTCTCCATAGATTTCCTTCATTATTTTATTTGCTATCGCTGACGGTTTTAATTTAAGATCCTTTGACATAATGTGGAGCTTTCAAAAATCTTTTTTTTTCCATTTTGGTTATTTCGTGCCTCAGGTGATGAACATTTGGACACTGCCAGAGCCTTTTATGGTGTGGGCTGTGCTCTTGGAGCCCTGGGTTCTACAGAAGAAGCTCTGGAGTACTTAAACAGAGCTCATGAAATCCAGAAGCGTTTCCATGCCTCCAAACACGACATTGAAAAAACCGAGCAAGAAATTAATTGGTTTACATCGAAGAACAAGAGCAGAGTTGCTATGACAAATGTGTTGACAGAATGTATCTACAAAATGACAGTGTAACGGGATACAATATTGTTGCCTATACAACGTAGTGTGTGAATGGTGAATGTGTAGCTATGTTGATCACATGACTTAATGCACGTGCTTGGTTGTGGGGCACCGAAGCTCCACAGCAAAACACTATGTACTTATTACTGTAGCTTATCCATCTAGAGCAGTTTTCAGTTTAGTGTTGAAAAGTAATTGGTTTTGTGTTACTATGTACGCTACACAATTGCAGTAAAAATGCATTCGCCACTTTTTCATACAATCACGTAACACCGCAATCAATCGCGATTCGATCGT
>CM042748.1:2429619-2447119 GCA_022496165.2 Catalaphyllia jardinei | reverse complement strand
GTTGTAATCCCAGTTTAAGTAATTGCAAATTTTAGCCCAAAAAATGTTTCAGGGCTTCAACGGGATTCGAACCCATAGCCTCTGCGTCAGACTGCAATGCTCTACCAACTGAGCTATGAAGACCCACGTGTTGAAAGCAGACTGGTTTATCGTGTTCATCTTTACCCATGATAGAAATGAGACGCGAATTGAAGCCCATCTGTCACTGAGTTTTTCTACAAAAGCGTGAATTTATCTCTCAAAGAACTCAACAACAGTAAAACATACTTGTTTTAAAACATGAGCTGTTGAGGAAAAAATCACTTTTTTAACCAACAGGACAGCTCTAGGCCGTCATGTAAATGCCGCGGCACGCAAAAGCTTAGAAATTCAGCGTAGTCTATCCGGCACTAAAACAAGGACCCATTCGGTGCGATCGAAAATTTGTATGAAAAGTAGTTTTCAGCTGCTCTTATACATCATGAAAGTTACATCTCATGAGGATCAACGGTTTTGTAATTTGAATTTTGGTGACGTCATGTGCAAACATTCAAATTAATTGCCCCTTGTTTTGCTCGTTTGTTCGTTTTTGCTTACAAGTGTTTATTTATCACTCCCAGGTTATCACTACATGATTATAAGCCTTAGCCCAAGAAACAAATGAGTACTAGGCAATTTATGCACGTTAACTGGGACTAAATTCTTGTTTTCGTAGGAGCCCTGACCAGGTTTCAGTCCCAGAAAAATACAATCAGACGATAGACGAGCACATCCTGAATATCATCCCTGACCCTTCTAAAAAGAGTGTGTGTACATATACCAATAAATGAAGAAACTTTTTTGGTTAAGGGAATTTCAGTCGTTCAGTCGATAAAACACCCTATTTGCAGCCATTTCAATCTACACATTGGAACCACTGACAATGCAATGTCATGTCATCAATTATGTATGGTGATTACGAAAGTCATTATCATTATCAAGAGACCTCATTGTGTGGTTGCAAGCTAGCGGAAAAATAGCTAAAATAAGACGTAAAGCTACTAGAATGTCATTTCCCTCTCTGAGGTTACATCTACAAAACAAGAAACGAAACCAAGCTGTTAAATTTTTGGTGACAAAATTATTTCTTGAATAATCAGTGAGTGCATAGTAAGCTAAATCATGGAACTTGGCAAGACCGGCAATGACACTGGCCTTGCGGACCTTGTGGTGATTCAATTTAATATCATTACAAATACCTTACAATATCTTGGTCTGCTGATTGGCAGTTTTGTAAACAAGTTAGCTTAAGTACCGTATTATTTTGGGTAGGACTTAGGAAAACATGTTTAACATGTTACTGAGTTCACTTTCAATAATTAAAAGGAAGCAACTTTGATTTGGCAGACTGGTCCCAGAAATGAGCATGATGACCAATGTTATTCTAGACTGGATTTACAACGAACATGGCCACCGCCTTACTGATTTTAACCAGCCCTTCCTCTCCCGTGCCTCTCTGCGAACATATGCAGATGCCATCCATCAAAAGGGCGCGGCGTTGAATAATTGCTGGAGTTTCGTTGAGGGCAATGTCCGTCCTATTAGCCGCCCACTCCAAAATAAACGGGATCGTCTATAATGGCCACAAAAAAGGTTACATGCCTTGAAGTTCCAATCTATTGTAACTCCTAATGGTTATATTGCCAACTTGTATGGTCCAGTAGGTGAGCAGAAATATACATGCAATTGTATTTATAAATAGTTATAACCAAAGGTAGTATTGTTTCCCAGTTTTAAGCCTAAGGAAACGTTCTATTATTTTTTTCCCACCTTCGCCGTATTTTTACGTAAATTATGTGCTCCTGTTACCACGGTTTAGAAATGTTCGAGAGGAGAAGGGCGGAGGTTTCCAGCAAAATAGCAATGCACTCTATTTGTATTCTGGCATTTTCTGAAATAAGGTGGCCATAAGCTGCGCATGCTGCGTCTGAGATCATGTTCTACAAACATAGTTTGCATCTGTTATAGCTAGATAATTGTTGCTGCATCTGCTGTTGTTGTAATTGTTGTTGTTGGTTCTGTACATGTTTCTGCAGTTGTTGCTGGAACATGGAAATCATCTGCTATTGTTGTTTCTGTTGCTCAGTTAAAAGCGACTTCTCACTCTTCTTAGCCTCAAGCTCGGAATATTAATTGCACTGTAAGCTACTGTGCTAAGCGGAATTACGTTGAATGAAAGCAACCTCTTCGCTTAAAGCTAGTTTGACATGCGTCAAACAATTTTCCGTTAAAGAAAAAGTGAGTCCAGAAAAACTTCCAGAACATTGTTTTAAGCATTGAGGCAATCATTATTCAGCTTTACTTTACTTCGGCACCAAAATAGCAGAAATGTAAGTTAACAGGGATCAGAACAAAAGATTAAGTACTCAAATTCGTCGGGACGTGAAACCCCAGCGTTCTCAAGTTCTCGACATCCGGGCAACAGGTCTCAACGTGCTGCACATGCGCAGTGACGTTTCGAAAGAATGTCACGTTGCGGATGCCGTCATCAGGCCGGCGACGTCTGTTGCTCAATTAACAAAGACGCCGTGTGGAGTGCTAAGACAGGTGACATCACTTCCGATACGTTGATTGTTAGCTAGTGTGGAGTCCCCTGCATAACACCCTAGCGCTTCGTCCAATCTCCAGTGTGCGCTAAAATTATTCGGGAGCATGGAGCCGACACGTGCACGCAAGACTGTATAAGAAAGACACCTGTAGGCATACCAATGCTCAACAGTCATCTCGACGTTTTGAAGGCGCTGTGTCATCGCGGAGTGCCTCTTAATTTAGCCAGCAGTTGGGGAACGACGCTGCTGATGTATGCTCATGCAAAGAAGACCGAACGAGTGTCCGCCACTGAAATACTCAGGACGTAACATGTCGATAATTTCGATAGTCGATAAAAGTCGATCGTTGTCGATTAAATTCGATACTAATCAATCGACAAATATCGGAATAAAAATCGATCACACAATTTTTTGTGATTATCGACTTTGATCTACTTTGATCGATTTTGATTGATTTTAATCGACAAGTATCGAAAATACTAAAAAAGTTTTTTGACGGGAGACAAGGCTACAGTTGCAAAGCATAGTTTAATGAGGCAGGATTGGCTACGCCAAGTCTTTATTTAACCGATTTTACATTGCAATTGGAACCTCAAATGTCACCACAGACGCAGAGAGAAACATAGGGCATACAAACCCGGCGAATTTAGCCAAGGAGAGGGAAATGAGCCGTAGCAGCGTGTATTTGTGAAATCTTGGACTGATTAAGCAGATTATGTTAAACACTGATGAGAATAAATTGTCAATAACTTTGCTGACTGTGATTTTCTCGCATTCTAGTCTACAGTTTTCCCGCTCCCTTTCCCGAAGGATCACTTCGAGTTCCCAGGGTCTCTCATCTTTCCGACTCGCGGGCAGAAGATACTCTAGGGACTAGGCTGGTTTCGAGTTATGTTAGCTCAGCAGTCTCAGCAGAGCTCAGCTGACACTAATCGATCATTTCTCAAGGTGATTTAAATATTCGATTCTGTAATGAATAACAGACCCCTTGGTTGTTCAGTTTTTTTAATCCAACTTTACTGCCATACGGATTTATTTTAAAGCTGTTTACATTTTCGTGGCCGACTGAAGAATGTGTCTGCATTTTTATTTTTTGTCAATAAAATCGATAATCAGTTGAAAATCTTGTGATTATCGACTTTTATTGACAAACTGAACTTGTCGATTGACAATTATCGGCAAATATCGAGTATTATCGACTTAGCGACTACGTTTTCGATGATCGACTTTGATCGACATGTTACGCCCTGAATACTGTGTCATTCAGGAGCAGATGTTGACTTGCAAGATAGAAATTGAAGAACAACCTTGCATCTGGCTAAATATGTAGAATGTGTGTGCTTGTTTCTATCATATCATGGTGATCCCAGTATTGAGACAGACAGTATTCGGTAAAACAGCTTTTTATTTTTACAATTCAAACAAGTTTTATCACCCCCCCCCCATCCCCCCCCCCCCAAAAAAAAATGTGGCTGAGGATCTGAACCCTTCCTTCCGAATTTGTATTAAAAAAAAGTTGTGTGTTATTATGCTGATGAGATAAAAAAAAATCACCGCGCCGTTGTTAAATTTTAAGCCCCTAAACTGTAAAAGTAAGGGTGTTTTTCATTCTGTTACGCTGATAGCCTATTGTGTCACAAAAATGATAACAACGTGTTCACCAGAAGTTAGGCAGTATTTTGATACCATGATTGTAGCATCAAATTGCAAAGAGTGGTTATAACGACCCATCAAAAGCTAAGTGCGGGAAACTGTTTTGAGCTACCTTAAACGACTGTGGGAAGCTGTACCAAACTCATTCGGAGCCGGCGAACTGGCGAACGTTTGGTCCGTGTTTTGAATTCCTGCTGACGAGTTTAATCGGGTGGCGTTGCCTGATAGGAAAATGCGCATGTGTGAGCCATCCCACAGGGAGCCCTCACATCCGTTTAGAATATGAATAAAAGATCAAATTACCTTTATCGCGCGAGTTTTGTGTTTTGTGGCCGCCATTTTGAATTTTTAATACCTGCGCGCGGTAAATTGTGCGGTCTGCTAATGCGAGGTCTGGAACCGAGATTACGGAAATCGCTCGGAGCCTGCTCGGAGATCTAATAAAGTCACTTAATTATTTTGCGTGGAATTTGCGAGTCTTAGACTTCTAAGATGTCGGTTCTAGACCTCGAACTAGCAGACCGCGCAATTTACCGCGCGCGCGCGGATTAAAAATTCAAAATGGCCGCCACAAAACGCAAAACACGAGCGATAAAGGTAGTTATGATCTTTTATTTATATTCTAAACGGATGTGAGAGCTCCCTGTGGCCATCCATGCTTTCACTGTCGCTTCAATCTCGTTCCCAGAGCTTTGTTCCCTTGATCAGCGGCCAGAAAACGAGAGAGAGCTCGGGAGAGCTCTCGTTTTCCGACCGCTGGTCAAGGGGAACGAAACTCTGGGAACGAGATTTCTGTCGCTTTCACTTTCACTCGCTTTCGCTCATTCAATGACGTAATTTGCAATTTGCTCCTACATAGCCCATTTTACGGATATTGGGTGCCATATTGAATAAATTTATTTCGCAAAGGACTATGGGTCTAAAAGGGGGCATTGGCTTTGATGCTCGCTCGTGGCAATGTGACTTTTCTGGCGGATTGTGGAGATTTTGTTCAGTATTGTGTATTCCGACGGTATCGCGAAATAAATAAATGGGCGGAGGTGACCACTGCGCCGTGTTTGGCTGTTCAAACGATCGAAGAAAGCCTGAACGGTAATAATTTTCGTTTGCGATTTTCAATAACTGATGTTGAATTTCTGGAAGTTTACAAGTTCAACAACCCAAGCTGCTGGTCATTCCAGTCATTCATTCGTTTTAACTGATCATATCCAGCTATAAGCGTTTTTTCTATAATAAATAAAACATATAAAACTTCTGAAGGCTGATGCAAATGCTTATTACTCATATTACTCATATTTAATCAACAGATTTTTAAATTCAACAGATTTTTAAATTTACACAACCCGCATATAGCATCACTAATCGAGGCGGGCTGTGTAACTTACAATAAGATACATTACAAATACATTACATTACAAATACATTACATTGTAGTAAAATGCAGAAAAAATTGCAGGTGTGTTGTAAAACCGCATGTTCAATGTATTAAGTGGCATAAGCCACAGCCAAAGTACTTTAAGTTATGGGAACGACTTATCAACCGCAAAAACTTTCGAGTGACAGCAAATACAAGGGTTTGCAGTAATCATTTTGTACACGGTAAACCAATGGGAGAGCACCCACATCCTGAGCTTTGGTTAAGGGGATGTGATACAGACAAAGAGACTCATAATCATATTGTTTCAAGAATTATCGAGTCCTGGAATGATGTTGATGAGCAGAGCGATGTGTTCATAACCACTCGAACAGGTGCCATTAAAAGAAAATCAACACATTCTCAGACTAATACCAAATGCAAAAAGCCTGAAGTTCTACCTGAAGACACTGACAGTAGAAAGAAATCAGCTGAGTCTCTGTCATTGATTGCAAAAGGCTTGGGGGAAAATGATCACACATACTCTATGCATGAGCAAAATGGAACTTGTATGGAAGAATTAATTTTGGTTGTCAAACTAGATTATGCTTGAAATGTAGAAAGGATATTATGAACATTATTGAGGAAAATGAAAGGCTCAAAACTGAAAATGAACAGCTACAAAAGTCTCTAACTGAAGCAAACCAAGTAATTTCTGAAAGCTGCAAAAGAGACAATTGTTCTGTAGACAAAATAAAACATTCTGATTCGCTAATGAAATTATACACTGGACTAGACAATTATGATTTATTTGAATGGGTTTACAATCAAGTAAAAGGAAAGGTGCCCTTCTTACAATATTACAAAGGACCAGATTCAAACAAACTCAAGAGGTATCAGATGGACAGAAGCAAGAAGCCAGGTCCAGAAAGGGTTTTGTCACCTGAAAATGAGCTGCTACTAACACTGATGAAGCTGCGACTTAGTTTAAATAGCCAATTTCTTGGTCATTTGTTTGGAGTGTCATCAAGTCTTGTGACCGTCATTCTGTCTACATGGCTTCCTCTTCTATCATTGGAACTTAAGCCTCTTATCTTCTGGCCAACACGAGAGCAAGCACAGAATTATTACCGTGATTGTTTTAAGAAATATAAGAATGTCATTGCTATCATCGACTGTACCGAAGTGCCCATTCAAAGGCTTTCATTAGCCCTAGCTAATGGCCAGATTTATTCATTTTACAAAGGAAGGCCTACTGCTAAGTTACTAGTTGCCTGCACACCTGTAGGAAGTGTTTCTTTTGTTTCATGTGGAGCAGGAGGTGCAATGAGTGATAAAAGACTTGTCAAAGAAAGTGGGATCCTATCCAAATTTGAACCAGGAGACACTGTCCTTGCTGATAGGGGGTTTAATATACAAGAACTTCTTCTCCCTGTTCAGGTAAACCTTGCTATCCCCCCTTTTCTGAAGAAAAAGAAGCAGTTTTCCTTGGAAGAAGATGCTCGCACTAAACAGGTGGCAAATGCTCGAATTCATATTGAGCGAGTGATTGGCAGAGTGAAGGACTTTGACATCTTAACATCTGAGTTACCCTTAGACATGTTTGACCTATTTGACCATATTGCAGTGGTCATTTGTGCACTTGTTAACCTACAAGAGCCAATCATACCTCTACATTGTCAGTAGTGTTGTAGTGGTGTAACACGGAATGAACTTTCATTCTTATGAAAGTTTTATTCAACCCTTTAAACGTTTTTATTCAACATAAGAACACTGAACTAGACATCAGGTCCCAGTTCATCAAAGAACTGAAAAAAAGGTTAACCAGATACATGTTAACTGCTATCCAGAAAATAAATGTGAAAGAAACTATTATACCCCCTGGATAGTGATTAATCTGGGTGATAGTGTTGCAAATCCTTTGAACAGATAGTGTCAGATCAGTGAAAAATATTTTCTCCTAAATTAGAGAGGGATGAATTCTGATCAATTAATGAGATAGATATATTATCAAAATAATGATAATTTCCTGTTGGAGATTGACATACCCAGCTGGGCATGAACAAAAGGCATCAGAAATTGTGGCATTTTGTTTGTGCAGAATGACCCAGGATGTGTAGGGTGCAGCTGAAACTGTTGTCTCACGAACAACCTGTAAGGTAATTAGTTTATCAGTAAGTATAATGTACAAAATAAAAAATATGGCATAGTGTCATAAAATAGGAACTAGAGTATCAACATTACCTTGGCTTTTACAAAACAGTAGGCAATGTTGTAGCTTATTCCATGGTATTTGGTTTCTGTGACATGCTTAGACAAAAAGTGACTTTCCATCTCTCAGTGCCTCCCTTCCTCCTGTCTTGATGCTAATGGCCTTGTTTTCTGAATTTGAATGTTAGTGTCGATATTAATAATTAGAAGGGGTGTACTAATTAGTAAGGCTTTATGTCATATATAAATGCATTGTCTGTTCCGCCTTCTAGACTTAATTTCCTTAATTAAGCGGTCACTCTCCACTTCTCTTTGGCTTTCTCGAACACTTTTGACTACTTTAAGCCCCAATTTACGCGCGAAAACAGCGAGGTTTATTAATCCTTGTTTATTTGTGTTGCCTACAGGGACTTCCCTTTCTAACAAATATGCTTTCAACTTTTCTACTCCCCAGCTTTTAAAATTTTCTTCGCCACTTCTCGTATCTTCCCCATCAAGCGACGCCATCTTGCAAATTATGCCCCCTTTTTGACCCATAGTCCTTTGCGAAATAGATTTATTCAATATGGCGTCCAATATCCGTAAAATGGGCTATTGTACGTAGTTTCGTGGCATTTTCGACTTTATTCAGAGTCAAAGTTGTCTTTCTTGGAAACAACAACAGAGGGAGACTTATTCTGACGGTGGTGAAATCAATTAGCTGAATCTTGCGGGTAAGTGAAAAAACCATAAAGTGTTGTCAATTCCGCATAAAATGTCTGTAGTGTCGTCTTTAGTAAGCCATATCGGAGACGGTGGCCGGAAAATTTTTCTATCTGTATTCCGCTGGGACGCAAGTTTTACTTGCAACCGGCTTCACTGGCATGCCATATGTAAGAACCCGAAATAATGTGCGAATTCTGCCACGTTTCCCCATATTACGGAAGTATCTGTGTTGACGAGGACATCCGGAGGCATTTCGTAGCAGGCATTAATTTTGCTTTTGGGTCGGAAAATCTGTTTGTTTGTCTGACCCTCTCTGCCTAAACAGAGATCGTTTTCACTGTCACGGAACGAAAAACCGAAACCGAAAACTATGTAGTGGATTCAGTCAAGAAATTGCTCTGTAATAGGAGATAAATAAAGAAGACACTTCTCCAAGGTTAAGCTCTCTTCGTTTTCCCAATCTTTCGATATTCGTTGCTATGTTCTGCGCATTAAAATTTACTGAGCCCAGTATGAAAACACTGTGTTGATGGCCTTCCGTGGTCCGACAATATGGCGGCCGAAATGATAGTGTGAAATATCTGATTTTATTATATCTCTAAGTTAGTACGCGCGCTGTGATTGGTCAGTTTAGCGGGCCGTACTCTCCCGAACGGCCAGTAAAATTTCAAGTTGTTTTTGTTCCCAAACTGTTGCGAGTTTTAACACCAATTTTTATTAACTTATATAGCAAGTAAAAGTTAAAACTTTCTTCTACTTTAAATTGTGCACTAGAGCGTGCTAACGACGATTTCAAATTAGTTGACTCGGTTTGCTTTCGACCTACTTCATAAATTTGAAGCCCTTCCTCGTGAATGGAAATCGTTCCCAAACCCGTCAGACACACTAGAGATATAATAAACATCTTAGTAACCTCGTCTTCTCGGTCTATACCGTAAGTTACGGATCCTCCTTTTTTCCCCTACGATTTATGGCCCGCGCGCTTCGCGCTTGGGCCATAAATCGAAGGGGAAAAAACTCGGTCCGTAACTTACGGTACGGACCGTGAACTCGGTTAGTAAGAGGTATGAATTAATATCTGAATTGAACCAATTAATAAACATTTACACAAGCACTAAAAATCCCGAGATATGTGAATATTTTTGACAAACGCATTCGTGCTCAGTGTCACGCACTGCCATAACTTCGAAATTAAAAATGTCCAGGTTTCGAAAGAGTTACAAATTTTAGATCCCTTTATGCCTGATAAAGCGATAAAAACTTTCGTGCCTTGAAATTGGGATATCTGGCATAACGTCACGTGAAAACGATCTATAGGAACTTTATAGTCTTTATACATATCGAAGATGACACTAATGAACTTCCAGGCACTGTCTAGCAGTCTTACTGTCGATACAGGAGACGAAGTTCAGTCAACTTCCCTCATACACGGCTCTAGCTCTGTCTGTAGCAACTACAGCATTAATCTGTGATTTGTTAACTCCGTATGCTTATTAATTAACCAAATATTTCACCACAGTGATTCTAATTCTCTTGAAAACGAATACGAATTAGCCAGGCGTCGAATAATATTCAATCAGTTTGGGTATTGAGCTTTATAGCATTCAACAGCTATCACGGAATCTAAAGCACGCTGTGAAAGGTATCCTTCGTTCTAGCTTTTGCAAGAATTAATTGCCTGCCAAGATGATGTTTTACATTTCTTTCTGGAACTGTTACAAGTGTTCCTGCCACTCTAACGAAGCGGTGAAATCTACAAGGAAATTTGATTGCATTCACCATTTCAATTCATTTCAAGTCAAACCGAGCAGTGAATTATGAAGAAAGCCACCAATGATAAATTCGTATTTTGTTATTTTCGGAAGGATGCTTCACTGATTTTGATTGTAATGCAGAAACATTTTCAAAACCACAAAAATGAGTTAATCTAATGGGCATCAAAATGAATTTTTCATAGGCACTTAACACTGAAAGATTTATTTGTGTAGTCCGGCTGTTTGCGCTGAAGACAAGCGTTTGAAAAAGTGTAAAGTCAAAGTGGAGTTTGAACAGACAATGCTTGAAATGTTTTGTATTTAGAAGTTTGTGCATCATTGATTTTTTGGTCGATTGTTTGACTTCCCCCCGAGGCAACAAAACAAACATTTCGTTTCCTAACTTTTGTGAAATATTTGTAAATTTGACTTTGAAAACGAACTTCCTCCTCAAAATTTTACTTCTTATTGAATATGGTTTCAGCCTTGTACAGTGGAAAGGAGTTTTCAGTTTCACATTTTTTATGTAATA
This sequence comes from Catalaphyllia jardinei, assembly GCA_022496165.2. Taxonomy (NCBI): domain Eukaryota; kingdom Metazoa; phylum Cnidaria; class Anthozoa; order Scleractinia; family Caryophylliidae; genus Catalaphyllia; species Catalaphyllia jardinei. Next base: position 2,436,343 of record CM042748.1, on the reverse strand, counting down.
CTCGACATACGCATCCTTCAATTTTTACTTTTACTTTCAATTGCTCCGGGCACATGTAGATACGTTTATGTGCATTTAGACAACAACATTAAGTTAAGTATATGGGTTGTAAAGTAACTCTTAGCTATGTGAGGTGGTTAGAAACAATTTCCAGTACTTTCCAAGACTTACAGCTTGATGGATCATTATAACCACTCTTTATCGGTTGATGCCAAAATCATAGTATCGACAAACTGCCTAATCATCGGTGAACAAGTTGCTGTTAATTTTGTGGCAGAATAGGTTACCATAGCAACAATATGGCCTGCTAAAAACACCCTTAACTTTAGCTTTAAGCGCTTATACCTCAAAAACGAGCTCGGTGACTCCCAATTTTTATTATCGAATTGTAATCAGTATGATAAGATCCAACGTTTTGCAAAGTTTAAAAAAATTCTGCGTAGGGGGTACAGAGCCACCTTAAATTTTCTAAGACTTATGTCACACATGGCCAATCTCACTCTAAGAACCCTCGTAATAAACCCTGCTTATTGTAATACTGCACCTTTTCAGACCTCGCTTTCAATAGAATTGTAAAACCTGAAACATTATCTGTAATCTTGCCCTTCATGAGTATGTTTAAAAATTTTCCGCGCGCCACTTATTTTACTTTACTGGAAGCTACTTATAATATTGACATGTTCTGCACCTGGTTCCTCTCCCGAAACTACCATTGCCACCTCTCTCAATTTTATCTGATTGATTTTATATACACCTTACTCTGCACTATTAGTAATCAATTAGATTTCTTGTTATTTTATTAAATTTTAGATTTCTTATTTTCTTTTCTTTTCAATTCTAATATTGACTTGTATATATTTTAACTTTGACCCAACAAAGTTGATAGATTAGATTTAAGATTAGTTTTATTTTCTACGAGTTTCGAAGAATGTGTGACTAATGTGAATTTCGAGTTCCCCGGCGGTTAGTGCAGGTTTCGCCGCAATTTCGATTCCGCGGATGTTCTGGAATAACCGCTTTCAGTTTTTGTTTTCAACTTTTTTGTAATTAATTTGTATTTTCTTTGCTTTACTTCAGTCACCAATTGTAATTGTTAATTGACTAGTTTTAAACAACCCTTAGCTATACATCTGGCCTGGTTGTTCAAAAGCTGGAGAAACGTATCCATTGGGTTAACCACTATCCAGTCAGAAATAGGTATTTTTCGCGCGCAGGCTCTAGTATCTGGCTCTAGTGTCAAGTATCTTTTTTGCATTGGCATGTGAGCGAGAGCCTCTTCTCGCAGCTTCGCCGCTTGCGCCTCGGGCCCAAACACGAGCGCCTGCTTGCAGGCACGCACTAAGTTATCCATATTTGGTTCAACTTGGCCCTGGTAAGAAGGCGCGGTTCTTGTCTACATCAAAAAGCTCTAAGTAGACTAGTGAGTAGCACAATAGCAACAAGCTATTGCGCTGAGTTTCTGGCAGTCTTTTAACAACACGTGGGCCGATCCGTTCGCAAGCGAGAAGCAGACGTAAGTGTACAATATTTATAAATTGTTTTGATACGAAGGCCTGCAAGAATATGTGGTGGTAACAGTATCAGTGTGGAGATAGTTTTAATCAGGAATTTCTCTCGTATCTGTTGGAAAAGAAAACATTTATTTAGACGAGCCAGGTTAGCCTTTTGGCATCAAAACCGTCAATGTACATGGACTGCCACTCACGGAAACCCTCCTCTCCATGATATTTGCTCTCTTGTTCAGTTTCTACTAGACATTAAGACCAATTTTATAACTCCGGTAGATTACAAATAAATTAATGAATAAAATGGTAAATACCAGCAAGCTTATTTTAGACCTTCTCAGGGTGCTTGGAATCATATTACGACGCAATTTATTTAGATTCTCATAATCATAGGAATAACGATTGCACGTATTTCAAGACGGGGAATTTTTGTTTCAATAAAGGTTAAGTTTGACATCTTTTTTACTTGGCCTTTTTTTTTTTTTACAGGCAAAAGCTATGAAAAATAATTTTCCCGAATTTGACGAGCTTGTTTTGTTTGATTTGTGGATACAGTTTTCAGGTTTTAGGGTTGCTCTTCTTTCATAGGGCTATCTCTACGTCCCAAGCCGACTGGCTTAATGGAGAAAAATTCAAGATTTTTTTTCAGAGAAATCCCTGACGGACATCTCTGCCATCATTTCCTTGGTCAGTGTAACTCTTTTGAAAAATTTCATTTTCAGGGTTTATACCAGTACAAACAAACAGAGAGCTTTTAACGACGATGGACTTTATGTCCTTCTCATAGCCTGGAACATGCTTATGCTTTACTCTAGCTAATAAAACAAAAATCAGTAAAAATGATTGGCACATCTTTAGCGTGGGGAACCCTGCGAGAAATGCCGTCCAACGCTCAACATCGGGAACTCCATGCCCTTAATTTGTGCAGTAAGTCTACTAACCTTCCAACGCTAAAGACGCAAGAGACAGGCCCCACGGTTTATAATGGGATACATTTTATACGACATTTTATACCACTTTACTCCATCTTTTGGGATGCTCAGTAAAACGATATTTTGGTGAACAGAGTGAATCTACCAACGTTTGTTAGTCGTCAATGTATCTCTTTATCGCCGGCAAAGTTGGTCCATAGTTTTATTTCCGATAATCGCGCGCCGATGTTGTTTTTCTTTACAGGTGCTCGCACACTACATGACCCTGGAACATGCAGCAGTTTTAAAATCATATTCCATACATATAACGCGGCATAGAGCGGGAATCTATAGCGGGGACACGAAGCACCTACCAAATCACACATGTACACACAGAACAAACTGCGCCATAAGCATGTCCCTGGGACATCTATCCATTTTACTCACACAGTAGGGGGCATTTTACATGCATGTGTACCGGGGACATGCAGTGGGGACAAAATCACAACCAACACAGACAATTAAGCACAGTAGTGGGAACACGTCCCAGGGACTTTTAGCAGCGGCAAATTACTGTTTCGTTCACATGAGGAGGGCTGTAGCAGGCCCCTGTATCGGACACGCGCTGCAGGGACAACATCAAATTGCGCACATACATTCGCAAATGCAGCCATTACATGTCCCGGGGACATGAAGCGGCACTCAAATCCTGTTTCATACATACGAGAGAAAATGTAGCTCTTTTATACGGAGCTCACAGGAGGGACAAAACGTATTTACGCAGACACAGTCGCAACTGCAGTTATTGCGTGTCCCAGGGACATGTACCCACAAGGTGTCGCATTGTCTGAGTTCTTCGTGCCACACGATTTCACACCTATGTTTTGTCACTGCAACATTTCCCGCCAAAGTTCATTTGGTCGAACTCCATGCGGCATGTTGCAGCAACGAATGTTGCAAAAAGGACACTTCGAGAGACGACTCTCCTCTCGAATCGCTTGTATCCCTTCAGCCATCCCTTAAGTACAATTACAACAGAGGCGCCCAAGAAATGCGCCAGGAATATACAAGGTGATTCAATGAGGAAGGCGATGTGCCGTGGCAAAGGAAAATGTATGGACTTTAGTGGCTTTGAGTTCTTTTTAGAGATCAAAAATATACGTACAATCGTAATTAATATGTTGACTGTGGCACTGTGACAGTTAACATGAAATTTGCGTAGTATGCATTCAAGCGAGAGCAGAGTTTGTAGTTTGCAAAAATTATGATCATAACACAACATTGAAACCGATTTGTTAAAAATATTCGTTTGCTAGTAAAAAAAAAAAGGAAAACCAAAGAAAAACGTTTGCTGTCATTTGATTTTTAATCATGTATTTTATAAGTACAAAATGCCTAGCACATAAGGGTATCCACTAAATCGCCCTTTTTTTACTTTGACTTTTCTGTTTTCTAATCGAAGTCTGGCGGGAATGCTTAGTTCCTGTGAGAGCTTACAACACCTAAGGATGGTCTTGACGGCTGTTCGGCAGACTGCATATGTGTACTACCATAGAAATATGGGTTAAACCCAGGCGGAGTGATGTTGGAAGCACTAGCATAGCTGGTGGCACTGTAGCTTAAGCCAGAAGCGAGGCTAGAATGATAGTCAGCTCTACTAAATTCACTTTGAGTTGAAATTCGGGAAAAACTTGTTCTGTTGGCCTTTTCTAGCTCATCTTTTTCCTCGAATTCAAAAAGTACATCTGAAATGCACTTCTTGGCTTTCCTAAATGCGTATTTTCCAAATACACGTGCTTCGTTGGTCTCGTGTGCCGGGGAGTCGTTGATAGCAGTGTGGGGCGCTTTAATTGCCACTGCTGCTTGCTCAAACAATTCTAGTTTCTTGTTTTCAATGTCATGTCGTTCTTTCTTTCTTTTTTTGGCTGACGGGGGACCGGATATTGTGTCGATAGTGTCCTCTATGTCATCGCAAACGCTGTTGGTGAACTGAAAATGCGCGTAAAACTCCCATGAAGACCGATACGTCATTGGTACCTGAACCGGATGGTTTCTTTTGGACTTTTCCGTGTTCTTGCCTATAGACCTTGAGCAGGCTCTTCGTTTTTCTCTGAATGTCCTCTTTGGTAGACTTATCCTCCAGCTCTTTAACAAGGTAATCCAAGAGTAGGTCTTTGTTGCTATTCGTGTGATACTCAGGGATATTGTTGTTCCATAGGCACTCGTTCTGGTGAAAAGAAATTAGATTCTCTGCAACAAACAAATAAAATTTATTAATGCCGTTGCGTTACTTTTCAATTTGTCAATTTTGGGGTAGGCTATTAGGAGTTGTGGGAGGTGATTCCTGCACGTTCTTGGTAGCCCCCCCCCCCCCCGAAAAAGGCATCTCTACAAAAATATATTGTCACCCCTCCCCCAGTTTCTAATGATGTACCCGTTATGTTCTAAACTCGATCTTCTCTTGAGTTGCACACTAGCTCGGCTGCAAACAGCGCTAGACTAGCCGCGGATGCTTAGCTTTCTATGTAAACCAGGAATGCACAAAATAAAATTTGGAGCTCAAACCTGCGCGCTATTGTAGGTGTGCCTGTATGTTGTTCACTGTATGACTGGAGTTGTACTTGCTCCCACAAAATCGAATCATGGGCATTTGTAGTGTTAAAATTACATGTATATCGTTCGTGTGTTCAATCTGAATAACTGAATGGGTTACTATTTCTTCCGCCGTCAAAACCAGATTATCCTCGTCCGAATTTTGAAGTGATGCTCTTAAAAAGTTCAGGTCTTCCCAGAAAGGCCACTTTGTTTCAATATCTTCTTCCTCCAGCTGCTTTTTCAAGTATCACAACACTGAGCTCCTCAAACTGTGCCATTTCGCCTTCAAGTCCTGTGCAGACCTCGGAGGGTTGGCCTTTTCAAACCGAGCGATAAGTGGCACCATTGCTTTCTTTGTCTTTGTTTTGTTTCCATTTTCTTTCAATCGCTTGTTCCATAACATAGGATTTTCCTTCTGATATGAAATCAGCATTCGTGTCGTGGATGCACTCCATACCGAGCCGGCCGATATTTCGGCAACTTCTTCCTCTTCCCTTCCCTGCTCTCCACTCTCCGCCATAGCTCAGCCGGGTCATAACTCGACTGACTTCGTTTAAAACGTTCTTTCCGTATTTATTGCATTCCAAAACAATGTAATTATCCATCTATTATCGTCCATTTGTGTGTTTATCGCGAGTACGTAAGCATGAAAGTACTGTATTGCCGTTTCTTTACTGTCTGTGATTGGTTAAATCTGTAGTAAAGCTGCAGACGCACGCTCCCTTGTGGGTACATGTCCCTGGGACACGCAATAACTGCAGTTGCGACTGTGTCTGCGTAAATACGTTTTTTCCCTGCTGTGAGCTCCGTATAAAAGTGCCTGCTACATTTTCTCTCGTATGTATGAAACAGGATTTGAGAGCGGCTTCATGTCCCCGGGACATGTAACGGCTGCATTTGCGAATGCATGTGCGCAATTTGATGTTGTCCCTGCAGCGCGCGTCCGATACAGACGCCCGCTACAGCCCTCATGTGAACGAAACAGTAATTTACCGCTGCTACAAGTCCCTGGGACGTGTTCCCACTACTGTGCTTAATTGTCTGTGTTGGTTGTGATTTTGTCCCCACTGCATGTCCCCGGTACACATGCATGTAAAATGCCCCCTAGTGTGTTAGTAAAATGGATAGATGTCCCATGGACATGCTTATGGCGCAGTTTGTTCTGTGTGTACATGTGATTTGGTAGGTGCTTCGTGTCCCCGCTATAGATTCCCGCTCTATGCCGCGTTATATGTATGGAATATGATTTTAAAACTACAGCATGTTCCAGGGTCATGTAGCTGCAAAATGGTACCACAAAGGTAGCAAATGTGCTCCACTTTACGTCTAGAAAAAAGAACAGAGATCGTAGTGATTCACAATGAATGCTTTACACCCTATTTTATTTTAGTTCGACGATTTACTGACTTTCTAAGCGAAAGGCTATTTTGGTAGATGAGTAAATCTACCAGTATTTGTTAGTCGTGAGTCTATCCCTTTATCGCCGACAAAGTTGGAGTTAACCTTTTCATAAAATTGGCGCAAACCCAGAAATGTGTTACAATAATTGCATATTGGTTTTTACAAAGCTTTACATTTACTAGCAAGTTATTGATTAAGCAGAAACATTCACAAAACCTTCAAATAACTGAGCTATAGCGTTCTTTCCGCTAAAGCCACGCCAATAAAATGTGTCACAAAAATTACATTTTGGTCTTTAGAAAGCTTTAAATT
>CM042748.1:2416584-2429519 GCA_022496165.2 Catalaphyllia jardinei | reverse complement strand
TGGTTTTTCATCACGTTTCCTCTAAGTTTCACAAACACCGCTTCACTGGCTTGCTTTGTGCTGTCCCTTGCCCCCCTCACCCCTTCCCACTGCAGTAGCAACATTTAAGGCATTTTTAGAGCAACCAAGTTGACATCTCTGCCATTATTGCCTCGGTCAGCTCAACCCTTTAATTTTCCTTTTCAGTAAGAGAATTTCGTTTTCCCAATTGGACTCAAGGAGAATGCCTAGGGGCAGGAAATTTTGGCAAGGTAATTTACATTTTTATAATAACCTGGAACATGCCAACACATGGTTTCGACTTATTAAGCAGAGGTCAGTTAAAATTATTGGCACATCTTTTTAGGACTAAAATCCATTATGCTTAACCTTGCGACCTGAATCACAAAGAAGTACTCCATACTGCAAAATGTAACCTTCAGACTTCAAATCGCAGCTTCGGCTGTTGTCATACATATTGTATATCTACAAATAATAACAAAAAAAACATATTTTTCTTCTCAATTTATTAAACTTTTAGAAAACTCATCATTTATATAGTAGATTTATCTTCAAAGCTTCCGAACAAAAACGCTCTAACGTAAGGCGGTCATTTGAGATATGCTAGTAACTTGAGACCACGTGCATACATGTAGCTCAACAGGTTCCATTTATACTAAGATCTGATTGAAAATTGATCGTGCGTTACATTTTGTGCATCTAATTATGCCAATGAAATTGTTATGGCTTTTGTTGTTACATTCACTTCTGTGTAATTGTTGTGCTCTCGTTTTACACATGACAGAAAACTGTAAGTTGATACATGGCAACTGTGGTAATGAAAATAAACAGAGTGCATATAGCCAGTGTTCGTAAAGCGAAGTTGACAATATATGAGAGTTTGTGACTCGGGACAAAGAAAACTATCCGTTGTCCGTATCACCCGGTGTCCGTATAAAGCGGGTTAATTTTAGAGAAAATACATGAGTTTTTAGCCGGGACGAACGAAACTGTCCGTATAAACCGAGTGTCCGTATTAAGCGGGTGTCCGTAGAGTAGGGTCCAACTGTACTAAGATCTGATTATAAACTTATCGCGCGTTACATATTTTGCATTTAATCCAGTGCTAATTTAATTAAGACTTTTGTTGCTACGTTCAGTTCTGGGTTATTGTTGTGCTCTCATTCTACACGCGACAGAACACTGTAAGTTGATACATGGCAACTGTAAAGCCTCCTGCTATCCAACCTGCTTTTAGATTTCCCGAGTTTCAAACTCCACCAGAACTACTTAGTTTTAATGTTAAGTTAAATGTTGTTGTATGTTCATGTCCTTACACATCATCTTGCAGGTGTACGAGTGCGTTACTCGTAATGGCATTTTTGCAGTGAAAATAGTTAAAATGGAGCCTCAATACACCGAGACGCAAGAGGTTAGACTTAGCTTGCTCATTTCCAGACCTATTTAAGTAATTAGATGTTAACCAGAATATTGATGTTTTAGCAATCTGAGAAAATGACATCATATCACTTGAAAATTACGTTCTGATGTCTTCAATTTGTAACAATTTTTCGCAGTTTTTTTTTCCCTTGGTTCAACCATTATGTCCGAAAAACACCAAAAGTGCCTCGAAACTGATCCAAATCGCCGAAATGCTGCGAAGTCCAAACAGTTTAGACATGAAGGATACATATCATTAAATAAAACAAGAAACGAGATCAAATTTAGAAAGCCATGAGTGTCGAATGTGGTTGTCATGGAAGCATCAAGTTTTGAGAACAATAATGTCACCAAAATGTTTCCAAACATATTCCAGATAAAAGGGCAATCGTTAGGTCAGGAACGCCCTGTAATCGTAAGCTTTAGAAGGTTGTAAACCCACCAAATACCGCCACCCTCCCCCACCCCCCTGCAGCCCTGATTCCCACGGTTAAAGTTGAAGACTGTTAAGGGTTTTTTTCTTCTTTTTTCCAAATTCCCTCTACCCGCACCCGTCATTATGCTCACAGTTTGCTCACTTTTGGCTTCTACGATGTGACCTTGATGAGGTAAAATCTGCCGACTTGGTGTCAATCTTCATCAGTGAGCTTTCTTTCTACAATTTCCTTGCTGAATTTCGACAAGCACCAGCAGCAGTTCCTGCTATTTTAAATTGTTAAGCTGTGCTGGTAAAGGCAACCAGATTTCTTCTCTGAATGCACCCAGGTATACACATTACGATGAAACACGTTAGGCTCAACAACATTGTTCTTTTTTTTTTAGGAGGTGAAAGCTCTAAAGACCGAAATAAGCATTTTGAAGAAACTCACACACAAGCGAATTGTGTCATATTATGGAAGTGAACAAAAATATGGTCATCTTCATTTGTTTATGGATTTCATGGCTGGGGTAAGCGCTTACATATGGTGTGGATGTCGGTTTCCTCAATCGAAGCGCAATGGGTATTCTAGATAGCGAGACCTACTTCAATTTTGTGTTCGTTCAGTTTTTTGGTATAGTTTTCTTTGTTTTTGTAATTTTGCTATGAGGGAACCGTAGAAGTACTTTACAACAAACATATTAACATTTACACCTTTTTATATGGCTGTGTGTCAGAATGACTGGGAACTACCGAATTCACGAATTTAATTGGCTGAAAAATAAAACGATAATTGACCTCGGTCTAGATTTTCCCACCTAGGCTGACCAGCATCTAGACCAGTTACAATTTGTGATGAAAACGCTGCAAACTTAAATACCAAAAATGACTTTATTCTTGTAAAGATGTAGCTTATAGAAGAACTACATAGCCTGATGAAAAAATAAAGTGAAGACGAGAAGCACACCTTAGCAGAGTTGTTGTCCAGCTCGTCGCCATTCACAAGCAAATTGTCAGCTAGTTTAAATAAGTTACTTTAATGGATTATGTTTTTCTTGATTGCGATATAACTATACTCTCTAATAGCGTTTACTCGGGCTTCGTACCGCAGTATCATTCGTACTTTATGAGAAAGCTTAATCAGCAAAAACAAAAAAGGATATTTTATCATAAACGATACTCATATATATTTACTACTCAAGTTGCTTCGTTATGTATCCTTTTTAATTATCCATTCGCATGTCATTTGCTTCATCTTTGAAGTTCTGTTTGAACTGACCCGTTCTGAAACGATCAACATCTTCGTATGTGAAATGAACATATAAGGCGTGAATCTTGACAAAACTTTCTTCACAAAACACAGCATTCTAAAAATACGTCGTTTACGAAGAGCGAGCAATACAGTGTCGCGTTCTCGTCCCCAGTCTTGACGGTCACCAATAGGGAAAGTACTGACGAACAGCTACCAGCCTCCTTAAGCTCGGTGATAGCCATTTGGATAGGAATACTGATAATGATAATGTCAGTCAGGATACTAAAACTTAACGACTCGTGAGTTCAATCTTGTTCTTGTTTACAGGGATCATTGTCCGCTTACATAAAAAAGAGCGGAGTTCTTTGCGAAAATGAATCACAACGATACACAAATCAAATGCTGGAAGGCATCGAATTTTTGCATTCAAAGAACGTGATTCACCGAGATATAAAAGGTAAGTTTCGAAAATTAGGTAACGAGCATTATGTGTGATTTTTTTTTGGATTAGAAAACAACTTAACGTGAATATCAATCATGCCAGTAGTTTTCTTATGGCAAAACAAATACCTTTCTCTGATAGCTCCACGACGTTACAAATCCGGATTTTCTCTAAAAAATGACAAAAGAATGGTATTTATATATAGCTATTGTTGCAAGTTACATCTCACTCCTATATTAGGCAGCACTGAAATTTCGCAATAACTTAAACCTTTTCCTATCTATTCTATTTTCGCCACCGTTTTCTGTCATAACCAGGTATATGATTTGATATTGTTGGAACAGAATAAATGTATGTTTTTTTGCTGTTGACTTTCAAAACTTCTGCATTTGTCACTTTTAGGATCAAATGTTCTCTTAGATGGTGAAGGAAATGTGAAATTAGCGGACTTTGGGTTGTCAAAAATGATCCAGGTAGTAACTGTAGACTGTATGCAGCAATTACTCACTCATTCAAGGCTTAAGGCGGGTCTAAACAGTTTCCAGCACTTTTCAAGACGTAGATTATGATGGTTCACTAGTCACCACTCTTTATCAATTGATGCTACAATCATGGTATCAAAAAACTGCCCAATCACTGGTAAACACGTTGGTATTTTTTTCGTTACACTATATTTTACCATAGCAACACCATGACCTGCTAAAAAACACCCTTAATTTCAGCTTCCAGCGCTTATATCTCAAAAACGGCACGGTGAAATTTTTTGTTATTATAGAATTTGATAAGCAGGATAAGATGCAAGTTTTGGCAAAGTGTAAAAAAAATCTGTACATGAGGTTCAGAGCCACATTTTCTACCTGCAGTCAAAGTATTAAAAAAATCTGTACGTGGGAAGTTTTTGGGCGCGGACGTCCTTAAGAGCCACAGAAGGGACGAGACTAAAAAATTGTTAGTGCACAGTTTTAGTTAATACCACATTAATTAATATTATATTATAAATGTTGTAACTTTTAAATCAGTAAATTAGGATCGGAGATACTAGCTATGTAAGCTACACTAAAATCCGAGGATAAATAAAGTTTATGTATGTATGTATGTATGTATGAGACAGCTATCGCCTTCTTGTAAGATTTATACACGCTAGATTTCCAAGAGGTGAAGGAACACAATGCTTCGTGACAATTCCATTATTTTTTCTAATTGCTATGGTTTTCCCTATTTAATTCATAATGAAAAGAATTACTTTGGTTGTAATAACCTTAACTTTGTTTGGATGACTTCACCTTCTTTTACCCGTTTTGACAATTTTAAAGGTAGTTTTTCATTTTACAGCGCTTTGTAGATACAATGAAATCCACGATGAGGATATCAGTCACTGTGGCATCATTTCAACGTGATTTGTCAATTTTATGGACCTCAGACTTTTAAAAGTGCTGTTAAATTAAATGGCTGTCAATAAGTTAGGCTGAAGAACAGCGGATTTAGAAGAGCCAGCGCGATACGGGTGCGTGCCGGCGAAGCTTAAGAACTAGCGCGGAGCGTGGAGCGAGGATAATCCGCCTAAAGCCACACAACAGTTTATGCTCTTCCAACCCTTCGCCTGGCGAACTGTTTTTGCTGATTGGTTGTTTTAAGCCACGTGACGTCAGAAGTAAGCATACCGCCACGAACTCGATCGCCATGTTGCTTTTTGTGGTTACGTTGTATTATCACTTTCAAATTATGTTTTTGCTCTCACAAGCGCATCTTTGAGGAATTTTCACTTTTTTGTAAGAGGTAATCGAAGGTTTTACAAAAATTGTTTTCAGCAAAGGCTGACTATGTATTAGGCTACAATGTTCCATCAATATTTATCTTAAATTTTTAACTTCCGGATAGTACATACGACAAAAAGGCAACACTCATGACCTTTTTAACTTGGTGTAAGTGCTGATTGTCTAGAGGTAAACTTGGCCCTGAAATTCATCTTGAGTGTTGAGTGGCTCTCGGTAAGGATACACGAAAGAGCTTTGTCGCGAGTCTTTTCATCGTTAAATTCGCTGTTTGACTAATGTTAATGCTTGGTTTTAAATCTGACAAAAATTTTGAAGAGTTGAAAATTTCTCTGGCACATTTCTGACAAGAACGTTTGACACTTTTAAATTCTCCTTTCTGTGTCACAGTAAAAAAGGAAATTGAGGTAGCTTTTAAGGCGAGGTAAGCGCTGCAACATCTGCTAATAGGATTGCCAGAATTTTTTAGGCTTTACGTTTTCGTTGGAGTTTGGGACGACATAGCAGCAAAAATTCAAGGTAAACTCATTGTAATAAAAAGCCGCGGTTCGTTTCCCGACACCCAATGCAACTCGAGACTTTTTTCACGTCAATAAATTGCTGGAATCGTTTTGTGACTGGTTCTTCTCTATAAAACCATGTCAATTATTTTAAGGGGCGGTAGAAAATAAACAACAGTGTAGGTAAAGAGGGATTCTTCTCACCTCGTGCTTCGCGCTTGTTCTCTCGTTTTCCGCGCGCGTTCGCGTATCGAGCTGGCCCCTCTAAGCCGCCTGTTCTCCTGGCTATCAGTAAGTCTACTGCCATAGCTTTGACAGCACAGCTTGGTTGACAGAGCGAGAGCCACAATAGCAACCCCATCCTCTACCCTGTCGCACTTCGGATCCAACAAGGTCGACAACTAATGGGGGGGGAATAGGTATAACAAAATAACTATTCTCTTGCAACTTATTCTAGAAAGTTGGCAGTAAAACAAATTTGTTATCTCACTGCGGTACACCGTACTGGATGGCACCAGAGATATTCTGGGGTGAAGGCTATGGACGGAAAGCAGATATCTGGTAGGTTTAATGCAGAAGAAATGCTTTCCGTTGTTTTTTTGTTTTCCTGTACAATTACAAAAGGTGGAGTCCCAGGTGAAGATTGAAGAAGAAATATTTATGCTATGAGACCAGCATTAAAACTGGACTTTTGCTCACAATTACTGGAATCGAATCGGCATTTTCTGGCTCCAGCCTTTGATGTTCTCCAGAGCATAGGGCGTTCAGTTACCGCTGGCCGAAAACGCAGTGTCTCTGGAAACGACAGTATTCTTCGCTCTGACGCGGGGCTAACGTTTGAAACGTCAGCTTCCGAATCTCTTTACGTTGGCCAATTCACATTGTAAACCAGTTGATAAAACCAAATTACCTTGTGCTTAGGTCACTTATAAACTTATATTGTCAGTAAAAGTCATTTGAAGGCACCGGTCAACAGGCAAAAGTCTCCTATGTAGTCCCACAGTAATTTATAACATTACGATTTGCCAGGCTATGCCAAATTCATGTTTTTTTTAACTTTATAAGTTGACTTTTTGTTTGTCTGTTTTTTTTCTAAAGGAGTCTTGGTTGCACAGTTGTCGAAATGTTAACAGGAAAACCACCTCTGGGTCATTTTGAACCAGCTGCGGCTATGTTTAGGATTGGGACCAAACCCATTGAGCCTACGTTTCCGGAAACTGCATCACAAGATGTAAAAGAGTTTGTCATGGCTGCCTTGACGTGGTTAGTACTGTCACTTGTAGGAATGAAGTCTTGGTTATTAAGCTAAGAAATGTATGTGAAAAATGATGTTTGGAAGCATGTGAAGGTACAAGCGCAGGTGTTACTGAAGTGTTATTGGTCCAAAGACATTGCAGAAGGAGAGTCAGTGTTAAAATATTTGCAAGGTAGTGAAGAAAACAAAAGTTAGACACCTACTGATTCGTTTTGTTGTTTTGAAGGAAACCTGACGACCGACCTTGGTCCGGTGATTTGCGACGCTTCAAGTTCGTTTCAAAAAGGTATAGCCACAGAAATCGACAGAACTACTTTAACTTTTTTAGTTGTACATCAAGCTCTATTATAGATCATAAATAATCTAAAGCTGTTGAGAGAGCTCATGGCACGAGTACAGCCCATTGAAAAAATGTTACTGGAATATCCGTTGAGCGTATTGTGCATATTTTCGTTATGAGTCGGATGTCCATGAGAGAACCAGACAGGAGGTGATACAGCTCAAATAACTTATTTTGCTCAAACGTGGTACAAATGTTGGGTTTGGTGATTGAATAATTATGGCAAATATGGCAGGTCAAAATATTTTATTCCCTCCAAGCTAGGAGATCCCCTTCAAATATGGCCTGTTGACATCTATTTATGCATAGTTGATTCGCTGTTTTTGGTTTAGTATTTCTACAACAAGAAAAGCCATCCGAAAATGAAGTGTACCAGAATATTTTTCACAATTGTCAGATTCAAAGTTCAGTAACTCGTGATCATTTAAACCAGGCAATTTGAATTTTCTCCGTGGCTCCGTCTGAAAGTATCCATACGATTTTTGTGGTTTTGGTATCTCTATACCATCTAAAAATGTCTTCAAACCAAAAAATAGAATAATTCTGGTGCTTTTTTGCTATAAAATCGAGCTATAAATTTCTTAGTAAAGGGGCTAAGTGTCTAAAGAAACTGTGGTGCTGCGTCGGTGGCAGTATCACAAGATAATTTCGTTTTATCAACTGAGTTGATAATGTGAAATGGCCACCGTAAAGAGATGCTGACGTTTCGAGCGCTAGCCCTTCGTCGGAGCGAATCGAGGAATTGTGTGTGGTTTATATACAGAAATATGGAGCTACGCTATTGGTTGTTGCCTGGCAACGTGAAAAACAACAGAATAAATTAGTTGAATGAGAAGCGTTCGTTGATACCGTGAGGATTGAGAGTGCCGATTTGAAAAATAAATTTTTGTTCTAGAGTTTTGCGGCTTTCTGTGCTTCCTTGATGTAGGGAGAGGCCACAGACTGTCATATGTTGCGTAGATTGATTAGGCAGATTAAAGTGTCTAGCGACCGGCTTAGATGCGTTTTTGTCGTCTTTCTCTACGTCGCGAAGATGTTCTCGGAATCAGTCGCCTAGTCGTCTACCTGTTTCGCCGATATATAACTTTTTACAAAGAGTGCAAGTTATACAGTAGATGACATTGGCTGAGGTACAGGTAAAATGATCAGTGATCTTAATGGATTCTTTGGGTCCCAACAATTTCTCAACGTTGCAAATGAAAGAACATGTTTTGCATCGTGCGCGTGCACATTTAAAAGTACCGGGTTGTTCACTCGTTTGAAAAGCACTTCTGACTAAAAAGTTACTTATGTTTTTGTCGCGTTTGAATGAAATTAATGGCGGTTGCGAAAAGATTCTGCCAGTTTCGGGATCATTTTGAAGTAATTTAATGTTTTTTTAGAATGATGGATTTAACTGCGTGGTTGTGAGGGTGAAATGTGAGAGTGAATGGAATTCTATTGTTATTCTCCTTCTGAGACGTTTGTAGTGCTGACTGCCGATCAATTTGCGCGTTGGGCGCGATGATGACCTGCTTCAACAACAGAGGCAGGATAGCCACGTTTGTCGAGAAACTCGCACATTTTCTCTGATTTTAAGGAAAAATCAGAGTCTACACTACAAAGGCGACGAAGTCTAAGAAATTGAGAATAAGGAATGGAATTCTTGACATGTGATGGATGTGAAGATAAATTAATAATACAACAAATAACTATGAGAATCTGTGGGTTTGTAGTGCACACTGGTGCATAAACCGTTGCCTTCGACAAAAACTTTAATATCTAGAAATGCTCAAGAAGTACCGGAAATTTCCCAATGTAGCTTACGAAAAGATTGGCGTAGCTGGGTCCCATTTTGGTACCCATGGCCACACCATTGTTTTGTTCATAATAACTGTCGGAGAATGAAAAACAGTTAGTGTTAAAACTAGTTCAGCCAAGCGGAGCAGTGTTTCCGAGCCTAGTTCCTTAACAGTACGTAAATCAAAAAAATGTTTGAGGGCTAGAAGACCTTCGCCGTTAGGAATTACGGTGTAAAGAGATTTAAATTTCATACTTTGGCCACGCCAAATGACGTTCATTGCGTAATGAGAGATTGGTTACGAATGACGTCACTTTATTAACATCCCAAGGCTCCATATTTCTATTTTGCTTCCTTGACAGCTGCATTCCTTTACTAACTTCCGTTTGTTTGCTTTTTTGTCCACGAAAACTCCTCATCATTACTGAGACAACAGTGACCTGAACTAGCAGTATTTGGCGCTGCCAGATATCACGTCACGACCTTTAGAAACCCAGACACTTTTTTTGTACTAACTCACGGTCAACTTCATTGGGCGTAAAATGTCGGAATCCATTTTTTTTTCTCTGAATACTTTTTTAAACATTATAGAGATACCAACACTACAAAACCCTGTTGACCTTGTGGACACTATAAGTCAGGTGCATATTTCACAGTGTCCTGAGTAGCCTTTAACTGATGGTAAATACATTTGTATCTGCAAAAAACATGTATAGTGAAAACACGTATAGTGAAAACCATCACTAAAATTCTTAACAACGCCAAAAATGATTGGAGATTTGAATATTTAACACTTAATGACTGGTCCCGAGGAGAACAGCGAATTTTGTTTCCCGAGAGTCGAGGGAAACACTGAGGTTCGAGGGAAACAAAATTCGGTGCTCACCAAGGGATCAGTCATTAAGTGATTTGTTATATAGCAAAATAAAACCAAAGCAAATTTTGAAAAATGCGCTGAGATTCCAGCGACAACATCGGGCCTCCTCTGATCATGTACAACAGCGGTCAACATTTCGCGGGTAACAGTGAACTGTTACCCGTTTGACGTCATAGTTTTCGCAATGTTGCCCGCTCGCGGCATTTGGCGGGAAACAGTTCATTGTTAGATGTCATGTGACCATGAACGAGCCAATGAATGGGCGCGCTATAGCGGTAAAAACGCAAGATATGTAACAATATTTTTTATTATATCTCTAAGTTAGTACGCGCGCTGTGATTGGTCAATTTAGCGGGCCGTACTCTCCTGCACGGACCGCTAAAATTTAAAGTCTTTTTTGTTGCCAAACTGTTGCGTGATTTATCGCCAAATTTTCTCAACTTATATGGCAACTAAAATTTTAAAGCCTTCTTTTACTCTAAGTTGTGTACTAAAGTGTGCTAACGACTTAGAAACGATTTCAAATTGATCCGTTTTGCTTTCGACCTGCTTCAGAAATTTGAAGCCGTTCCTCATAAATGGAAATCGTTCCCAAACCCTTCAGACACACAATAGAGATATAATAAATATCTTGCTAACCTCGTTTTCTCGGTCCGTAACTTACGGTATGGACCTCGAACTCGGTTAGTAAGAGGTATTTCTTTGCTGGCGCGCTGTTGAAAAATTGTCGCATTCCATGTGAAAACTGCGGCAAAACAAGAACTATGTCGAGAACCCCCAAAACAGTTTTGGAATGTACCACACGAAGAACGGGCTCAGAAATCTATAGAAAACTAGTTTGATGTAATCAAACTACAACAAACGCTACAACGAACATATTGATCACAGACGAGCTGTACAAAGTCTTGCAAAGCTTACAACCGAAGCCTTCATAAAAATTTTTGGGAGAAACATTGCCAGTCATTCATGCAATAAAAGTTTGAATTCTGATACATATAGGATGCACCCATTCAGAGTGATGTATTTTGTAACTAATCAAATAGCAACGGAGTCTACTGGCAGTATAGTAAACGGATAATCTTTTCCTAGTTGTCATACGTAAGTTTTAAACCGGTTAAAACTCGTCAAGACGGAGTTTTTCTGTAATTTATTCGTCCCTGATAGTAGGCGACGGTTGATCAAACGATGAACTTCATTGGGCGTCCATAAAATGATTTGCCAGTTGAATCTTTTTTTCTGTGTTTGCACGCTGTTGAAAGGCTATCGCTTTCCGGAAGTAAAAGCGCGGCAAAACAACAACTAAGTACAGGAATCCGAAAAAAACAGTTTGCAAATGCACTACACGAAAAACGGCGCAGAAAGCATCGAAAACTAGATTGATGTAATCAAAATACCACAGACGCTTCAACGAACATATTGACCAAAGACGAGCTGTGCAGAGTCTTGCAAAGCTTACAGCTGAAGCCTTAACCCTTTAGTGCGCAAGGGGTCTGCCTTTGACGAGTAAAATCGTCTGGCGTTAGACAGAGTAAAATCTATAAGTCAACAGTGCGCATTAAAGGGTTAAAGGAGATAGTTTTTTAACCCTTTAGTGCGCAAGGGGTCTGTCTTTGACGAGTAAAATCGTCTGGCGTTAGATAGAGTAAAATCTATAAGTCAACAGTGCGCATTAAAGGGTTAATAAGAATGTTTGGGAGAAATAGTGCCAATCATTCATGCAATAAAAGTATGAATTCTGATACATATATGACGCACCCATTCAGTAATGTATACTGTAATGTAATTTATAACAGAGCAGCGGAGTTTACTGGCAGTATAGTAACGAACAGCTTTTCGTAGTAGTTGTCATGCGTAATTCTTAAACCGGTTAACACTTGTGAAAAACCAGTTTTTTGTAATTTATTCGTCGCTGATTGTGGGCGGCGGTTGATCAAATGATCAAGGGGTTACGTAGGCTCGATTTGCGCAGTTCTCTCGTGTCTGGTCTCCCTTCCCCGAGAGGGGAGGAGTGCGGGCTCATTTCCCGAACAGCGGCAGGTAATCGAGCCTAGGAGTTAGGTGCACAGGTTCCCCACCTTTAATCCTCTGTGTCTAACCTTGATTATACGATGTTACCCATCAGTAAGACTAGCTTTCTTTTTTAAATTTTAGGAGCGTTTTTAATAAAACAATTATTCCACTCGCGGTTGTTGGATATGAGATGATTATAGCCAACCCATATCCAACGCGCGCTCGTGGAATAATTGGTGATCAGCCTGAGATAGCGAACCAATCAAATGGCTTAAAACACTGAGTGTGTATATTATATTTCCGTGGCGTGGCACTATCTATATCAAACGTGTTTGAAGAGCTCCTTATATGGAATGATTTAGATGTCAGGCTAGAGGTACTTGTGAAGCCTATTAAACTTGGAAATGCTCCTGCCTAGTTCCTAGATGAGTAACTTACTGCAAGGGACCGCGTACGATAAACACTGCCAACGCCTCAACTTTACACCTCGGTCATTCGTTTCGGGTCAAGTGGTCCGGGGTGAAAAGTGTCCGGGCCGTTCGTCTGAGATACGTCACCGAAATGAATTGACCGCTAAGGCCTGGGAGAAAGCCGTACAGGGACTAGGCAAGAAACACTTGAAAAATGCTAGCAGGCAATGAATCTAAAACATCGTTTCATCACGCACAGTTAGCGCACGTACATAAAGTGGTGGCTTTTTCGAAATTAACGGCTTGGCTTGTGAGAGACAAATCATCGTTTACTCGGAAACGAATACTGGGGAACCTAACGATTTTTCTCATTTAGTTGGAATGTAACGATCAGCTTTTTATTGAGTAAATATGGACCAGCTTCTATTGCAGGGTACAAAATTATCACTGAAAATGAGAA
>CM042748.1:2403301-2416574 GCA_022496165.2 Catalaphyllia jardinei | reverse complement strand
GTCAGTTTCGAATAGAGTGCCGAAGGGCTAGTTTTGTTCTTCAATTCTGTGTAACTTTATTTGTCCTACTCGGACAAAATGGGTGCAGTGCATGTCCAACCTGTATTACAGACAAGTCGATAAGTCAGAACATTTTGAACATTTTGGCTTATTAAACGTGTTTTTCCTAGGAGTTCTGTAAGCCAGCTTGTTTTGAAATTCAACGAGATTTTAGCAAGATAAACTTACCATCGGGGTTCAAGGAAATGCCAACATGAATTTGAAATTAGTCGAGAATTGTTTGTGTTTGTTTTTTTTGTTTTTTTTTTGTTTTATACAAATGGTTTATTTTCACTGCTGAGCGTTTAAAGACCAGTTTTAGAAACACATCATATTATAGGTCTTAGCATAAAGAGATAAATGAGTATTTATACACGTTAACTTGGCCTATATTATTGTTTTCGTAGGGCCTGAGGAGCACGGGCAGATAGATAGTGATAATATTGCGGATCTAATAGTCCTCTAACCCTCTGCGGTAGAGTGTGTGTAAATACACCAGGCAACTTTAATAGTCAAGATATTTTTAGTCGATAAATTAGCCCTTTAGTAATAGCAGTTTCAGTCAACAAAAGAGATTTTGCATTTAGCTATTGCGAAAGTCGTGATAGCCATTATTAAGAGAATTCGTTTTGTGGTTGCAAGTTAGCAGAGAATAGCTAAGCTGGATATAAAGCTTCTTGAATATCACTCCTTCCGATGAGCTTTCTTTCAAATCTGTACAAAAACAACGAAACCAAGGTAACAAATTTGAGTAGTCAATGTATGAAGAGTAAGCTAAAAGATAGAACTTGACTAGACCGGTGGCCCTAGCCTTGCGGTCATTGATATTCAGCTTTAACTGAAATGACTAAATGAAAGAAAATACATGGTTATTTTCTAGAGCTTTAAACTAGTTTAATATTTTTGCATAGGCCTTACAATGAACTACAATTGGCAGTTTAACAAAGTCGCGCTTGTTCTGGTTTAATTGTAGATCAGAAAATCACTGTTGTATAATAAAGTGGCTTGAGGTCGTTTGTAATTTAATGGTCTTTTTGACGATGTCACCTCAAAATCATTTAACGACATTAATCACCACAAAAAAAGAATGATCTCGTCTATTTTTTAAACTTTATCCCTGTTATTTTTAAGTAAATTTCGATTTCTTGGTATATTATATATCTTGTTCGCCTTTGTATTAAATTTGTAGTCAGATATATATATTTTTGTATGGTAGGTCAATATCGATTGCCTTCACTAGCCTACTCATCAAATAAAGTGTGTATGAATGTTTCTGTATGTAAGGTCTTCTTCATCTTCTGCAACTTCACTTTGCTGCGAAGCTTCCTCCATATACCCCCCCCCCCCCCTACCACCCCAGCGCTAACTGTTCACAAAAGCAGAAAAAATATGTGAACCCCTAGTTTAGCGTTAGCGTTTTATAAGAAATCTAGGGAGCGGTTTATGTTAAAAGTTCTCGTATGAGAAGATCGTAAAAGCGGTTAATAATGATAATAGGACTAAGTGAAGTCCAATTTGGTCTGTAATCATACGAACTATGAACAAAATTGGACAACCGCGAAGCGAGAGTCAGATTTATTCATCACGAGTGTGATTACAGACAGAATTGGACGCGGCATAGATTTGAAACCGGCGTTTTCACTCAGAAAACAGATCAAATGTTTTCTGTTCACACGACTCCGGAGAAATTTGCAAACTCAATTATTACCGGCCATCTTGGATTTGTGTTTGACAAAAACTCGGTCAGGAAAATCACGTGATTATCGTGACGTCATGACAAAAACTTCTTTTTCAAAATGATTTCTCTCCACACTAAAAAGCAAATCCAGATTTTCACATTCTTCGGTTTGAAGAGCGTTTTCTAAAAGCTTCGTCTTTGTGACGGATTAGTGTGGACGCGAGGCCAATTCGTAGAAACGCATTTTAAATGCGTTTCGAATGCGTTTCTAATGCGTTTTCAAATTTCTCTGGCGTAGTGCGGACGGGGCCTAAAAGCACCAATCAGGAGCCTTAAATAATAGCCTTTCATAATAAATTCTTGTATCTTAACAATAACAAGACTTACTATATGGCAAGGTAGTCTTGAGATGGTTCTTTCTTGGTCTGGATTTCAGCAGTGTTGATGGAAATACTTTTTTAATTTACTAATTTTTAATTTAACTTTCAAGCCTCAGTTATAAATCGAATGCATCCCAGTTTTAGGAACAAAATCGAAACTTAACAACCAGAACGTAACCGGAACGCATCAAACTGGAAGCTCAGAGTTCATCCTCGCTGTCATTGTTAAAGTTCTTTATGTCTAGTTCAAGGCGGCAAGGCTTCAATACTTAATTCCCTCAGTTTATTTAAAGTCATCTCAGTTTACTGAGTGATCTGGCTTTCTGCTTCAAACTCATCGTCATCATCATCATAAACGTCATTGTCTGAGTCATAACTGAAGATGAAACTCTATGTCATCTTCAAGGACTTTTTCTGCTGATGGCATATTGAAATCGGGAATCCCTTGGATGTTAATTTCATTATTTTCCGATCCTCTAATAATAAAGTTATTGTTCTGCATTGTTTCGTAATTGTAAGAGTACTTAATATTAAAATACAAGGGAAATTAGAGAGGGGCTAATATCTGTGCAGGGAAGGGGGGCTTACAACCGGATGAATTGTTTTGTTTCCAAGTAGATGCCGGCCTATAATCAGTAGAGCTTATAAGCGGGTTGCCTTATAACCTGAAGTTTAAGGTATGCCCACATTCTTCTTTTTGGTTATCTAATACATTAGTTGTGTATAAAAGTCTGTAAATTTGAAGAAAGTAATCTGAGAGAAAATTAAGTCCGGGGCAAACGAAGACGAGCTTCCACACTGTCGATTAACGAGAGAATATCGCGATGCTGACAGCACATTTCTGTATTCACTTGCCGATCAAAACTTGCGAGCGAACCAGAATCAATGGAAACAATTGTCCCCTACCCCGTTAGGTATTTTTTTAATCCGTACCTAGTACTGACCGTTCTTATACAGTCTATTTTGTTTTTCATGGTGGCAATTTCAAAATATGCTTCATTTGTGGAGTGGTTTACTCCATGAGGAACCAAGGTATGTGTAGTTTCTTTTTACAAAAAGGTCGTTACATTCTTAGGCTATAAAAGACGAAGTACAATGACACTGGTTACCGATTTTGTGCTATAATGTTAGCAAATTCCCAAGCAAGTCAAACACTGCGAGACGCTCCGACGAAGGGCTAAGGCTCGAGACGTCAGCTTTTAAATCTCTTTACGGTGGCCAATTCACATTATCAACCCAGTTCATAAAACGACATTATCTTGTAATAGCCCCCACTGACGCGGCTCCACAGTTTCTATAGAAACCTACCCCTTTTATTCATTTCTTTTTTTCCTTGCATCTCTACAATACAAGGTCAAACATATTACCAAAACTCTCTCAATATACTAAGAAACTTAACACAAAATTGCGACTTACTTTATCGGGAGAAAATCGCAGTTCTAAATTCCATATTAACTCTAGTATTCCTAAAATGTTATTAATATATAAATAGTGATGCTTGGGTTGGGAGCGTGCATCATAATCCAATGGACGTCCTTGCAAATGTTTTCAATACTAACAGAAACTTTTCCTCGCTCTCAGGAAGTAAAATCTGTGTGATGGCTAATTTGTAATATGGGGAGTAACAGTAAAGACTTGGCCACGCTGTACTATCGTTTTTGGTAAATTTCAAACACCACAGAGCATTAAAAAACTATAGAAACGTAGTATAGTCACGAAAACAAACTCCCTCGGATAGACATTTAACAATTATTGGACGAGGTTGAGCAAAATATCGTGATCGTGTCAGTGACGAGCAATAATTGATCTGCGAGACACTGACAAATCAAGATGTTTTCCAGTAACCGAGTTCAATAATTGTTTTATCATTCGATCACCAAGTTTATTTTCATATTTTAATTACTTCCTGGCAGGCCAGGGAAGCGATCTTCCCTTTTTTTCCCGAGAACTTGGTTCCAATTCAGAATATTATTTGCAGCAAAACACGTTTAGACGGTACTACGCATGAGCAGACCATTATTAGTGGGCAGTTATTTGCAGGTCACGTAATGGGCTCTCCGCCTATGGAAGGGAAATAAGAAAGGTCAATCCCTCTCCTAATTTTTTTCAAGTTATGTGTGAATTGGATAAAACTGTATCTAGCTTCCCCTCGAGCAATAGATTCGCTCTTTTTATTCCGGTGGATGATTACTTCCCAGCAAATTTTAGAACACAACTTGTCAGCTAACAGACAAACGATCTGAATTTATTACCCATGGAGTTGTTGTGGCAGTGCCATATCTACATCTTTATTGCCAAAGAAGGAGGTGAATGGTTGGATGGGTGTGGCCTCAGAGCCATCTACAGCCATATGGAAGAGGGGTGTATGAGATGTATCAACATAAGCCTAAGAAATTAACACTAGTAAATATCCACAAAAACTAACTGAAATTGCCCGCATCCCGGATAAGGTTTAGATATTGATCGTGAGTAACCTCTGAGTTTACCACGCAACAAAAACTCGGTTGTTTAAAAATATTTTTTAAGATACAGTTCCTTTGACTGACCCTTAACTTAGGGTAATTCCCTTGAAATTGTTCTACTATCAAAATCTTTTGAAACTTGGCGTAATTAACATTCATGATATGAATATTAAAAAAAATGCAATAAAAAATGAAGTCCCCGCCCTTGTTTAGGCGTCAGTGGGCTCTTAGAACGGGGTATTTTTACTGGATGCGCATAAAAAATTCAAGTTACTTTCATACGGAATTGAATCTTTGTTACTCGGAAGACGCAAAGTTGGTTAGCTTGAAGTCCTCGCCTTGGCCAAAATACATCCAGTTGGGAACTATTTTCCAAAAAAACATCGTGTTCCACTGTCAAACTTTTTTCTTCTTCAAGTATGTTCTTTATTAGACTGTTCTTAGCAAACACCTGAAAACAATCCGGGGTCACAGTGCTCATTTAACTGAAAAAGAGAATTCATTTCGCTATCGAGCTTAGTTTGAGGGAAATCTCTTAAGGCTACCGCAGACTGGCCAATCTTTTGTCGCAGAGCTTAAGATTATCTTTTTCGCGGTTAAATTGGGTTAAAATTTGTCGGGACATCAGCTTGCCGCACACTAGCCGATCTTTTGTCGCTAAAAACCGCGTTTAGTCTTGGGCCGAGTCGATCTCCGCCATGTTTGAAAAGAGGCTTGTTCACGTGACTCTCATGACAATTCCTCATTGATTGAGGTACGCGCGAGCCCCGATAAATTGTCTTGGTCCACCGCACTCTAGCCGAGGAGACGTTTTGAGATCTAGCATTGCCAGATATCGCCCCGATTTTGTCGCAGACTTGTCTGAATTCACCGCACACTAGCCGACAAGTGAAGATGTTTTGTCGGCCGACAAAAAATCGGTAAGTCGCGGCGGCCTTTACGTTTTTTATGTGCACGCGTTCATCTGTGCACGCTGATGACGCGAAAATCGTGCGCAGTGGGAATGCGTAACGCAATACTAAAGAGTTACCTTAATCAGTTCAATACAATAAGATGAATTCTAGTCATAGTCATAGTAACATCTCTTGGGCAATTCTGTCCAATTGAGAAAGGTGCAATGAGGTTAACCCTATGAGAAGCACCAACCCGTGAGACAAGGCCAGACTACATCACCAGGAATATCTTGTGCTGCTCTTTTCGATATGTGAGAGGGTTCTTTAACGTCCCCCGCTAACCATGTAACAGTAAAGGTTCAGGAGATGGGGCCTTACAGTCCGTATCCGAGAAGATTTGAACGTCTAACTACTTGCAGATATAATTACAAAGGCTACGCATTCTCCTCAGTTATTTTAAGAACCCCTAACCCAGGACCTCCCGCACAACAGACTGGCACTCCACCAACTGAGCGAACCAGGCGGCGGTTACTTTTACTTATATCCTCTTCCAGGAAGCAGGAGGTTATTAGCTTTTTCCGCTGAAAGTAAAAACAAAAAAGAGAACTTAACATTTAGGCTCTGTTATGAATTTCATTTAAAAGATTGTGGGAAGCTGTACCAAACTCATTCTGAACCTGTGAACATGGTTTGAATCCCTAGTGACAAGTTTGATCCCATAACTTTGCCTAATGGTAAACTGCGCATGTGCGTGCTATCTATGTGTTAACTCGTCCACTGACGTAATATGCAAGAAGTAGAATTCTTTGCTTCTGAGCTTTCTTCGTTAGATATTCTCTAATCCAAATCATTATTGTTCAGTTCTAAAATTGAAAGCTCTGAAGTTGACATTGCATGTATATCCAGAGTTGTTTTCCTCGATTTCGTGGTGCAGTATGAATCTTTTGTGGTACTTTATTTCTACCAGAAATTAGACTAGTCAGTTTGAGATCATAAAGGAGCATTTGGTTGAGTGAGGCTTGATAATTTGGAAAAATAAGAAGAAGAATCAATTCGCTAGTGCATTGTTGATAATTTGGAATTAGTTTCTTTACTTCTGTTTACCGTAATTAAGAGGATATGCATTAGGATACTGCCTCTGTAAAAAAAATTAGTCTGAATACGGTTGTGGAGGATTTATATTTGTCAGGTTTGGTGGATTACGTTTGCATACATACAGACGCTGTCTATTTGAACAAAGAGCTCATTAGCGTTCACTCAGCTTCCTTCATAAATTGAAAATTTTCTGTTCCGTTTTCAGTGATTGAGACTTAGCTACGATGAACAACCTAACTAATTAATTTTCTTTTCCGTTTAATTTTATTTCCTATTCTTCTTTCGAAAAATTTGTGACTAAAGTAAGAGTAGAGTTCCTCAGCGATTAGTATAGTTTTCGGGCCAATTTTGATTCGATCCTTGGATATTCTGGTATATCGTTTTTATTTTCATATTACAATTATTTTTGTAGTTGTATGTAATTTTCCGATCCACTTTATTTGTAAAGCTCGATTTAAGCGACAAGTAGTACTGTGGCAAGTGTGCAACAACGTTTTCATTTCAGAATCTACAAAATAGTATTTATCAATGTCCGAGAGAAGTTTAAGCAATCATTAAAGCAATGATACTAACCTTTTCGCGGTTTTTGGCGCCATCTTTTGAAAAGTTCGATCCCCAATAAATTGAGAGAGGTAGATGTTCTCAAGATTTTTTACGCTTCAACGAAAACATTGACAACAACAGGTTTTTCAAAAACATAGATTTCCTTTGAGGCGAGGAATTGCACCTTTATTCAGAATTTTTCTATGAGTGAACAACTCGGTTTTACTGGCAAATGCATGGAGGAATAAAGACCTCAGCTTTTCTAGCGAGGTTATTTCCCTCAATCTTGATCAGTAGATTCTTTTAACTGATTCCTTTAGTTATTAATTCACAATTATTTCAGATTTCGAATTTCCCGTGTGTTGACAGATATTACACTCTACACTTTTCCGATACATCACCGTGATATTTCCCTTGTCCCCCCCCCCCACCCCGCACACACACACACACACACACACACACACACAACTAGAGGGGGCAAGAAACCGTGAAAAGGACTTTCCAATAAGTTGTGTTCTGTCATAAAACAAAGGGAAACTTAAGTAACAACAAAAGCAACGCCGAAAGCTCTACCAAGTCCGAAAAATACATTTATGTTTTTACCTTCCAGTATCGTATTTATTCCTACGTTATTTATCTTTGCGTTGCAACTGTCAAGCACACAGATCAGAATTTATGCAGTACTTCATTTATTTCATTAGTAAATCATGATGTCAAGTGAAGTATACTTTGGTATCTGTTCTCAACTCTGCAGATCGGTTATCGACCTCTGTGGAAGACATTTATCCCGCAACAATGAACAGCAGTGAGAATGGCTGTGGCGGTGAGTTACCGGTCTCAATAAGCGTACCTCTTCTGAATCATTTCAAATGTGGAATGCGATACGAGTTTCTCTTAAGTAGTTCTTCTTTTGCGTTTTATGTAATACCATTCTTTTAAACTAAGGCTAACAGACTTCATTTATTTTTATTGTTCCTGTCGCCTCGATTAGCTTCTGTTACCTGCGGTGCTAGGTCTGTCATTATTGTATCATGTGCCAAAAAATTGTAATACCGTTGTCTTGTCTTGTCTTGCCAGTACGTCAGCATTCATTTTACTTTGTAAGGACAGGACATTACTTGAAGTCAGTGAACTTTTGTTAGATTGAAAAAGTGGGGGACACTTGAAAAAAATAGGCAAGTCTACAAAAACGGGGCCATACCTAGAAAAAATGGGTCGCACTCTTGAAAGTGAGCCACACGTCAAAAATTGGGTCATCCTTCAAAAACTGAGTCACACTTGAAAAAATGATTCACGCTTGTGAAATGGGTCTCACTTAAAGAAATGGATCACACTTGAAAAACTGGGTCACAGTTGAAAAATGGGTCACACTTCAAAAAAGGGTAACACTTGAAAAAAATAGATCACAATTTCAGAAATGGGACAGTTGACAAACAGTGGAAAAAAGGAGTCACACTTGCAATACGGGTCACTTTTGAAAAATGGGTCACAATTGGAAAAATAAGTCACTCTTAAAAAGTGGATCACAGTTGAAAAAATGGGTCACACTTTAGAAAGAGAGGTCACACTTGCAAATATGTGTCACATTTGAAAACAAAGGGGTCACATATGAGAAAATGGGTTCACTTGAAAAAATGGGTCTACTTGAAAAAAATTAGTCACACTTAAAAACAATAGGCCACAGTTGTAAAAATGGGTTATGGGATCATACTTGAACAAAATAGTTTAAACTTGCAAGGTCGGTCACGTCACAGGCGGCCCAAGCTCTCGTTGTGAGGAGTTAAACTATTATTTTAATCTTTATGCGAACGTTCCGTGACCTAGTTACCGCCGTCGTCTACTGTTACATAACGCGCGCGAGTTTCATTACGCAAAACGTGACATTGGCCTTTCAGCATTTGGAGGTGTTATGTTACAACGGTTTGAATTTACAAAGGTTGTATAGGAAAAAACGTTAATAGACATTTTAGCCGAAATTTTGATATTTTTGCAATAAAAATGACTTACTTCAATGCCTTCTTGTCTTTTCTATTGTCCTCTTGCTTTTCAGCTCGATCCGAAGCCTTTTAAGCGAGTTATCGCTTTTCGGGTTTCCTCTCCTCGAATGAAACTCGTAATGAAACTCGCGCGTTATGTAACAGTAGACGACGACGGTAACTAGGTCACGGAACGTTCGCATAAGATTAAAATAATAATATAACTCCTCACAACGAGATCTTGGGGGGCCTGTGGTCACGTTAAAATAAATAGGTCATACTTAAGAAAAAGAATCAGAAATAAAAAAAAGATCACACTTGGCAATATAGCTTGCACTTTATAAATGGGGCCATACCTAAAAAATGGGTCAAACTTGCAAAATAGGTAACACTTAAAAAATAGGTCATACTCGAAAAAATGAATCAAACTTGAAATAATGGGTCACACTTGAAATAATGAGTCACACTTGAAATAATGGGTCACACTTGAAGAAACGGGTCACACTTGAAAAAATGGGTCACAATTGAGAAACTGGGTCACACTTCAACACGTTGGTAACACTTGAAAAATGGGTCAGACTTGAAAAAATGGATCACATTTGGAAAAATGGATCACATTTGGAAAAATGGATCACACTTGAACAAGTGGGTCACACTTGAAAAAACTGTTCACACATTAAGAAATGGGTCACACTTGAGAAAATGAGCCGCACTTGAAAACATTGGTCACACTTGAAAAATGGGTCAGACTTGAACAATAACATCACACTCGAAAAAATTATTTACCCCTTAGGAAATGAGGCACACTTAAATTCCGCACAGTTAAAAAGTGGGTCACACTTAAATGAATGGTGACACTTGAAAAAGGGTCATACTTTTCAAAATGGATCACACTTGAAAAAATCCGTCACACTTGAAGAAGTGGGGGACACTTGAAAAAAATGGGTCACACTTCAAAAAATGGGTCACTCTTGAGAAAATGGGTCACAATTGACAAAATGGGCTACACTTGAAAAAAAGAGTCGCACTTGCAGAAATGGGTCACAATTGAGAAAATGGGTTAGTCTTGAAAAAAGGTTTGCAATTTAAAGAAAAGGCCACAATTGGCAAAATAGGTTGCAGATGATAGACAGTAATCCTGTAGCTCTTCCAGACCTCTATTTTCATTCGTCCGTATGACCTGTAGCTTCCTTTGTTATCAGGGCCAGGAGCATTGTTTCTGTTGTATCATCTATTGTTTCGTTCTCCAATCACAGACCGGGTCTGGAAAGCTACAGGCTTGCTCATGAAAGAAGGGGTCACACTTGCAAAAAATGGGTCACATTCGGAAAAAATAATAACATCTTATTATCGTTTGCCTCACGATGTGGTCACTTAGATGTAAATCGCGACGTTTCGACTCCAACCTCGTTCCCAGGGCCTTTTCCCTATCTTGTGTGCGGGGCGGGAAAAGACCCTGGCATCGATTGGTCACGTGCCACCTGACACCCTGAAATCCTGGGTGTAATAAATTACCGAGGTTTGCATAATCAAAAGTACCAAAATCAAGATGACGGAGAAACTGTCTGTGCTAAGTCGACTTGGATCTGGTTTTAATCGTTGTAATTTTCCGTCGTTTTGTTTAAAGCGATTTCAAGTGAAATGTTTTGAATATTTACTGAAAGGCAAAGATATTGTTGCCGTTCTAGCCGCTGGCTTTGGCTAATCTCTGCTGTTTCAGCATATTGTGTAAAATAGGGTTGACTAGCCGACACGATTTCTACGGTTCATGACATTTATACATTTGGCGATTTCGGTCACTCGACCTTTTTGTCGCTTTACGTGTGTTTATGAAGGGTACTTCAAGTTGTGTTGAGCCGTTAAACGGTGCTATGGTGAAATTTCTGCATGATTTCCGCTGTTATCTTCATGTCGCTTCGTCGAGTTTGACACGTGTAAATGCATTCTTTAGGCTTATTTCTATTGCAAGATATGTTTTATAAGTCTCTAAAGTATGTGTGCTTTGAGGAACAAAATAAAACGTTTACCATCGACATTTTGGGCCCGGCTGTAATTAGAATTAATTGCAAGTACAGTACGCGTAGTTTCTTATTCACGGATATCCGGCATATTTGCCCTCGTGCGGTTTTATTTTTTATACCTCTTCAGTTATCCGGTCGAGCTTATATTTCTGGAGCTTGACGTGTAGCCTCCTTCGGTCCTTCTGGCACCACAGGATTCAAATGTAGCTGTTTACGTGGAAGTGTGTTTACTGTTTTGCGTGTTGTATATGCCATTGTTCGGCTCATTCAAAACCCTTGCCATAGCACGGTCAAACCAACTCTACGCAGAATTACTCCTTAGAACACAGCATGAAGTGCCCTTTCTAAACACGAGTGAGGCGACAAAAAGGTTGAGTGACCGAACAGAAAACGGCAAAAGTACAAATGTCACGAAACGTAGAAGTCGTAGTCAACTCCACTTTACACTAATATTAGCTTGAGCTGGAGAGTCATACCGGAGCTCGGAAGGCGGTTTAGACGATAGCGACAGTTCGATCCAAACACAACGCGTCACTGAATACTTTTGTTTCAGTTGCGTTGCATAATTTATTTGACTTCTTTGCCTGAATTCACTCGCTTTAGACACAAGTTCCTCGCACTTCCCGCAGATCAGCTTCGAAAGGGAATAAAAATTAGACAAATTCCACACACATTTCGAATCTTCGAGGCAAGATTTTGTGTCACTGTTAGCTTTTCCAGCTCTACCGAATACCCGAAACAAGTGGCGGCTCTCGAATACATCTCCGCAAAATTTCGCGGATGAACTTTAACACCAGTAAATTACTGAATTTGCTGCTCTTCTCAGCCACAATGGCGAGTCCCAGTTAAGTAGGAGATTTACACGCGAACCTTCCCAAAAATATTTAGTTGCAATAAAGTTTTATCAACCAATCAAAATGCAGAATTAACCACAGGAATTCATACATTAGTGTTTTTATGAATATTTAAGTAGACACGTGACCAGCCGATGCCAGGGTCTTTTCCCGCCACGCACACAAGATAGGGAAAAGGCCCTGGGAACGAGGTTGGTTTCGACTCCATACTGCTAGTCTATATCAGGCGATAAGGTCGACTGGTTTTGCGAAACCTTATATAGCACGATGCTCTACTATGATTGCCAATCATAACCGGGTTAGTGTTCAGCAACTGAGATTGGGGCGTTTCGATCCTCCCAGTTCCAATGGGCTGCTCCCTCAGTAATTCGCCTTTTTTCAGCTCTCCTGTTCTCGTGTTTCTTGAACGTAGGCATATTTCAATTCAATACCTATATCCCAGTGACTCTCGTACCGAAGGGAGAAAAAGCTGGAAGCAGTGTGCAGCTGTATGAAGTCGGAAATCGAGCAGCTGGCCGCTACTGTAAAAACCTAGGATTTCGGTGACCTGTACACTACCTTATAGTGCAAAGCTTGATATTCTCAAGGCAGATAAGACACGAATGCTTGAAATAAGCTGGGAGTCTTCTGACTATTAAATTCAAAGGAGCCCTTGCTGTCCCAGACTAAACTAACGGAAACTTTTGTAGGTGAGATAATTATGCGGCAAATTATACCCATCGTGTTTTCTTTTTTCTTCGAAATAATGAGCTATGTAAACGAATAACCAACGGCACGTTCATCCTACAACGAGGCAATTAAGACAGTGAGGCTTGCAACTGCAGAACTAACCGTGTATTTGTCGACAATCGGCGCTTGAGTTTCATATTTGCAATTGTGTTGTTCTTTGAGCAACAAAATACATTTCAGTTGCAAAATTAAAAGTAATAAAGCAATGATAAATATATAGGAAAATAAAAAAAAACAATGAGATTGGACTTTACCGACAGAGATTGTAGCGCTGAAAGGACGCCAAAGGAGAACAAGCTTTTTGAGGGAAACGCAACACTCAGGTTATTAGAGGAACAAAAGAACAGTGAAGGAGAAATGTTTTCATTTAACTGATACCAAACTTTTGTCGAGATCTTGTCGAAGGATTTTCAATTACTAGTGCGACAAATGCAAACTTGTGTAACTCGCATGCAATCAATGTTTATGTTCGTAAACACTAATTGACTTGAAAACATACGGTCAGTCGGCAATAACGAAGATAAAAGACTATTTTTCGGCGTTTATGAATAATTAGTAGAATTTATGCTCTCGTCGTTATGAGCCATTAAGGGTTCGGTAAGA
>CM042748.1:2333548-2383330 GCA_022496165.2 Catalaphyllia jardinei | reverse complement strand
CCCCCCCCCCCCTCCCTCCCCTCTAATTTCCCAATCCCCCCTCCAGGTAATAATTGCCTAGTCTCTTATATAAAACAAATAGATTCCATGTTGCCGTGCGTCTGATTCAGTAATAGATCCCAGAAGACGTCAAAATGTGGTAAGAACATCAGTGACACACTCGGCTACGCCTCGTGTGCCACTTTTTTGTTCTTACCACATTTTGACGTCATCTGTGATCTATTACTGAACAGACGCACGTCAACATA
This sequence comes from Catalaphyllia jardinei, assembly GCA_022496165.2. NCBI lineage: Eukaryota > Metazoa > Cnidaria > Anthozoa > Scleractinia > Caryophylliidae > Catalaphyllia > Catalaphyllia jardinei. The sequence goes on along the minus strand of CM042748.1, from coordinate 2,383,082 downwards.
GAATCTATTTGTTAGTTTGGTGAGTTTCTCAAACAACGCTTAATCATAACCAAAACCTGTTTTTGATAGTTTCTGATTGTTGCTATTGTTTAGCGAGTTTGCACAAGTTTTTGAAAGGAAAGCCTGGCGCTTACAAGTAGCACATTTGCACAGTGAGCGCCTGCACTTGGTACTATGATCAAATGTTTCCCCTTTGTTTTTTTTTTTAATGTATCGCCGTTTACCGTTTGCAAATATCTGCATTAGTTCCGGAGATACTTAAGTTTAAAAAATGGGTGAAATATGCAAATGAGATGACTGATGACGTCGTACACTCATCCCAATATTATTGAGTATATAAATAGAGTTATCTTGGCCAATTTGCAGCGCAAAACCTTGAAATTTGGCAGGCTAATAGATCTACAGGAAACACACTTATGACTACAAAAAATTCCGTTTCCATGGCAACTCACTCTCTTCCAGGCCCCACCCACTTGATTTCAATATGTTAGTGATTTTCAGCTTGAAAATGTTAAACAAGGCCACAAAGTCGAGCTAACATATTTAAAGACTTGCTGGATCATGCATATGAAGTGCCGTTAGAAAATATAAAAATGGAATGCCAAAGGTGGCAAGAAAAGTTTTTAATATGGGGGAGGTCTGGAACCCAGTTTGATGCCATGGCAACAGAACTGTTAAGCTCATATTGTGGAGCACATTTAGTAGAATCTTACTGGAAAGAATCAGACATTTCTGTTACAAACTGGCTGAGATATCTCTTTTCATCATACTTCATCATATTTTAAAAACTAGGGTTTTTGTAATATTACCGTTTATAACTCCAAAATGTTGTTGTTAAATGTGCGAAGGAATTTTAGCTCTGACCAGAAGGTCGTAAAGAGACTTGTCCTTCCTGTAGGCGACAATTGCAGGTACAAAATAAATTTGATCGAGTCTATTTTCTCAGTTATAATGTTTCATAAGTACCTTTCTTAGGTTAGGCGTAGCTGGGTTCAAAGTCGTGATAAAGGCAAAACATTTCTGGATGTTCATGTTTTGTTTTGTAGAGCCTCGTTTCGTGATGAGAAATTAACTTCGGCTAAAATATTTTCGGGGAGTTGTCTTGCTCGAGTAGGCGAGTTAGAAATTATAGCTTTCAAATCTCGAAAGTTTCTTCAACCGAGTTTGTTCTCAGTAAAAAAGAGATATTTGAAAAAAGGAAACAGTGTTTTACTTCTCTTGCAGTCTACTTGTTTATGTTTCAAAATGGCTTAAATAGGAAAGGTGTGATTTTCGTCATAGTACCACTTTAAGTCCGAGTTGTGGTCTTCAACAAATATTGACAAAGATTTCTCTCGTTATCCTTTGTGCCCCCGATCAGATGCTGCAACAATTTTCACCTACGCTTAAAGGCTACTAACATCATGTGTGTTTCTTCAACATGGTGCAGTTTTACACTACGAAAATACAAACAGACAAGGAGTTTTAATAAGTCGACCAACAAAGTCGAAATCGTTATTCGAAGTTGATTAAAGAACGGCAAAAGCGTCATCGTAACTTATAATTTCTGCTTTATTCACATATTTTCAGCTACGCTTCCAATATGTTCTCAAGCATTTATAAACCTTAAACATATGTAAAAATTAGAGAGATAATGTATGAGTTCCATTCACGTTTTCACAGGAAAGTGTGTAAGTCCAATTTGTCATGTTTACTGACTGTGAAAACACGCATCAGCGGGCCCTCCTACAATTTATTGGACTCTTACACAAACAAAACTGAGTATTACCCACTGACTTAAACTTATTCAGCCTTGATGAAGCATCAAGCGTTACTTACAATTCAGGCGAAACTCAAACCTGCAATTTTGTTTCAGTTTTCGGTCTCGATATACTTTGGCGAAATACCCACAAGCGTCTGGTAAGAGTGAGGGAAAGTTATAACACCGCTGTATCCAGCATTTAAGCGCGTCTGCTGCACTGCTTCACCTTGAACACTCGGTAAAATTTTTACTATAAAGTGACTCATAAAGTTTTCAGTGAAAGTAAAGCTTGATCATCGCAGTAAATTTTCCAATTTAAGCAAATGGAAAGAAGAAGCCTGAAAAAAAAAAACAGGGCTTCAACAGGATTGGAACCCGTGGCATCCGCGATGCCGGTGCTATGCTCTACCAATTGAGCTATGAAGCCACACATTGGGAGCTAGGTCAATTTATTTATTTTCCCGTGCAGTAGAGTGATGTGAAGTATATATGAAATAATTTATATTTACCGCACTGGTATCGCCGGTGGATGTCACAGGTTCGAATCCCCGGCCGTCGAAGCCCTGGGTTTTTTTCTTTTCTTTTTTTTAGGCTTCTTCTTTCCAATTGCTTAAATTGGAAAATTTACTGCGATGATCACGCTTTAGTTTCATCTACAATCGCAGTACAAATATGAATTATTTCATATATACTTCACAAAGTTTTCAGCGTTCTTGTTGGTCCATAGTAGCTGGAACTGTTATATTTATTAAGCAAAATCAATGGACTGCACTTTTATCGAAAAGAATTAAGTAAAAACCCGCCTGATTTTGACAATTTTGACCTTTCAAAAGACATTCCACGAGGCAAACCAAAATTCACCTCGCGTTTTGCAGGGACAAAGTTACTTGAGCTTTGCTGCCATCCTTTCGCGAGAAAACATCACTGCACTTGCAATGTATCTAGAAGTTTCAGCAGTGAATGAAGACATTTTCCGAAAGAAAAAAACGGTTTTAAATGCTTTTCACCCCACAAATATTACCGAGCGAAAAGGTCATAGACAGGCCAACACAGACTCTCCTCGTGTGGTTTTACGGTAGCGGCACGAAAGCCTTTAAAGTTGTGTTCTGACGAGTATGTCTTTCAGCGATTTACCTTTTCTGTGTGATATAATAAGAGGCGTTTTGTAAATTGTTTTCAGCAGTGGCTGATTTTGGATGAGACTCCATTTTTGCATCAGTATTTGTTTTAAGTTTTTTATCCAGTGGTGGTATGTCGTCACAAAGGGCATAACTTTGCCTTTAGTCTGTTTGGTTTGTTTTCTTAACTGCCAACTGCAGTCCGGCAAAGAAGACCTCACATAATATTCTTTCACTAAGGCTTTTGGGGTAACCACGTGCTTCATGACGTCTTCGGAAGTTACACATGGTCTCCTGGAAATCTTTTTTCCGACGAGTTTGTTCTAAGAGGTCTGATTGCTTCTCCTTTAATAAAGCCTCTCTTAACACCTGGTCGGTGGCAAAAGGAATAGTGTGTATATTGAAAGGTCTCCGTCGGCTTGTAGCGAATTTTGACGTCAAGGATAGCTTCCTTTAAGAATCTTTCACCTTCATACATTACTGTGTCTAAGAATGTGATTTCATTCCCTGAGATTTATTGTAATCGAGCCTATAATTGTCACCGCTAAGTGTTTTTATTTCACCAGACCCAACTTATGCTAACTTTCACATTTAAAGGCAACAATACTTAATAAAAAACGGCACCATGGTTGTTGAGCCAGGTCCGTGAGCTCCCAGGTCAAATTTGGCAAAGACACCAAAATCGGCTCCAAAAGTGCCGGCAGTGGCCTGCTACAAGAGGTCGGCCCACTTTTTGCGAACTTTTGCCTTGGTCCTCCCTTTGCAAAATCTCAGAAAATGGCCGATTTTGGTTTCTTTGCCAAATTTAACCTACCTCGCCACTACCGGAACTTTTGGAGGCGCCGTTTGCGCGAAAAAAAACTCTCCGATGTTGGCACTTGGCGCCCATACTAATTAGGAGATAGCCCGATTTGCGCCGTGGTGATTTTTGGGCCCATGAATTCCAACCACTTTTTGCGCACTTTTCCCTTGGTCCCTCCTTTGCAAAATCTCAGAAAATGGCCGATTTTGGTGTCTTTGCCAAGTTTGACCTAGCAGGCTACTGCCGGCACTTTTGGAGCCGCCGTTTGCACCAAAAGACGACCCGATGTTGGTACTTTGTGCCCGTACTAATTAGCAGATAGCCCCATTTGGACCGTGCTGATTTTCGGGCCCATGAAGCCGGCCAACTTTTTGCGCACTTTTCCCTTGGTCCCCCCTTTGCAAAATCTCAGAAAATGGCCGATTTTGGTGTCTTTGCCAAATTTGACTTAGCTCGCCACTGCCGGCACTTTTGGAGCCACCGTTTGCTCCATAAAAACTCTCCGATGTTGGCACTTTGCGCCCATACTAGAGCGTGGTGCTGATAACGCCAAGGTCGGGGGTTCGACCCTCACATGGACCAGCCTTTTCTTTAATTAAACCAGCCATGTTAAATTTCTAACTGGTTCCTCTTTCCTAATTCTTAGCCGTTGCGTCAATATTACAATATGTTTTTTTTTTTTCATTAATTCTTTTTTCATCTTATCGGTCCAAAACACAAGAATTAGATTAAATTTACCTTGATGTATATATTTTACTGCTCGTCACTGGTTTGAAAAAGTACCGGTTTGAAAAAATAATGTTAACACTAAAAGCACTTGGTTAACTCATTATGTAATTGAAGGCTTCCATGGTGGCCAGTTACAATTGCTTGGATAAATATGAGTCGAACCCGGGACCTCACAAGTACCGGGTTCAACTCAGTCTGTGGCTTCTTGGCAGTAACCCGAAGCGAGAATCATACCACTAGACCAACAGGCCGATGCTTATCATACCCGCTTTTGTTACTTATTGATAAAGACTGACTATAAAACTACACCTTTGTAGTGAGGAGCTAGGTATCTGAAATTTCCCTTGGTAAATGGTTTAAACCAAGGATGTGAGTTCCTGATATCGTTGCATGGAAAACTGGTGGTAGCGTTCAACGCCATTTTTGGTGCACCTTAATTCTATGCCACAAAAGGGAAATACACCTCGAGGTTCAGAAAAAAGCTTAGCATTCGTAAAGGGTATTTACTCTTGTTAATTGTGTGACTTTGCTACCCTGATTTGGTAACCTTTTTAGAACTGCCAACAGGGTGGGGACGGAATCTCCAGGGTATACGCTAGATTATATAGCGAATCAATCGTGTGTGATATAGAAATGCTCACATGCCATGTTTGAATGTAACGGTAAAGGAAAACTCTGCCTTATATTGTACAAGGGATAGGTAGGTACTTTATACGCTTACTGGAGTAATTTATACATAATTGACCACTTGTATTTGTGTCGGGATCTCCAATCATATTTTCTTATTTGCTGGGACCGTTTCTCGTTTCTTTTTTCTTTTCCTCCTTCCTTCCACTTAAGAAGGAAGAAGAAGAAAATCTGAAAGTCCTGTATATTTGTTTTTTTTCCCTAATGCTATCGTCTGCGTTCTTGGTTTAAATGAAAGTTGTGTTTGTGTTTTAATCAGTGCTTTACCTTCTGTACAGTGAACTGCTTCTGAAAAAGCTTCTCTTCTGTACAGGAGAAGGATTAGCTCAAATGGTGGAGCGCCCGCTTCGCACGCGGGAAAAACCGGGATCGACCCTAATCTCTGTAATAGCCACAATATAAGAAAATAGCTTTTGTACAATACCGCGGTATGAAATACTTGAACTTTTCCGCGTGTTAACGGAAGGCACAATACCATTAATGCTTTATAAAAAAAAGAAGTTTACCCCGTTACTTTCTTCTGGCATTGTACATAACTCTGATGATGTCTTAAAGGAATCGTTTCAAGGTTAATGAGGCGAATGTACAAGCTACGAGGCGAGCCTTTCTCCTTTTTTCCATATCATTATCAGTCGCAGACTCTGCTGCCAAACTCTCTTGGAATGTATCAAAGGATTTAAATTTAAAACGTCCAATTTATACCTCGTCCACAGTACGCCAGGAAATTTGAAAACGGAATTTTCACTCTGAAAACGCCATCAAATCATTTACAACTGTGCCGGAGTAATTTGAAACGCAACAATAAATAGAAATAAGACATAAAATATATAAAAGCCGGCATTTTCAAATTCCTCTGGTCCGGTTTTGAAGAGCTCCGTTTTCGTGACGGATTAGTGTGGACGGTAAGCCTAACAGTAGATTTGATTTTGCGTTTTCAAATTCCTCCGGTTTGAAGAGCGCTTCTGAAGAGCTCCGTTTTCGTGACGGATAAGGGTGGAGAGTGGGCCTAAGCGTCCAATTTCTCCGCGTAGTGTGAACGGGATCTGATTGAACATCGAATTTATTATTCCGCGGAATTGAGGAGTTAGTCTTGACGCAAGGGCGCATAACCTGCTCGCTCGGATTTGTTCATAAACATTGGAATTGAGTAGTGAACAGAAATCGCAAAATGCTCGGAAAAAAATAAAAGGAAAATCTCCCGCAAGAGTGTCAGTCCGCTACTGATTGTTTCAGAACATAATGGAATGAAATAGACAAATACAATTCTTTAAAATTTCACGAACCATACATGAGATATATGCTTCAGTAAGGTTTTAGGCTGCCAAGTTCACCACGGCTGCTGAAATTATACAAAAAGCAGAGCTAGCTCTCAAGTCTCACGCAGCGTGAGACTCACGCAAACAAATTCAATCTAACGCCCTTATGCTGAAACTATTATTTGTCACGCATTTAAGATTCGTTGCTGCTTAAGTGAAGTTCCTTCATAATAAACTATCTATAATGTAAATTAATCCACGTTCGGTTTGTATTCGCTTCGAACACTTCGAACACTTAATTCTTTTGCAGAGCTTACTGGAACTATAACAAAGACCATCTGACTTGGGAATCAGATTCATGGAAGTAGCCAGGATTTTTCAAAGGGGGGGCCAAACTGAGTCATACAGAGGGTACTCACCAGATTGTCACCTGAATATTGTAGGTTGTTTGCTTACAAATAGGCTTACAAAGGCGGGGGGTGACGGGAACCCCCGGACCCCCCTGGCTACGCTCTTGAGACTGACGGCATACAGAACAAGCGTTATAAACATGTTAGTCTGACGTCCAGATACATGCTAGTCAGAATGTTAACAAAGAGTTGATATTGGTCCAATAGAGAGAAAATTCTTGGATCTAAACAGCTGCTTTTGAAGCATCACATTTCTGCTCAGAATGAAGGAAACACGTCCTAGCTACGGACTTATCTGCTGCCTTACAAACAACACCGACGCCGTAGAAGCTCTCACTCTGTCAGCAAATCAACTTGAGGGCTTTGAAAAAGACATGAACAACGGCGTAGACTATTGTAGCTTATTGTAAACAGTTACATGTACGCTGAATAGCTTTACGATGGAAACATCTGTTTGATAGCCGCATAAACTACTGTAGAAAATACTCCGACAGTTGAAAGTCTTCAAGGTACAGGAGCCTAGTCAAGGTACCAATTATGCAAAGCTTTATTATGCTCTTTTGTAAAAATCATAATTAAAGAAACCAAAATTCAAATTTCATTCATTTGACGCACGCAGAGAATAAATGAAATAAAAATTCAAATATGACAAAAAAATTCACTGTTGACAAAACCACGTCATTTAATGAAAGTCCATGTTATTAACAAAAGTATAATTTTAGGTTATTTTCTGCCAATTGGTTTGAACATCTGTGGCCGGTTCCTGAAAGGAGGAATAACTCTATTCCAGGTATAAATGTGCCTTATTTCAGGGATAACTTTATACCCGGAATAAATTCTGCTCCTGAAAGAAGAAATAGCGTCATTGCCATTGGGGTTTGTGTAAGGTCTCTGCTGTTGTGGTCTAAACATTTTAGTCTAGATTGCACAGATCGACGGTTGCACTATAACGTCATCTGAGAAAAAATTACCGTATCGTCAAGTTCACAAGAAAAATATCAGGAACTCACTTTGCCTTGTCTCGAGCTCAGTTCTTTTTTAGGCTGTTCTTGTTTGCTTGTTTGTTATTCTTATTCAATTTGAATTGTTTATCTATATAACGAGGCCTCAGAAAGCCACGGAGGCAGCAACGTTGTCGTGCAAAATGGGGGATTACTAGACTACTGGAAAATGGAGGGCTGCTTTACATTCGCGATCAACGTTAACATTCAGGTAGATGTTTTAGCTGCTTTCTACAAAACCACAATACACAATGACCTAAGTCTACCAAGTTTGTTAAGGAGTTTAACCGCGATGGTTATATTTTTCTATTTGACATTGAACGCAGCCGTTGCATGTTGAGTTTGAGCAAGCGTCTAGCTCTTGACCAAAATATCTACATAACAACAAAATTTGAAAGTTTAATTAAATTCACCTCTTTTCTCAGGTTTCGTTCCCACTTCTTTCATTTTAAGTTCCCCTATATGTTAGCAGAAAACTGCGAAGTTGAGCATATTTGTCAACCAGATTTGATGATTTTTGAAACTGAAGAACTGAACATTTACTCTCCTTTGCATTTACTCAACAGAAAATATGAATTAATGCCCTTCTTATGCGATGTATTTTTACTCAGGTCTGGTATAAGGGGATACACCACTCGACTACACCGGCCTATACTTTTACCGAGGAAAACCAAAAGAAACCGCGTTCAGCTTGGTTAGCAACAAGTTTTATGCGACGCTAAACTGTTGATTTAGGCCCTGTTCACGCTAAACCGGAACGCAGATTTATTTCTACGGTTAGGCCTACCGTCCACACTAATCATGAAAACAGAGTTTTTTGAAAACGCTCTTTAAACCAGAGAAATTTGAAAACTCCAGCTTTTCGTTTTAGTGTGAACAGAACACAATTTGAAAACGGTGCTTTTCAAAAACGATGGCGACACGATAATCACGTGATTTCCTGTCTGCGTTTTCATTTAAACACAAAACCAAAAGGACCGGTGACTAGTGCGTTTTCAGGTTTCTCATGTGCAGTGTAGACCTATAACACTTAAGACCTTTTAGAGTGAAAAATTCGTTTTCAAATTTATCCGGTGTAGTGTAGAAGGGACCTTAAATTAAAAAAGATATTATCACGTCAATCATCTTCTTATACCTCCACACAGCTGAACTTAAGCCAATTACATAATTACCTAACATCTGCAAGAGAAAATGACGGGTCCCGTCATTTTCTCTTGACATCTGCTGTATAAAATATGCATTAGAGACCAGCAATCTTTAACAGCAGTTGACGTACGCACTTTATTCGATAGTAAATAAACCAAATTATTGTTCGCAGCTTTTTTCCTTCCTTTTCATTGGCCGAAAGCTCACCACGTCACCTACAAATAATTGCCTAGAAATATTGGTCTGCTCGTGCCCGATACCCGTCTAAATGTGGTTTACTGCAATAACATTCTACTCATGCGTAAATATAACCACGGTCTCATGTTGGCAAAATGTTGTGGTATGTCATTGCCTCGCAGATCAATTGTTTGCCTCGGCCTTTGGTCAGTTTGGCAAATAACTGATCTGGTAGTCTTTGACAAATCACGATATTTTGCTCAACCTCGTGCAACAATACTGAACTCTTCATGAATAATTACAAGTTCCTCGCTATCTTCATTTTTCAGTGTCTACCCTTCCAGTAGCACAATGAGTCAGGTTTGTTGAATTTTGTTGCTCGTTAGCGCAGGAAATTGTTTATGGTGACCACACAAGTGTCGCCAAACAAAAGGAAAGTTTGAAAGGAAGAAAACGATAACATGTCTTCATATTTTGCTCGAATATCCTTTCTAAGTGAATTTCTGTGGAAAACACCATTCAAAGGTTCTGAAACGCTTTAGTTTTTGTTTTGAAATCGGGAAAGCTCGAAAATCGCCATTTATAAATTGTGATACTTTGAGAATGTGGTAAGACAATACCACAAAATTTTGAAGAAAATTATCATCCTCGAGTCTCTCTCTACGACTCTTTGTTTAACAGTAGATCAAGGACATTAAGGGCAAACGAGATCTTCATCAGTTTTCAAATATGATGCTGCAAGGGATATCCATTGTATAGGGCATTTTAAAAATGGTCCTGAACTATTTGAACATGTTTTTCTTGTAATTCGTCTTAACCTTGCCCAGCTGTAAAAAGAAACTCTAAGAGAACAGTCTGGAAATGTCTCAAGCTATTAACTTTTTCTTCTAAAAATACGCTTCTAAATCATATACTCCATTATGAAACATGACAAAATGATCTTATTGTGTGTAGAAATGCGAAAGATTTTTGTCATATCTAACAGGAAATTACGATGGATTCATTTTTACCCGGGAGGCAAGCTCCCATAAAAAGAAAGGACGGGGATACCCTTGGGAAATTTTGGACGGAACCCCTAAGAGGTACCAAGATCTATTTTGTGAGCGTGGTTTAAAATTTGAAACAGCCCAAAGATTTTAAACAAGCTTAAAGAAGAACCAATTTCAAAACAACAAATTATCTCCTGACTTATTTTTGATTTCGTAAAAGCTATCCCAGAAGCTCCCATCGTGGACCTTTTAAGACTAAACAAGCTGAGAGATATTAAATATGTACTTTAAAAGGTACGACGAGCACCCCTGTCATTCTTATGTGGGGTTCCCCCCCGGGCATTTTTTTATTTTTCGAAACTCCAGGGAGGTAAAATAATCAAAGTCTGTCCCTACCTCCTAAGTGATAAAAAAATCGAAATTTCACATACACCCTACACGGAGACAATGACCATCCTTGCCCTTTTCAAATGGTTGACCCAACCTTACACCTCTAAAACAAACATCGTAGGAATCATATCGTGACATAATTTCATAACATTGTTAATGTTTTCTTTTTCCAGCATGCTAGAGGCCTGAAATCTATTCAGGCTCTGAACTTAGAAAGGCAAGCAACTATCAGGGACTTCTGTAAACGAAACAACAGAACCAAGCACACCTTGGATAATAAAAGGCTTTACAATATCATAGTTGATGAAAAGTTCAAAATATTATTTTGCGACATTCTTAAAATTGCTTGCACTAAGTGGAAAACAGTTATGGTAAGCCTTGGTGGAACAGAAACTAAACTCTGGATTCATGATGCAAGAAACTTTAATTTTTTAGGAGATTATCCAATGGAAGAAGTTGATAGAATGTTGCAAACGTATTTTAAATTTGTGTTTGTTCGAGAGCCTTTCGAACGACTTCTCTCCTCCTATCTTGACAAATTTTACAGTGTGGACCCCGATTTTCACAATAATTATGGACGGGAAATAATTAAAAAATACAGACCAGGCGGAAACCCGGAGCATAAAAATATAAGATTTGATGAGTTTTTAAACTACGTTCTACACATTGGAAAAGGGTATTGAAACGAACACTGGCAAACATATGACAAACTTTGCCATCCTTGTGGAATTCAGTACTAATTGCATGTATGTATTAAAGTTTTTTACATTGTCTAAAAGCTAAAGCGGTAAATAACTGCCTAAAATAACACCAACAAAAAATCAAAGATCAAAGAAATAGGTCATTTCCGAGTTCTCTTGTGCCTCTGTCTCAAAACGAGTCTAAGTGCGAAACCATTCTTATGAAAATTAGTTTGGTTTGCATGAAAATGAAACTGCATGAAGAGCTCACATGAAATTTTTCACACTTAGACTCGTTTTGAAACAGTGGCACAAAAGAACTCAGAAATAGCCTATTGTGCAAACACAGGTGAAATTGCATCATCAGTTTCATTTCATCAGCACTTTTAACCCTTTACTGCCCAAGGGGTCTCCCTTTGACGAGTAAAATTGTCTGGCGTTAGACAGCGTAAAATCTACAAGTGGGTCTTGGGCAGGAAACGAATAAGGGCGATAGTTTTTTAACCCTTTACTGCCCAAGGGGTCTCCCTTTGACGAGTAAAATCGTCTGGCTTTATACAGAATAAAATTTATAAGTGGGTCTTGGGCAGGAAAGGGTTAAGTGTTTGGTGTGAACTTCAAAATTTGTTCTCGACATTTGGTGTTGTTAGAACTGATTTCTTTTGACGAGATATTTTGCATTGCACTGTAAATTACTTCGGTATAGAGTTTTTGTCCACTTCAGTGTTACTCGAGCTTCTGATTCCTTCTTATATTTTCCAACGAGTTTAGTGAGTCTAATTTTATACATACCAAAGAACATAAAATTGATAGCCATTTATGAAAAGGGTACATGTTGAGTTTCAACTGCGAAGAAAACTTAGCAAGGTTTTGCTTCTGAAACAGTACATTAATAATATATTTCTTAATGATTGGAATGTGCCAATCACAAATACTAAAATTAATAATTAAAAAATGATAAAATAAATTAAAACAAAAGCGACTGCAGTTTTGGGTGTTTCTTTTTTGCTTTACTATCATTACAAATTTCGCTTGCAATTACCGCTCCACAAGATCCATTCTTATCCATCATGAACCTTGCTTTAAGCTAAAAATTGTGTACTAATAAAGTAAATTCTGTCAGTCACTTTGGTAAGGTTTCAGATATGAATATGTTTAGTTTTAACCTGGATCCATATGAGCTTAAAAACTAAAACATTGGCAAATATAGTTTTGGAGCAAGATTCAACGACCTTAAACTACGATTTGGCTATGGTACACCACTTTCCGGTGATCTTGGTAACTTCAGAGAATAAAACTCCGTCTCTTTTGGTCTCAGACATAACCGTTCGCTCGGTTTGGAATATGGATTGTAATCTAACTGAATTGCACTGTAATACCCCAGAAAGACAACCGCTGCAGAAGCCAATTACGTCTCACTCCTTGTTAATCTTGTTTTGTTGGTTTGGAATGAGGAGTTATGTCACTTAAATTGGCCACGCGGAACATTGTGAAATCTCAGGATATGGTGAGAAGATGAATTTATAACTTGTACTTCCTCATGTTGCTTTGTTTTAAAACATTTCAACGGGCACCTGAAATGACTGCTCCTGAGTACTACATATCCTCAACATCGCAAAAAATGAGTTTACATTGCTATCCTAGTTGCAACAGTGTTTCTTGAGCCACACTAACAAACACCACATAACTTCTACATGGCAATTCCCCGGAATACCCGGAGAGGAGTGCTCCGTTCCCCCATTCAGTTATTTTTTCTTTTGGGTTTATCATTACCTCTTGTGTTTTACCACCATAATAAAGCTGTAAATCTCCTTTGATTTCAAGATTTGATAGTTTCTGTGTAGTTAATACAATCTGCAGGGCCGCATCCAGTACAGGGAAATCAAGGCACTTGCCCAGTAATTTGATCCATAGTTGCTGTTTATTGTCATTATAAACACCTTACATACCTAGGAAGAGAATTTAACCATGAACACTGAATCAATCACAACCGTTATTTGTGGACATCTTTTCATCTTTTCATGTAATCTTTTTATAAACATTTCTCAGTCATATTGTTTTTCATGAACATTGCCGCAGTAATATTTTTTTCTGGCTACGGCCCTGAATTGAGATGTAGTTTCGTTGTGTAAATTAAACTTGGGTTTAATTAATTAAACTGGAGTTCGGTTTTAGGTTTTGCAACAGAAAATAGATTTCACATATCTAATGTATTCACGACGAAAATATCTTGTTATAGTTCCATAAACTATAGGATTTACACAAGCGTGTAAATACGCTGCGATATCTGCAACTCTTAGTAAAATATCGCCAACGTTTTTGTGCTTTTCGGCACCAAAGTCGGCAATAAGCCAAGCGACTTGAATTGGCAACATGCAGACTGCGAATAATATTACTATCAAGCCCATCATCTTGATAATTTGTAGGTCTTCTTTTCTTCTTACTTCTGAAGCAAAGCGATCCTGAGCATCCGAATCGTGTCGCTCTTTAGCTTTCCCTAAGTCAATTCCAATCAATATGTAAGCGCCAGCGATGGTTGTCAGCGGTAGAACGTATTGCAGTGCAAACAAGACTGCTGTGTACACGCGACTTTGATCTGCTTTCCAGTCCTCTTTACATCCTCCGGTCTCTTCGGTTTCCGCTACAATGATGAGCGGAAGTAAAAGCACAAATCCCGCGATCCAGATAACGGTAATCCACATAATGACGTATCTGTGACGCATTTCCGGGCGCAAGGAGTTCACGATTACACGCCAGCGGTAAACTGCCATAAAGGTGAGAGTGAAGATGCTGACGTTAAATGTGGCGGTCATGAGTGGGGAAAGAAACTTGCAGAAAACCATTGGAAAATCCATACCTCCGAGGAAAAAAGCGTTCACTGGCAAAGACAGCAACATGAGTGTCAAGTCAGACATTGACAAGTTAAAAATAAGTGTGTCGTTTACACTCTTTCGCTTCTTCTTCCATAGAATAAGAAGAACAAGACAATTTCCAGCTACAGCAAGCAGGAACGTCAACACATACAAGCCAAGCTTGATGTACTTTTCTGTCTCAGTGACTTTGGAAAAGTTTGTCGGGTGGCTCATACCGTTTGACTCCGCTCAATTTCAGACCTTTAAACTCTCACTAAATGATATCCAAATATTTCGCTGAAAAAGGTTAACACCACTCCTTGCAGTGGTGCAAAATAACCAGGCTAAAGGCTGTGCAGTATTTTCTTCTTCAAAAGACGAACATTGATCCTGCGGGAAGAATAAAGAAATAGTAGAAACAAGTTATAAGGCCCCGCTCTGACGTGTGCAGTGTTATCAGGGAGTTTCTTAAATTCATGTGTACAAGAATGGAGCTAGAGAGAACGAAATCAGTTACTGTACTGTAAATACGATGCAGTTACTTAGTTACTTTTTCGGTAAACTTTTTAAGATTTCGGAGTCTTAACTATTTCGACCGTAAAATTGAAATGTAAAATTAAATTTAAGTGGTAAGTTCGAATAAGAAGTAGGAAAAGTACGTTACGTTGTCAGCAGTTTTACTTTTCATTATTATTGGCCAGGCCTAAGATTGGGCTATTAACTAATTAAAACGAACAGTACGCCAACAAATAATGTAGATGCAAAATTTCAATATGCTTATTGGCCATGACCATGTCATCTAATCCCAAGCAATGCAAACATTTTAAATTTAGTGCAGAAGGATGAAATTAAATTGCATGTATATTATTAACAAGTAATCAAATGATGTTCTCGTGCAATTTGAAATGAAGTAGTACTCGTACATTTTTCAAAGATTACAAATTCAGTCTCTAAAAAATTTACTTGTGTTATTTATTCCAAATTGAACTCGAAGCCATTTGATTACCAATACATTTGAAAAGAAATCTATTTACTTTCTCTAATTCACTGTTATGAGAAATCTATATTTATTTTTAAAGCTCGCATGTGTTCTTCTGTCTTAACTAGTTCTAAAAAGAAGCATTCACAAAAAAACGAAAACACAGGTCTAATATAATTTGTTCGCATCGAAACCATGTTCGATTAGTGTTCATTCCATTTGATCATCTTAAACATTTCAAAAGAGTCTTGAAGCGTTGTTCGTAGTTTTTCCCCCTTCTTTTAGAGTTTGGTCAAATGTACTGAATGAATTTTAAAACTGAAAACTTAATAAAGATAAGGCCTAGCACATGGTCTGCTTTTGACCTTTAACTTTCTTTGGTCATATAAAAGTTGACCCATTTTTGCTTTTAATTTCAAATAAACTGTAAAACCTCGTCTATTTGGTGACAAAATGTACTCCAACCACCCACTGCAACCGCACTGTAATTTGGTATACCAACATGAGGTTTTGCCAATTTCAGATGTACATCTGCCGTTCCTTTATTCCTTTGTTATTGATAACTTAATTGTTCCTATCTTTCCTAACTGATTCTTATTAAATAATGTACTAACAGCTAGGAAATTCAATTTATAAACATAAACTTTGTCTACTAACGAAGACCGTGCCTATGCACCAAGTCATGTCCTATGCACGAAGTCAAAATAATTACATCCCTCACAAAATCTCATTACAGTCACAACTTCCAAGACTAATAATTATATATTTTCTGTACTTGCTTGAGATGATTTCACAGTCAGAAAGAACACTTGTATTCATTTTAAATCAACGCGTCATTACGGACGGAAAAGACCTGCTGTGAAACATATTGCAAATAAATATTTTCAGATAAAGATAGATAAAGCATTTGAGCAAAAAATCAAAATAGTACCATGCAAAACAACCTTGCTTTCCATAGTGTTTATTTTTTATCTGTATTCCCTTGGTATTTATGTTGCTTTCTCCCTCGCTTTTTGCGCCTAAACATTCGTTTGAGTTTTGATTTCATTTTAAAATGTGGACAATGTGGAAACTTGTTTTGCCTCTGAGAATCATAACTTGAAATGTTCAACTTCAAATAAACATATTCACCTTCACTGGAGAATACCGGTGTGAAATAACTGGCTTTTTCTGACAATAAGGCATCGAACGCCTTAGGCAGGAAAATAAAACAGGAGATAATTTGTGAAGAGATAAACGTAAAAAAGTGGAATGCTGTGATATTTTCCACAAAAATCAAAGTTCGTTATATTTTTGGTCTTTCTCACTGCGAGGGTAACTATTTTAATTAATTATTTTTTATGTTTTACACGAATTGATTTCAAGTTGACTTTTCAGATGAGATGCTAGTATCCGAATGTGAGACAACTTTTTATCAGATATAA
Organism: Catalaphyllia jardinei; assembly: GCA_022496165.2. NCBI lineage: Eukaryota > Metazoa > Cnidaria > Anthozoa > Scleractinia > Caryophylliidae > Catalaphyllia > Catalaphyllia jardinei. The sequence goes on along the minus strand of CM042748.1, from coordinate 2,366,701 downwards.
CTTACAAATCCTGCAGTCTAACCCAAGTAGACTTGTTTCCACGAAACTTTGCTGGTATTGATCAGATAATAAAGCATCATAGCAAATTTATCTCAAAAATAGAAAAGCAAAAATAATAAAGGACCTTTCGTGCTCTTCAACTCAGTCATAGATTTTTTCAACACCACTTTGCTTGAAAACCTGCACGTTTTCAAACACAAACTGTTTCCTTGCAAGAATTTTGAATTACGAGTTCTGTCGATAACTTTCAGTGTGGTGATAACTTTGCCAAACTTTCAGAAATCAGGGCTTTGGCCGATCAATTACTCATGTTCAAGGAATAACCTGGCAGTTTGATATTAATCTACCATTTTATGCCAATCGTTAATTATTTTATGGTGTCCTCGCGTTAATCAGAAAATCCTGATCGTCTGGAAATAATGAAATAATGGAGTGTTTCTTTTAAGAAGCTATCGTATCAAAGTGGAAATGTGATGCTCTTAGGTAAATGTTAGCTCGAGAGACGAAGTTTAGTTGGCATTTTGCTATATTGTTACCGCAAGGAAACACAGATTTCCGACATAAAGCAATTCTAAGGTTGACCGACCGTCTCATTATATAATTAGAATATGAAAAACTCTCATTAATGATAACAGAAATAATGTCTCTAGGTTGAACAGAACCGAATCTTCGTTCCAATTTCTCGCTTAGTTTTATTTAAAAAACTTATGTGCAACCATTTACGTCAAATCCGGGCGATAGCAAACTAGTGTTTTCTCAGTGGTCCGCATTTTTTTACTGTTAGCATGCGCCATTACCTTACTTGTAATGAGAACTGAATTTTCTGGTTGTTATTTTTCCAATATCTGCCTCGACCTAATATTTATTTCGACACTTGCTTGCTGCGTAACGAGTGATTATGGATATGTATAGGAAGGAATATGTATAGTAGGAATTTTTTGCTAGCTTTTGCTGCTAGTCAGAGCGCTACAAGTCGTAAATTAATCAAACGAATGATTGTTTGGACACCCTACTTCCTTCTACGGATGCGGCCTTTAGGTAATAATAGAACTATGCAAATGAAGAAAATGTGGAACGTGACATTACAAGCGGAAACGAAAGATCCGCTATAACTTGATTAAAGCTTTATTTGTTTTATGTTTTGTTTTTATTTTTTCTCTACGCAACCTTTCGCTTTTCGATTAACTACACCAATTTCAGATAACCCAAACCTTACTATAAATTAACAGAAACGCACACAACGTGACTGCATTATTGTAAATTCAAAATCAGTTTTGCCTTCATTTAGTTTATTCCGTTGCATTTAGCCATGATAAAAAGTTTTTGTTAGAACATGAAATAAATTTTTTTCGAGCCTCAAGTTTTTCTTTTCAGAACTTAATTATAACGAGGCCCCAAAGTCAACAAAAAGCCAGAACACGGAAATTTATGACTGGAGGGTTTTGTTCCATAGCTTATTTTTGATTCAACATAATTATCCTGCAGCTCTTTTATATTAAAGAAATGATTTCCCATCCTTTGCAGTAGATTAAAACTCTTAAAATCAGAATTGCACATAAATTTAGCTTTTCGTTGCTCGAGGTCACGACCAAAGTATCATTATTTTATTTTCGCCATAAAAGCAGATTTCAATCGCTGAATTTGGGTCACATACACAACACATCAACATTGCAGAATCAAACCTTCCCATGAACATTAAATTTTTTTACGTAATTAAAAGTCGTACTAGAATTCAGGTCGCTTAGATGTATATTCATTTCCTTTGGTACACTGCAGCTAACATTTCTACTGAAGACATATCGAATTTACGTCTTCCAGACTGTAATGTGTTTCTCGATACGATGTGTAATTGGAATCGGCAAAGCCAGTTCAGCATGACCATTTTTTATGAAATTTTGCCGTAGCTTGTTGAAAAAATCCAAGTTGAAATTAACTTTATGAAACTAAGCTTTTCAATCTTCTTATGCGAGAAACTGCTTTTCCCCTCGTTTCGAATTTAAAGATAAATAAAAATGGCCAGTGTGTATTAATCCGACCACGAGTATTCTCTATGTCACGGAAAACCCTTCATTCGAACTTAAGTTAAAAAAGAAAGGTGTTTCGTCGGAATACAATGCTTTCGGTTGTAAGATTGAACCGCTAACTTACCAAGTGACTTACCTCGAGACTGAACAAGATTCTTCACAACAGAGGGACGCTATCTGACTTTTCGTCAAACACTTCTTTGCTCATGCGCTGTAAGAGTGCCCCCTTCTGTGATGGCGTGGGCATACCATGTAGTTCTTTGTCAATGTGTAATTTGTAGTAATTTTTTTTCCATTATTTTGGTTTTCGGTCATATTTTCTACTAACGCGATAAGCAGTGTGATAACCTTAGCCTTGGCTGTTATGAGAAAATCACTGATAACGCAACTGCACGTTCCTTACATTGCAAATTGGTTAAAAACTCCTTTAGTAATTGTTTCCTTAAAAAAATTAATATTCCTTGCATAATAATTTTACCGTGTTTGTTTCTTTAGCTTAACAGTAATTGGTGCGTACTTTGTAAGGAGGCCCACTTTTGGAAATATTTTGTTGTTAACTTGTCCTTCAGCACATATTTCATCCGTTCGGAAATACTCAAAACACGATTCTAAAAAAAACTGATTAAAAAAAACTTAAAACAAAACCTCAAAACCTGATGAACTATTCCGTCTTGCTTTTTAACATTACTTAAAAGCTCAATTTTTTGTTTTGTCATGAAATGACAGGAAACTGAGGCCATTCAGAGAGTAGCTTTTTAATTTCCTCTATATTAATATCTAGCACTGAAATCCGCCATTTTAAATATCTTTGACACTTAAGTACAAGCAAGTAGGATCTTCTATGTTAAGTATATTTTAATCTTGAGATCTTTTCCACACAAAAAATATCATATGACACCTTGGTCTTCGATTATTGGCCGATATAATTCCTGTTTTGTTTTTCTCATTGTTTTGTTCATTGTTTGTTCATCTCTTCAAAACAAGAGGGATATTTTCTTATTAGTATTAATTTTTTTTGAAAAAATATTTTATTTTAATCAACATAACAGTACGATACACTACATTGCATGTAATACGGCCTACTTACACAAATAATTATACACTAAGTCACTTATGGCTTATTGCATACGTTCCTTACAGTATTTACATTAGTGGCTGCTTTCAGATCTTGTTGCATTTTTCGCATCACTTGTTTTCCTAATTAATAATATTGTTTACATTATTATCTTTAAAAATTTAATTTTTATATAGCAAATTACAATTGTTTGGCTTTTTTCGATTTGTGGGAAAAGAGAAAAAGAAATGTCAAAAGAAAAAGGAATGTTAAGAGAAAAAGAACTGTTAAGAGAAAAAGAAATGTTAATAAATAAAATTCCTATATATTTAAGTACTACATCTATCCTCTGCGATTCGTTGCTTTTTAATACGTTTAGAACCCTTACCGGCGAGACCTGAAAACTGGAACATCGACGAAAATTTGAATCGAGATCGGGATCACGATGCATTGCAAGTTGCAAGGCATAACGCTGAAATTGTTGAAGTACTGTTTTTGAGGATGAATGAAGCAAGTTTTAAATCTTTTTATTTTGCTTGCAGTACAGCATTTCCAATAGCTCACTTTGGAAAAGAGCGTAGCCTCGGGACCAAGTCGCGCCGTAAGCGCTTATGGGATTACTGGGGGGACGCAGGTCAAAACAAACATGGCGGAAGTTAGTGCGGAATGTCATAGCGTGGGTTGTAGTGGTCACAGCAGAGTTACAGATAGAAATAAGATCGATTGTTTTAGACGATCAAAAGTCAAGAGAATTGAGAAGAATTCGAAAGACGTGTTCCGCTGTATATTTATACGATGTTGTAAATAAATACTCCTGAATGCGGACATGGCGAAATGAGGAACAAATGGTTGAGAAATAGAAGAAACGACACCACACTAGGCCGGGAGTTCTGCAGTCTTCAATATCGCCTTCGAAAGGGAAGGGGGAAAAAAAAAGTTAATACAACACGGGGTATTCGTATTTGTTCATCCTGCTACGAGCTCCAACTAACAGGGCTTAACTTTGTTGAGCGGATGAGACATGGTGCTGTCCTTGTGGTATACTGACTTTTTTTTTGTTTTAAATTTCTAAGATTAGAAAAGGTAACAAAGAGAGAGAAAAATCACTAATATTGACTGGGAAAATAAAGAGCGTAAAAATGAGAGGAATGAAAACGAGAATTATTACTTGCTTTGGTGATCGGACAAGATGCAGGGGTTAAGAATCGTTACTTAAATTCTTTATTATTGTCTCGGTCTCTCGGACCGATAACTTCATGAATGTTTTCAACGGCGTTACATCTCCTCTTGCATTCTCTTACTGTTGCGTTTTTGCACTATTCCTTACTTAAACTTAACGAACGGATTAAAACCTCAAGGAGAGGGGGAGGGGGGGAGGGGGTGAATTGGTTTTCGGATCGACGCATTTGGCCTTAAAAATCGAACAGATTGTAAACGTTTGCTGTAAATTGAGCAGATGGCGGATTTTGAAAACACAGTGGATCGTGGATCAGCTGTAATTTTTGACGCGGATTCCAGATTGTGCCTGTCTTATGTTCGGATCTTGGGTCCTAAACGAAATTTGGATCATAGATCTTTCTTCAGCCTTGGTCGGAATGTTTAAATGAGTTCATCCAAATTATTTCTTTCTTCGAAAGAAGTTTATTTAAACTCAGGCGTTAGACTGTTATTAGATTTGTATTTTGTTGTAGTCATCAAGCATATTGCCTTCTTTACATTAGAGTGAAATTAACACTGGCATTCCCATGTACCAGTTTACCTTTGAAAGCTTTATGCTTCTGTTTACGAGTTTGTTTGTGGTTTCGGATTTGTACAAAAATTTTGGCGGATCGACGGATCTGGCAAAAAAAAACATCGATCGGCTGATCTGTATACCCCTACTCACCCCACTCCTCCAGCCAGTAGCATCAAACTTGTCACTGTTTACAGACGGTCCATTTTACAAGTTGAGAGTCACTATACCACGTCTCGTCTGCTCAGCAAAGTTAAGCCCTGTCAGGAAAACCCCGTGTTGTAATAACTTGGTTTCTTTTTTTGCTTTCTTCCCTTGAATTCTTCTTGATTCTCTTGACTTTCGATCGTCTAAAACAATGACTTCGATCTTATTGCTATCTCTAGGTCTCTTAAGACCACGCTGTCACCACTACAATCCACGCTATGACATTCCGCACCAAATTCCGCCATATTTGTTTTGACCTGCGTCCCACCAAATAATCCCATAAGCGCTTGCGGCGCGACTTCGTCCCCAGGCTATCACTCTTTTCCAAACTGAGCTATAGAAATTTTGCTGTAGAAACCCATAAGCGTTCAGGTACCTTCATATTTTAGGAGGGGTGACCTTACTGCCCAAAAACAGTTACACAATTCCCGAAAACGTGAGCGTTCTGAAAATCGGGTTTCCACTGTAGCTATTTTGAAACCTCGCATATTCTATAATCTCGATCGACAGCTTGGGAAAATCAGAAACAGGTAATTCTTTTTTGCACGAGAAGTACAGTTAAAGTAAATTTGAAAATCTCACATGGTGGAGCCATTCAAAACGGTTCTTTTGGGAGCCACCACAAAGACAAAAGGGTTTTTGTTTGCTTCGATTCTTTTGTCACTGTTTTGTCGATGGAAATAGCATCCATGTTGTGGATTTCCACGATACAGACTTACACGATCGCTATATGGATTTTCCAAGACAAACTACTGCAATTGTGGATCCTTAGACCACTTGACCTTAACTCCGTTTTGACACGAGGCAAACGTCAGTGAAAGTAGCCTACAAGCCTAGCCTTGATTACAATTTAGAATGTTTTCTCCCTAGCACTTTTGCCCGAACCATCAGCGTTTTACCCCAAAAAATTAAAACATTCTAAAGCTGGGAGAGCTGCAGCCCCCCATATACCCCCGACCCGTACGCTTATGTAGGAACCCCAAACGTATATTTTAAGACTAAAGCCCAAATCGACACCCATTTGTTACAGACAGTAATTATAGCTATCAGCAGGCCCTCGGATACCCTGCAAGCAGTCTCTCTTTATTTTAAATGGAAACGTCGCTTAGATACCATTAGACTTGTAGCTGAATTGAGTGGCAAAAGATCTTTGCTCAAAAGTAATAGAATGGAAACGGATTTGAACTCATTACTTTTTAATCTAGATTAGTCTCTTAATCGAACTAATAGTCTATTGTACCCGACTAGGTCAATTTTTGCATGGAAGTTCCTGTTGGACAGACGAATTTAATCAGTTTCGCAGCCTTGAGTTTTAAGGGGCTCAAAGCTGTAGTTGATTGACTTCAGGTGGAAAGTTGGCCTAAATTAAAGGGCAAACTATGCACCTCAGTTAGACCAAGCTATAAATCGGTACTTTTCTTTCTTACTACACTGAGAAAGGGCTGAAACGAAAGTGTTCATTCCACATATAAAAGCCAATCCTGAGGCAATTCCTCTCAAGTTATTTTCTGATCACACTCGGTTTGGGATATCTCAAGGTGGTCCAGAGATTATGCTCACGTTCAAAGCTGAAGCGACTTAAGACTCATTTCATCCTCCGCGGGAACATCCACGCAACCTGCGGGGAAGCTTTATCCGCGGAAGAACTGGGCACCAAGTCCAAAAATTACTTGAGAGAATCCAATTGCTTTGCGAATAATGCGTACATAGTTTACTCTTTGTCCTTTCTTGACCTTCAAAACTAAACCCTTATTCGGAATTGTAAGGTATTTTTAGCATACCATAACAAATTGACAGGATATCGTTGAATAAAAAAATTGATCGATGAGTTTTACCTAATTTAACAACAGAAATATTCCAATTTATTTGTTTGCACTGTTGACGTTTATTTCTCTGCAGAGGTACAGGCCTCACAACTTTTGACAAGTTTTCACTGGCAATAATAGCCCTGTTTTCTCGAATGCATTTGTTTACAAAAAGACAAGCTGATCGTAACAATCAACTAAATTAAACAAAGTCCCTGGCCGCTTAACCTCCTTAGCCTGCCACTAACAAAACGGCAGCTGCCCCGCTGATCATAACTCACTAGCACAATTTTTTTCGAAGTCAATGGGCCCAATAGAAAGGTATGTACCTCTGTTTATCACAAAATCCACGCAAAGATTCTAATGTTACTTTGATAAATCCTGTATGATTCATTCTTATCAGAAAGTTAATTTCTGTCATGCAAAGCTTTGTGTGTTTGTATTTCGTTTGTACACTGGCTTGGAAGGAATTATCTCGTACAAAGATAATTCGTTTATATCGCAGCGGCAAGAGGGCTTTATGGCCACTGGTTTGCCAGGAGATACAAATTGTGGGATGTTTGAGTTATATATGGAATTTAAAAGATTCAAACAAAGACAATACTGTAAGTTAGCACATGCTAAGAATTTGAAACGCAGCTTTGTTTCTAAGGGTTAGGCCTACCGTCCACACTAATCCGTCACGAAACGGAGCTTTTCAAAAACGTTCTACAAACCAGAGGAATTTGAAAAAGCCTGCTTTGCGTTTTGCGGTCATCTTGGAAACGGAGCTTTTCGAAAAAGGTGGCATCAAGATAATCACGTGATTTCCATCACCGAGTTTTCCTCAAACACAAAACCAAACTGATCGGTGATTGCTGCGTTTCTAAATTCCTCCACCGTAGTGTAGAAGGAAAAAGTTTGATACCTTTTCAGAATGAAAACGCAGTTTTCAAGCTCCTTGGCGCAGCGTAGACGAGGCCTTATAAAGAATTCACATTTATGACGGCTGAAAGAATATAGATTGTCAGATTGTTGACAATGTAAAGTGAAAATTATCTTTAATATCGAAGAAAACGCACTCGTGGCTGTCACAGTAATTTTCAAATTGTTGTTTGCTTAGACATTTGACTGCTGATTACATTGTAAAATCAAATCATCGTTTTCAAATCGTTTGAGTAATTTCTATTTCTGGCAACCGGATACACGTCTTGTGTAATTTCACAGTCGTGTGCTGCGCCCGTTGCTAAAATAGCAGGACAAATGATTTTATAGAAACAAAAATAATTTATTTTTATCTCTTTCATAACAGCTAGCCTTAAATAAACAGAGAAAGCTGTCAGACAGAAATTATAATTTCGTGTGCATTCGATAAATATTGCAATTGTTTCCATAAAGTTATTTCGCGATTTTTCAAATACAAATAATTCTATAGGGTGGACAAAAATATGGCTCAGAAATGAACGCAAAAGTAAAATTTTGATGATCAAGATTTAAAAACTTCAAGTTAAGAGGCAGTATTCAACTTTAGTTCTGAAAGAAACAAAAAACAATCGGATGTCCCTGTCATCACTTCATTCATTTTGAGAGGCAGATTCAGCCAGCAATTTCAAATGTTTAAGATCATGTGATGGTCTGTTTGTCAATATTTTTTAAGGATTTAAAATAAACAATGAATTATGGAATTTATATTGTGAAGTGAATTTCGTAATGTAATTATTTTTTCGTCTCTTTACCATAGCTGAAATTTTTACAAGTTCTTTTAAGAGGTAAAAAAAAAAACAGATATATTTTTTAAAAAGCTAGTTGATCAATGTTCTGAGGAGGTTTGATCATGGTAAAGACATTTTATTCCCAGCTGCTTCGGGTCAATCTTGATAACGAGGTATAGCAAGTTATTTACACCTATTTGACAGAGATACCCATAAAGTTTAATCCCACAGTATTTTGACCGAATGATAAACGACTTTAACATAAAATCTTCTAATTTTTAGTGACTATCTTTTGAAACAAGAAGAAACGTGACGGTTCATTTAAAATTATTCGCGGGGTCACGATTGCAAATGTGAATTCAAAGGTTAATGCATTCATTTTAAAGACGGACACAAAATGAACACCGTTAAGTAAATGCGATGATTTGAAAGAAGCGTTTAGCATCACTGGGTAAGACCTCCAAAATGTAGTCTCGTCTAATTTTTTCGGCTTTATACAGACAAATAAGATTTTTGGATTCTTTTTCATCAAATTAGCTTAACTAAGATTTCTGGTTCCCTGTAGAGAAATTCTTGACAGTTCAAACAAAAATGAATTCAAAATTGCCCTAAATTATTCCTCAAGATTCTCATTTTCTGGAAAAGCAGGAACTACAACCGTGATTTTTAAAGTGAGGACCAAAAAGATTTTAAAGAAAACGAAAAAAATTGTTATCTTGATGAATGGTTTATGGGTGGTGAGACAGTTTCTGATTTTAATTCTATAAATTCGGCTTCAAATTAACATAGTTCGGTTTCACTTTGTGCTTTTTGGAATTTCACGATCGTAGTTGGCAAGAGAAGCTTTTTCCGTCACAATTTGCTTGTCTGTCACTCACGTTTTACATATATTCACCACATATCGCAAAAAAAAGAATTGTTTAGAAAAAAGTCTCGAAATACTTACCGAATAAAAACGTCCGGTGTTTTCCTCTGGAGATGTCTTGTCTTGTCTCTTTCATAACAAACGTATTCAAGGATCAACGAATTTTAAAAGGATAAAGTGGGAAAGTGAGAAAGCACTGTTCAAAGGTGAATGATGCACTAAAAACACGTTACTTATCGACATTGCTATAAATGAAGCAAGCGTCATGGTATAATTCCAGTCCGAGGCTATTCCATATTTGACCTTTTATTTTTGTGATATGAATGATATTTGGGTTGCTTATCAGGACCACATGTGAGCCACTCTGTTAATTCCCACCCAGTGAAGATAAAAGGCGATATTTTTGCTTAACATAGTTGCCAGCCCTTGTCTTTGCGCAGCATCCTGAAGCCGAGTGAATCTAGGATCGAAGCTGGGTCGATAATCTTTAACTGGATCTTTAACTTTGTGATTCGGAGAAAAATTCAGTCAAAGGGAATCACATTTCGCGAAATTACTTTTTTTAAGTTGACCTGCATTACAAAAGGATGCTACAAATGGAAGAAGATGGTGCTCGCTCGCACATGCCGAGCACCATCTTCTGATATTTTTAAGTCTGGGAAAGGCTGGCGATTAAGTTGGTAACACTGAGTCCGAACAACCGGGACATACCTGGGCTACGTTCAGTTTCGATAGGGGATAACACAGCGTAATATTCCAAAATCCATTGATGTGCAGGCTCAGGATGTAACTTAAAATTTCTTTTCTTGGCAAGAGAATAATTGTTTTTTTCGCGTTAGTAGTAGTCGTGGTACATCTTTTTTTTCCCAATGTTATGAAATAATAGAATCAAGATTCTCTCGGTGGGTCGGATCTTTCATCCACTTAATGATGCTCTTGAGAAGTTTGGAAAGCACTCAGGAAACTACAGATATAAAGTTGCTTCAGGCGAAGGCGAGAGAAACTCCTACGTGATAACTCTTATTCTAACAGCTCTTTCAAGCTCATTGTGAAGTGCGTTAAAGCATAAATCACTTGTTAAATTATACATAAACATATTTTAGAATAATATTAGATAAGATCAACTTAAAGCAAATATAAAACAGGTACGATGGTACGTTCGTTTATGCCAGAGTCCACCGTTTTCCTACAAATTACAGCATCTACAATATCGATTTTCAGTGTTTTATGATCCGAGCGACAACAGGAAACAAAGGACACTTAATCATATTGAGTGAAATTAAAAATAAAAAGGCCTTACGGCAGGGGATTAAATTTCATGTCGTTTAAAACAACTTTCGGGGTAAGCTTTTTCCGTTGGTCTTTTTACGACTTTTTTGTCGCAAACACGAAATACAGCAACAATACACTAACCTGGCTAACATAACATAAACATACTCCTGGGCTGCAAAATGAAGAAATTCTCGCTATCATTGTATCATACTGTAAGAGACTACACCTAACCAAAGGGTAATCATACGATGGGTATTTTGCCATTAAAGCAAAACGCTCAACGCAGATACTGACCTATCATTTCGCCAGCTGAAGTAAGCTCAAAGGTGAATTCTCTAGATCTTGGGTGAGGTTTACACGAAATCACTTTTCATTTGGACATTGCTAAATTGACAGCCTATGAACTGTGTTTTGTAACTTTTCTCTCAAAACAGAACAGGTAAAAAAACATGTTGTGCAAAACATCCTTTTTTGGTCCTTTAAATGCATTTATTTGTGACGTCACGTTTAAATGGTGTTATCTAAGCTGCATTCATTCCCTGTCTTTGGAATTTCTTAGAAGAAAAGAAGTGCCTCATTTCGAGTTGTTTCACGACCTGTCTTCTCCACTGCGCGGTAAATAAATCGTCTGTGTTATTACCTCCGGTCTCATTTCAAAGCTTAATGACGTTTATAGGAAATGTTGAAGACATATTACTCTATGCATTGTTGTAATTTTAGAAACCATAATTATTTCAATCTGGTGATGAGAAACAAAACATTAGCAAACAACTCTATCACTGAAAAAGGGATTCAGATAAGTTGTAAGTCTTTGCCTCTTTCATTCTCCTCTAAATAGTTTGAGTTGTGTCGGTATGTTTTGTGTGCAGACCAAAATTCTGATGGTTTTCTGTTTGTAGCTGGTGAATAACTGTTAGATGGTTAATAATTTTTGATAAACGTCATGGATATGTAGTCTCCAAAGGACGTATGTTCTACCACAGTCGTCGAACATACACTTTGTATCCATTCCTTAGTATTTGTCTGTCATTATTCAACAGTCATTTAAATCCACTCGATGCTCAAAAAGTTGATAAGCTCGAGATAAGAAACATTGTTTTATAAGTGAATTTATAAAATATCATACCCATACCAGTGTGGTTTTCTACCAACTTAACTGTCATGCCAACCTTTAAACCTTCGACGCTTCATTTTTTCCCAATTTATTTCCTCCTGCCCGAACCAACTGCCCCTGCATGGGTTTCCGAGGATGTAAAGACAACTGGCAAGTGGTCACATTGTGAGTTTGTTATACACCCTTAGTTGGGGAAGAATACAAGTGAATGTATGAAATATATAATTTCACAACTGCTTATGTTGCGTGTAACTGCGATGATCAATTAAGTCTTCATATTCTTCTCCGCAGTCAAAATATATGATATTTCATATATCCACTTTTAGTGTAATTTCCAGAGGTGAATATAAGTATTAGACATTCTGATTGGTCGAAAAGCTCGTCATATTTACAATTATTCGCTGAAGGCGAAGTGAACATTGGTGAGACGAGACGACGTCGAGGTGAATATTCACCAATCAGTTTACTGAGCCTAAGGCGAATAATTGTTTTAGTATAATTTTCAGAGTTGAACATCAAGAACTACAAAATAACGGACTAAAACATGAAAACACAGACTCAATTGTTCGATTGAATGTACACAAGCTGCCATAGTTTTAATGATAAGCTTACATGCACATCGACTGTAAAACAATTTACTCATCAAGTTTGGGAGAAAAAAAATTGAGCGAAACTGTACGAAAAATATATTCATCCGATACCTTTTTTTTTATTGTCATCATCGCCTAAAAGTGAGAAGCTCTAGTTTAAAGAAAAATAAATTTCGGTTAATCGATCTGACCTGCTGGCGATGAACGATCAACGCCACCAATGCGTTTACGATTCTTAAAAGCCTTGAACACAAGTTCTTCAAAAGATTTTTGGTGCAAGAGAGACAACAATAATTCTGAAAATTCTCCATCCTTTCAATTATGCCGGACTTAAAGGGATGTCTTTCGAATAAATGACAACTTCTTCCGGCAAATGTCCGCCATGTTTACTTGCCGAGATGGCAAAGATGGCGAGGTCAGTAACCAAGCTCTAGAGGGGTGAATATATTTAAGAGACCTCACTCTAAGTCCAGGATACCTGAAAGTATGGAGGATTTTCAAAATGACTGCTGTCGCCCTTGGACCAAAAATCTTTTTAAGAACTCGTATTCAAGGTTCTTTAAGAATCGTAAACGCAGTGGTAGTGTCGATCGCCAGCAGGTCAGATCGATTGACCGAAACGTATTTTTCTTCAGACTAAAGCTTCGCATTTTTAGGAGATGATGAAAACTGTGGACGAAGACAACAATGATAAAACAAAGGTACCAGGTGAATTTATTTTTCGTAGTGTTTCGCTCGTTTGTTTAACTGCCAAACTCGAATAGTAAATCAATTCACAATTGATGATATGAACATGTAATCATTCAAGGTACGCCTGTATACGTGTATGGGCACGAATAATTCCGTCGGCATTTTTCTGTTTGAGTCCGTTTATACTCGCCTCTGCAATTCAAGTAATGCTAAAACAATTATTTACCTCAGGCTCAGTAAACACTGATGAATATTGGCCTCCACTTCGTCTCGGTGAATATCAACAAATGTTCACTTCGCTTTCGGCGAATAATTGTTAAGCATTCTTCGCCATCTACTAACTCGCAATGTGACCAGGTCCCAGTTACAACAGCATTGCACCAGTTTCGCAATGGTCATGAGTTCGAATCCAGTTCAGACCTGATGTTTTTTTTAACGCTTTTATTTCACAACCGCTTAAGTTTTGTGTATAATTGTGATGATTAATCATGTTTTCAAACATTGTTACATTATCATTATTCATCACCTCATAACAAGTGCCCCTGACAGAAGAAATATACAAATGATATACCTTGGGTTTATTTGTAAGGCACGTAGTTCCCGGTGTTGTGGTGTGACCTTGTCTCACAGGTTGGTGCTTCACATAGGGTTAACCTCATTGCACCTTTCCCCCTTGGACAGAAATGTCTAAGAAAAATTACTATGAAACTGTTGGTTTCTTTAAAATTTTACAAAATTTTGCCAGGCATCTAAATCGTGGGAGAGATGAGCGATTAAAAGAAATTACAATAAAGTTATTATCATTATCATTATTACACTTCACAACAACTGCTCCTGAGAGAAAAAATATACAAATTATATACCTTGGGTTTATTTGAATCTTACGCGCCCTCTTATTGGTTGATTTATGGTCACGCTAAAATGGAAAAGTCCAGATGTTGACTCGCCTCGGGAAAAATAGAGCGAGGGAAAGAAAACTAATTGTTACCCTTGGAATAGTTTACATATCAGTTTTTTATTCTGTCATGATCAGTTTTAAATCGCTCATACGTTACGTTTATTCGTAGCCAGAATCAACTTTTTGTTTCATTTTATGGCACTAAAAATTATTTCTCTTCGTACTAAGTGTATTTACAGACATAATTCACTCTTGTCCGGACATTGATGTCAGACGTTTTTCATTTAGTTGTACAGACAGTCTTCATTTCCTAAAGCTCATGCAAATTTTGGTAAATTAAAAAGTTTCCGGCATCAGGTCAGAATGTGTTGGTACAATCTTACGATATGCAAGGTCAGTTATCAAGCAAAACCAGACAAAAATATCTTTAAAAGAGACTTGTTGTGGATTCCGGCTAGTACATTTTGAAAAAAAATAAGAACCATAATTTACAGTTTTTTTTTCTTTCTTTGTGATTCAAATTCCAATATTAATCTCTGAAACAATCTGTAGAATGTCGCTTATCTTTTTTTGTTTCCTTTAACACCAGAGTAGTGTTCTTTCAATGAATACAGTAGTTTTCGAAGCTTCCGTAAACCAGAATCAACATAATCCCATTTGATAAAAGGGGGGTTTTTAATTCAATATCGAGAAGCCAAAACAAAGAGACTATACTCTAGCCAATCTCAAAAACACAGCAAACCCAGAGAACCAATCAAAACTGCAACATGAAGCTTGTAACCAGCACAAAGCGCGGGAAAAATTTTATCAATACGTCGCGATTGGTTTTTGTGTTACTTCTGATTGGACGAAAAAGCGGCGCGAGTTTTTAAGCCAATCGCTCGGCTCAGTAATGCAAAACCAAAGGTAACGCGAGTTATTATTAATAACAAGGATCAATCAATCAATCAATCAGTCAAACTTGGTTTAGAAAGGGTTTAAACTTAAAAGTTAATACAACATTGTGAAACCAGTGTACAGGGGGGGGGGGCTAGAAAGTGAGCGAGGGTCATAACATAGGCAGTTTCAATGATTTTGTTCCTGTTCTGACCGTGAAGCAAACAATATGTTTTCTCCGATTAGTTAGAGCATATCCCATGCACTGGTATTTTTGGCAAACTTGTAAGCTAAACGAAACAAATAATTCCACTTTTCAGGGCAAATTGAAAATCTCTGTAAACAACTTAAAATGTAGTGGTCTGCAACAGTCCTCGATATGATAGAAACAGCAAAACATTTATCAAGTAAACTGCAAATATTCTTAGCTGGTGTAAGCACGATAAATTTCGCACATATTTGTTACCGAAAGTAAATTTAACTATTTTTTTCCCTTGATTTATAAAAACAAGGGCAAAAGGAAATTTAAAAAATGTTTTAAACAATGTATATTAATGTTGGTGCTTTCCCCTATTTTTATTTAGATATTCAGTGGACAAAAAAGGAGGTACGGTTTCCTTGTTCCCCGAGCCGGGAATATCGTGTTGTGTTCTCGGGAAAACATTTTGACATGGTCTCTCAACCCAGGTGTATAAATGGGTACCGGTTAATTTAATGTTATGGGTAATCCTGCAATGGACCAGCATCTCATCCAGGAGGGGGAGGAGTAGAATTACTCCTTGTCGCTTCATGCTACAAAATTAAACCGAAAATTAGTGCCAGTGTCCTCAGAAAGAACACGGCCGCGGAAGAGACAAAGTGCCGGCCTGATAGGCTACTTGGCGCCTTAACAGACTTTACATTGCCTTACCATCCAGCGCAAAACAACTTTAGGATATTAAATCATGCTAAAATTTGAAAATATTAAGGAATTCCCTATTTCAAGTATAACAATTGGCTTTAATCATAAAGGAATCCGGCCATTTGTCAAAGAGGACAACGCTGATACAGTGAAAATATTCTACTATTCAGTTTTCCAAAGTGTTTGCTCTTTGAAGCAGGCAGACCAATCATGTTGGGTGAAATGAAAATCGCAAAAAAGGGGGGAAAACCTTGCGAAAACCATCCAACTTTTCAATACCGTTTTAGTTTAATGTTAGCTAGATAAAGTGGCATTTTCACTCAGGAAAAAAATATTGTAGCTTACTACGTAAAAAAATTAGAAGACCCGGGCACTAGAGCCAATTTTGTTTGGATAAGTAATAAATATGTCAACAAGTAGCGCAAAATAAGTGCGACCCCCAGTTTCAAAAACTTGCCAATTTTTTGCGTATTGCCAAAATTTCGCCAATCTTCAAAGAAGAAGTGCTGCCTCGGAGGCAAACCAAACGATTTTTTTTTAACCATTAAACTGTCATATTTTTCAAACATGTCTGGATAAAATTACGCCGAGATAAATAACTTTGGTCGGCTAGTCCAGTTTGGCGCGTGCTATGGCGGGGCAATCTTTTTTACCCGAACCATTTTTTTACGCTTTTCACAGTTATTTCAATGAAAACGAGGAATATGAGCGCGTTTTATTCAAATTCTTATGACTCGTTTCTTTGATTTGATTACTGGCAACAGTTTCAAGAGATGGCCTCAGCAAGATAGTCTTCTTCGATCGCAAATGGTGGAAGCAAAAACACAAACGCAAACAAGCCGAGCGAAAACTGCTCGCCCAATTAGGAGCCGAAACTCACGCGTTGCTGGAGAGCGGAGAGTCAAGAACATGCAAAGTAGAGAAAAATCTGCGAAGAATTAAACTCTCGAATGAAATCTATTGTTGTGCACAATTAACGCGCGAGACGTTTTGTTTTCCGGTAAATCTTGTGACGTATATGTCGATCAGCGAATTTTTGGTTAAAACATGTTGGTTCAATGCGACCACCGCCAAAATTTGGAACTTGCAAAATTTTTGCCTATTTTTTGCTCGCCTAAATTTGGAAGTAAACAAAATTGGCTCTAGTGTGACCCGGCCCTAAATTAAATTTTTACTGACGCGAACGTCGTCTTACGTAGGTAAAGAAGCAAATTGAACTGGCTTTTACTTGCGTAAATAAAACTGTGACAATGAAACGAAATAGACTGCTTGAGCAAATAGTTAAATGTGTGCTTCTGACGCATGCTGTCAACAAATTCTAGATTGTCTATGTAATTTAAACACGTACAACCAGCTAAAATCACGTCTATGAGTTAAGAGGATCAAATTCGCGTCACTGAAAATATTTCCCTTGTTACACCCATAATTAAGATATTTATCTCTCTTGCAAATAGGTAAATTGATAGTTGCCACTAAATACACTTTCGTAACGTTTAGCTGGGTTTTTTGTATTTATTTATTTTTATGGACGTTTTAGTCTTACAACGAAATCCAACTTGTTGGAAATCACTCCCACGGATATCGTTTGCATTACTGGTGAAGATTACTTGTGTCGCAATCAAAAATATAAACTATTAGATTCATTTGTAGATATTCACTGCTTCCGCCACCATTATCAAGATCTTCCCTACCATACTTAAACATATATTAATTATATCTTTCTTATCACGAATGCCGTTGTCAGTATGGAAATCTTCCCACCTTAAATCTCTTTTACCCCAAAGTTATTTAAACAGAAGACATAATTAACACTAGAATTACAAGTTCTCAGTTTGCATTTAAATTCTTGTCGAGGGGTGGGGGGGGGCTGAGTATTCCTCTTCCCATTAAGTTTCTCCCCAAATATCCCGTATCCCGCTATTTTTTTACTTAAATATACGCATTCCGTTAAACTTTTACCTAAATATCCCGTATCCCGAAAACCTCTTAAATGGCCTCAATGTTTAATTTACAGGTTTGCTTTCACTTGTACGTCGCTAATTACGTACCGTACTAATGTATTAGTGTAATGTTACATGTACCTTTTGTTTATTAGTTTTGTAAACTGACAAACATTTCCGAAAGATATATCTGCAGTACATTATCTCTTTGTTCCTGAATATAGATTCACAAAGTTAAGGCCGAAAATGTCTCAGTGGTGATTGTAACACCCGCTCTTGATAGCTGTATTTGGCCAATTAGAGTGCAGAGAACGTGCAGTAAAGTAATCGTGCCATGCATGAACAGTAGATACATATATATTGGGCTGATCTTTAACTTCTGTTTTCACTTTCTGCTTTTGTTAGCAGCTGGGCTGACTGAGATAAAAAAAAGACAAGAATTAAGTCATTCTCTTAAAGCCGTGAGAAGCAACAACAGTCTATGGCTGGCTAACGGGGGGCATTTTTCTTCAAAGAAACAATCCACATTTGCCATTTGCGACATTTTTTCCACGAGATGAACAAGTCTACAAACGACTCGTCGAGTAATAACCAGACGAAACAAGGATCCACAAGTTTGAGCGAAGCTGAGAGAAACTTTAAAATTATATTTTACTTCTGTCTGTTCATTGTTGGTTCCTTGGGAAATCTTCTGGTCATGGCAGTCGTTAAAGCAAAGCGTAAAAGAACTATAAATGATTACTTCATTTTAAACTTGGCCGCCTCAGACTTGACATTTCTATGGATATCTCTTCCTTGTTACACGTATGAGCTTTTCCAGGCATTCTACAAAAACGCATTTTACTGCAAACTTATTTGGCCCATGATGTCAGTGACTCTCTCTGTGAGTGTTTTCACCTTAACATCCATGGCCGTTGAGCGATGTCGAGGAATCATAAATCCATTTCAACCAAGAATTAGACTGCAAGCTACATTGGTCTGGATTCTGCTTATATGGATTTGCGCTTTTGTCACGATAACCCCTTTGATGGTTGTAGCGCGACCCAATACTGTGTTGTGTTTTGAAGATTGGCCGAAGACCTATTACCGTCAAATATACACGGCCGCGTTGTTTGCACTTCAATACGCCATCCCTTTGATTGTGATAGCCATAGCGTACCTGCGGATTGCCTTTCGTCTCATCACATCTAAGTTACCAATGCGCACTTCAGTAAACGCTCGCGGACAAGTTGTCAGGCAAAAGTCAAGAAGCGAAAATGTTCAGATCATACGTACATTAGCTGTGATTGTGGTTCTTTTCATGGCCCTTATGTTGCCCAATCAGATTGCCTGGATGCTGTTCGATTTTGGTAGCGACTCTCAAAAGCAACTTTCGCATGGTTTTTGGATTAGCGCGGAAGCATTAATATTCCTCCACGCATGCGTAAACCCGATTGTATACGGGACTTTAACAGGCCAATTTCGTCAAGGGTACATTCGGTATTTACGATACACGTTCGGCTGCTGTCGAAAAACCCAAATAGGCTCCCCCAATTCTTCGGAAAACCGAACAAGTGAAAACCACACAAGACGAAAGAGTAGTGGGGTTATAGTCCATGGCTCTCTGAAGTACAAAAGTTTCGTCGACAGAAGTAAAACCATCAGTTTTCAATCGCAGTCCACGCCAAGCTTATTAATAAAAGGAGAAAGCAATGGTGTTCGGCATCAACACAATACAAAGATCCAAGCAACAAAAGGCAACAAACAGAAAAGCACGAAAACGAAAGTAGTTTTGAATTTGTCCTTTGCAAATTCTTCTTTGGACATATCTGATGAGGAACATAGTGTTCGAGAGACGAGATTGTAATTGACGTGCCCTGTGAGAATTTTAAAAGCGCAAGATAAAAAACTCACTGTTCCACATGTCGCATGGAAAAGACGAGGTCAAATATGATCATAGCTTTGATCCAAACTTTAACGCGCATCAAAAATGAGCCAAATATGTTACGGTTTTCCATAGACATTTGGTTGTTGTCAATGGCGAGGTCAAATACGATCACTGACTCCACCTTTGACGCACGTCACTGAAAGGGGTAACTTAATATGTTAAGCAGCTGAGTCACTGAATCTCGTCACCTACAAAATCACCTTCAAATTGAAGGTAACCTGAAAATAGTAGTTTACTAAGATAGAAAAACACCAAAGAGATAATAATAAGCCATAAAGGAACAATGATGGTTGGGGATAGAGATTAACTCGACAACTTCAAAGATTTAGCTTAGACGTTTCAAGATGCACAAACCGTGACTTAGCTCTTTTAATAGGAGTGAAATTTGAACTAACATTGAAAGGGAATTCTAAGGATTAAAATGGGCTGGTAACACCACCAGACAGTTATACCCTTCCTTAGCTGTTTTAATTTTTTGTTTTAGAGTCGTTTAAAAAATGAGACGCAACTAAGCTATTATCTAAAGTAAGCTGATATCTTAGGGCTACCGCTGGTGCAACACATCGTTCAATGTAGCACGAACTGTGTGAGTGTTTTATACAACTAAACAAGGTGGAAAGAATTTCAGTCTTTTCGGCTTGTGGTTTAGTGTACTTATTGTATTATTGGTGGGGAGGTGACTTGGCTTGATGTCGAGGTGGTTTCTTGGTGGCGAGTTGGTTGGTGGCAAAACTCATTGATAGCGAGATGACCGGATACAAACCCACAAAGCGTCCGGTTTCCTCCAAGCAAAGCTACTCGAAGACTCGAAGCGTTGTTACTACAATTCATGCAGCAGCACGACGGATAATATTTTCAAAAGTCGGACGGCTGTGTACCATAGCAACATCGTAGTTTAAGGTCGTTGACTCTTGAATTGCTCCGAACTATATTTGCCAATGTGTCAGATTTTAAGCTAATATTGATCCCGCTTCAAACTTGATATACCCTTATCTGAAACGTTACCAACGTGACTGTTTTCAGATTTTATTTTATAAGTACACTCTTTTTCAGCGTAAAGCAAGTTTCATGATGGATAAGAATTGATCTTGTGGAATTTAAAAACTGGTGAATTTGTAACATTGAAGAAAAACAGAAACACCAAAAACTGCAATCGCTTTTATTTTAATGTATTTTATTATTTTTTAGGTATTAATTTTAGCTAATATTTGTGATTGGCACATTCAAATCGTTAAGAAATATATTTATTAATGTACTGTTTTAGAAACAAAACCTTGCCAAGTTTTTCTTGCAGTTGAAACTCATCATATACCCTTTTCATAAATGGATGCGACTGTTCTAAATGTTCAAAAGAAATCCTTTCTAACAACATCGAACGTCAAAAATAAATTTTGAAGTTCATATAGATTTTGAAGTTCATATGAAGTGCTGACGATGAAATTTAATCTGCGTTTGCACAATTTCTCTGCACTTTGAAACTTATTTCATCGAATTCCCATGGAAATATTTTTGGTGTTTTTAGGCAATTATTTACAGCTTTAGCTTTTACAAAATGTAGAAATATTTTTAATATATACACAATTCTTCTGGTACAAGATTTTTGTCCGCTAAAAACTGAAATTGTTCAATTTCCAGCGGATTTAGCAGCTCAAAAACGAGGTTAGTCAGGGTAATTCTAGAACTTACAAAAAAACAACCATGCATGTAATTGGCAGCCATTTATGATAAGGGTTTATTCATAGATCTAAAATGTTATACAGCGATTTTGGTAAATTATATCTAAACATTTCCGTATCATTACCAAACAACTGAAGAACTGCATAAAAACGTTCCTTGGAGATTTGTGAGTAGTAAAATGGAACTTTCGAAGACGTCATTGACAGCTTGATTTCCGGAAATGAAACATTCAATATTCTGCTTATGCCAGACATTTCCAAAACATTGGGAGCTTCCTGTTCAAGATTTTCAAATTTTCCGATGAAGTCGTACTGAATTCCACAAGGATGGCAAAGTTTGTCGTATGTTTGCCAGTGTTCGTTCCAATACCCTTTTCCAATGTGTAGAACGTAGTTTAAAAACTCGTCAAATGTTACATTTTTATGCTCTGGGTTACCACCCGGTCTGTATTTTTTAATTATTTCCCGTCCATAATTATTGTGAAAATCGGGATCCCCACTGTAAAATTTGTCAAGATAGGCGGAGAGAAGTCGTTCGAAAGGCTCTCGAACAAACACAAATTTAAAATACGCTTGCAACATTCTATCAACTTCTTCCATTGGATAATCTCCTAAAAATTTAAAGTTTCTTGCATCATGAATCCAGAGTTTAGTTTCTGTTCCACCAAGGCTTGCCATAACTGTTTTCCACTGAGTGCAAGCAACTTTAGGAATGTAGCAAAATAATATTTTGAACTTTTCATCAACTATGATATTATAAAGACTTTTATTATCCAAGGTGTGCTTGGTTCTGTTGTTTCGTTTACAGAAGTCCCTGATAGTTGCTTGCCTTTCTAAGTTCAGAGCCTGAATAGATTCCAGGCCTCTAGCATGCTGGAAAAGAAAACATTAACAATGTTACGAAATTATGTCACGATATGATACCTGCGTTGTTTGTTTTAAAGCTGTAAGGTTTGGTCAATCATTTGAAAAGGGCAAGGATGGTCGTTGTCTCGTTGTCTCATCTCGTTGTAGGGTGTAAATAAAATTTCGATTTTTACATTACTTAGTGGGTAGGGACAGACTTTGATTGTTTTAGCTGCCTGGAGTTTCCAGAAGTAAAAATTGCCCGGAGGGAATCCCACATAAAAATGATGAAGTGCTCTTCGTACCTTTTAGTGGCTAAAAACGCGTATTTGATATCTCTTAGGGTGTTTAGTCTCAATAGGTTCACGGCAGGAGCTTCTGAGCTACCTTTTAGGAAATCAAAATATGACAGGAGATAATTTGTTGTTTTGGAATTGGTTCTTCTTTAAGCTTGCTTAAAATATTTGGGGTGTTTAAAATTTCAAGCCAGGCCCACAAAATAGGATCTTGGTTCCCTGTTAAGGGCTCTTTTCAAAATTTCCCACGAGCATCCGCGTCCTTTCTTTTTTTACTGGAGTATCCCCCTTCCGCCGCCATTTTCCTAGTGAAAATGAGTCCATCGTAATTTGCTGTTAATTATGACAAAAGGCTTTCGAATTTCTGCACACAGTAGATGAAAACATTGGATCATTTTGTCTTAATCGTCGTTAAAATGACTATATTTTTTATTAAAGTACATGACTTAGAAGTGTATTTTTAGAAGAAAACTATAGCTTGGGACACATTCTTAGACTGTTCTCTTAGAGTTTCTTACAGCTGGGCAGGATTAAGACGAATTACAAGAAAAACATGTTCAAAAATTCATGGCCATTTTTTAGAATGCCCTTTACAGTGGATAGCCCTTGCAGAGTCATATCAGAAAACTGATAGAGATCCCTTAATGTCCTTGATCTACTGTTAAACATAGAGCTGTAGAGAAAGATGGTAATTTCTTCAAAATACTGTGGTATTGTCTTACTACTGTCTCAGAGCATGGCAATTTAAAAACGTCCACCTTCAAACTTTTCTAGATTTCAAAACAAAAACAAAAGCGTTTCAGAGCCTTTGAATGGTATGTTCCACAACAACTCACTAAATTTTATTTGAGCAAAATATGAAGAGAAAGACGTGTTATCGTTTTCTTTCATCATATTCATAAACTTTCATTTTGTTTTGGGACACTGGTGTGGCCACCATAAACGATTTCCTGCCCTAAAGAGCAACAAAATTCAACAAACCTGACTCACTGTGCTACTGGAAGGGTAGAGCGCTGTAAAATGAAGGTAGAGAGAACTTGTTATTATTCAGAAAGAGTTCACTATTGCTGCACGAGGTTGAGCAAAATATCGTGACTTGTCAAAGACGAGCAGATCTCTTATTTGCCAAAAGCAAAGGCCGAGGCAAATAATTGATCTGCGAGACATTGAGATATCACAACAGTCTGCGATAACCGAGTTTAATAATTGTTTTATAATTCAATTTCTGACCGCTCTGGGAAGCGATCTGCCATTTTTCACATAAGAGAGTTCACCGACGCTGAGGTGAATAATTGTTTTAGTATATACTACACAAGCTGAATAACTAGCGGACCAAACTGTAACTATTTGTGACAATATACCGACAAAAGCCATTTTGTTTTTCTTCGGCTGCTCGGAGGTGAATAGTAATTGGCTAATCATGCTCACCTCCGAGCTAGCCAATCAGCGCGCGCGAAACGTACTATTCACGTACTTGTATGGTATATATTTATTGTTTATTATCTGCTATCGAATAAATTACATATGTCAATTCCTGTCAATTCCATGATGTTAACTTTAAGTGCCCCTATGATTAAATTTTCGATATCCATTTTTTACATTATCATACACAGTAGGTCTTCCCTGGATATCTTGCTAAATTTCAATCTATTACGAAGTACAGAGTGCACGTTTTTTGAGCCTTTATTTCTGTGAATCTTTGGCCTCCATGAATTTTCCATGAGCCAATTCTTGGTTGAAAATTGGAGTAAACGATGTACGTAATATTCTCTAAATAAGTGTGGAAAATTTCAGGAATAAAGGGGCCCAATTTTTTTCTTCTTCTTCTTCCGAATTGCTGTACTAATTGTTATTATAATTTCAATCCGTGCGGTACTTTTGAGAATATGACATCATTTACTCCAGTTCTCAAAGACTACATCAATCGGTCTAGACGCTTGCTCCAACTAAACATACAAAGGCTGCGTTCAATGTCGAATAGAAATCTGAAAAAAATATAACCATCGCGGTTAAACTCCTTAAAAAAATTGGTAGAATAGGTCATTTTCTATTGTGATTTTGTAGAAGCATCTAAAAAATCTACCAAAATGTTGATCGCGAATGCAAAGCAACGTTCCATTTTCCAGTAATCCAGTAGTTATCCTCCCTTTGGCACGAAAACTTTGCTGCCTCGTTATATGAATAAAACGATATCGTCAAAATGAGGTAAAAAATAACGAACAAACAAACAAACAAAAACAGCCAATTAACAAACTGGGCTCGATACAACGCAAAGTGAGTCCCTGATATTGTGAAGCCGATGATACCGTAATGATTTCTTAGGTGACGACATAGTGCAACGGTCTGTGCAATTTTAGACTCACCAGTTACGCTACACTGAAAACTGAAGGGTTTCGCTCGACCTAGCATGGAAAATACTTTCTCAATCGTACACATCAAATATTAATATTAATATATGCAAAAACCCTGAAGTGCCGCAACAATAAATTCACGACTTGGAATTACCTACTTAATTGCGCTAAAACAGTAAGATCACACTGAGACTATCTTATCGGCTTAAATAGGACACATGATAACAGGCTCCGAACAAAGTATGTAGAACATCTCACGCCCACAGTTTAATTTTCTTTAAAGCTCCCACCGTGTAATTTCTTAAACTCCGGTTTTTGATACAAATGCTCCGCCATAAAAGAACTTTAATCAATTATATTATTCAAATTATTCAACGTGTGTGTATTGGACGAAGTAAACTCTCTCGTTTTAATCGGGGGCTTTTATCTTTTTTCATAACTCTCTCGTTTTAATCGGGGGCTTTTATCTTTTCATTGAAAACATTAAGACATTGTCCTCGCAAGAAAATCATTTTGCTTGAGCATGAGCGCAGTTTTGCATTTCGCCTCCAACGCCGATGGGCCACGTTACATCGCCCTTCAGATTGTTTGAAATTGCTCTTTCATTCACGAGAAACCAATCCCGACTGGTAAAAATTCGTATTGGGATTTTTTCAAAAGATTTCTTGACCAGACTCAAAACATAACAAACAAAATTGTTGGTTGTTAGTCCCTCTGTTGTACTTAGTAAAGAATCAGTCATAAGCCATGGCAAAGACTTAACAAGCGAGGAAATTAATTCTTCACTTTCTTACCTTTCTTGGGAATTTGTAATGAGTTGATCCATGGAACGTACAGAAAAGAGGAAATAATTACAGTAAAACTTAACGTGCAAAATGTGAATAAAAGTCGTCGGTTTTGCATTCTGACTTGATGTGAATCTAGTTTTTCCTAATAATACATATTAATATATTTTATTTATTTTCATCTAATCTTTGTTTGTAACTTGACTGATTATTTAGACTTAAACTAAGCACTAAAATTCCATCAAAGAACTTAAGTATCCACTAGCAACCGCTCATTTTTGTGTTAAATAAAAACTGAACACTCATCACTGGTTATTTCATGATTTGAAAGAAATTTAATGGAAAAGAATTCATAACATCAGTTCATTATTCCGCGACGTCTTTCAAAGAAGACTGACCGAATAAATAGTAGCACCGCAAGGTACAAATTAAAAGGTTTCAGATTTAAAGGCCAGGCTAATATAAAGTTTAAATAGGTAAACCTTTTGAGTTGCTTTGCACTCCGTTCTAACAATTACTAAAATGCTGCTAAAACTGTTTTCCGAAAAAAGGGCTTAACTCCAGAGGTAAAGATACAGAAACCGCTTTTCATTTAGTAAAAAGGACGCTCTTTGTAAAGGTTTGATCTTGAGTGGTCCTAATTAACATTCTAAACTCTAAAAATTCCACACATTAGAAAGCCCAGATGTTCAAACCAATTGGCCAGAAATAACCTAAAATGATACTTCTGTAAATAACATGATCTTTCTATAATGTACAGGCGATCTTTGAATTGATAGAAAACCAACCGGCTTTAAAGCGACTTAAAATCCATTAAATGACGTGGTTTTGTCAACAGGAAATTTTTTTTCTCATATTTGCATTTCAATTTCGTTTATTCTCTGCGTGCGTCAAGTGAACGAAATTTGGATTTTGGCTTCTTTAATTAGGATTTTTACGAGCATTATAAAGCTTTGCCTAACTGGTACGTTGAAGACTGTTAACTGCTGGAGTTTTTTTAACAGTAATTTATGCGGCTATCAAACAGATGTTTTCATCGTAAAGCTGTTCAGTATTGAATTGTTTACAATGGTCTACGCCGTTGTCGATGTATTTTTCAATGTATTTTTCAGAGTGAGATCTTCGACGGCGCCGGTGTTGTTTGTAAGGCCGCAGCTAACTAGGACGCGCTTTCCTTTATTCTGAGCAGAAATGTGATGTTTCAAATGCAGCTGTTTAGATCCCAGAATTTTCTTTCTATTGGACCAATATCAACTCTTTATTAACATTCTGACTTACATGTATCCAGAAGTGAAATAAACATGTTACAACGCTTGTTCTGTATGTTGTCACTCTGATTCCCGAGTCTGATGCTCTCTGTTATAGTTCCAGGTAGCTCTGCAAAAGAATTAAGTGTTCGAAGTGTTCGAAGCGAGTACAAACCGAACAAGGATTAAGTTATATCATGAAAGATAGTTAAATATGAAGGAACTTCACTAAAGCAGCAAGGAACCTTAAATGAGTGAGAAATAAAAGTTTCAGCGTGAGAGCGTAAGATTGAATTTGTCTGAGTGAGTCACGCTCAATGCGTGAGACTTAAGAGCTCTGCTTTTTATATAATTTCAGCAGCCGTGGTGAACTTAGCAGCCTAAAACCTTACTGAAGCACACTTCCCATGTATGGTTCGTGACATTTTAAAGAACCATATTTGTCTATTTCATTCTATTATTTTCTGAAACGATCGGTAGCGAACTGAGACTCTTGCGGGAGATTTTCCTTTTGTTTTTTTTTTCTGAGCAATGAGGAAAAGGGAAGCAGAAGTGTTTTATTTAAAAAAAAATTCCTTGTCCGCTGTCCACACTAATCCATCGCGAAAACGGAGATCTTCAAACCTGAGGAATTTGAAAACGCAACTTTATTTCTACGGTTAGGCCTACCGTTTACACTAATCCGTAATGAAAACGGAGCTCCTCAGAAACGCTCTTCAAACCGGAAGAATTTAAAAACGTAACTTTATTTCTACAGTTAACTAGGCGTACCGTTCACACTAATCGGTCACCATGGAAACCCGAACTCTTCAAAAACGCTCTTCGAACCGGAGGAATTTGAAAACGCAACTTTATTTCTACAGTTAATTAGGCGTACCGTTCACACTAATCGGTCACCATGGAAACCCGAACTCTTCAAAAACGCTCTTCGAACCGGAGGAATTTGAAAATACCGGCTTTATAAATTAGTGTGGACGAAAAACGATAATCATGTGATTGACCTGACTGAGTTTTCCTCAGCAAAAACCCAGAATGACCAAGGATCATTGCGTTTGCAGATTACTCCGGCGCAGTGTCACGGGACTTAAAACATTTGATGGCCATGCGTTTTCAGAACGAAAACAACGTTTTCAACTGTGGACGAGGTCTAAGTTGGACGTTTTCAGTTTAAATCTGTTGATATATTTCAAGACACTTTCGCCGCATTGTCTGCGACTGATGATGATCTGGAAAAAGGAGAAAGGCTCGCCTTTCATTAACTTGTACGAGCGCCTCAGGAACCTTGAAACGAGACATCGTCAGTATTATTATAATTTTTGATAAATGTTTGGGTGCTGGAAGTAGGCAATACTGCCAATACACCAAATACGCCTTTAGTATTACCTCTTAGAGGAAATTTGGGAGTCCCCACGGGCCAAAGAAAATTTGACCTGGTGGGGTCTCACCTCACGACCTCCGGCTCCGGATTAAATCTTCCGATGCATTTACTAAAAATTATAATGTCCTATTCACGGGTGCTACGCGGTTCCCATACTGTATATCATCAGTGTTATGTGCAATGTCAGAAGAACGTAATGGGGCAAAACTCTTTATAAAACATTAATGGAATCGTGCAGAAAAGATGAAATATTTCATACTGCGGCAGTGTACAAAAGCTGTTTTCTTATATTGTGGCTGTCACAGAGATTAGGGTAGATCCCGGGACTTCCCGCGTGCGAAGCGGGCGCTCTACCATTTGACCTAGTTCCTCTCCTGCGCAGAAGAGAAGCTTTTTTGAAAAAGTCCGCTGTATAGAAGGGAAGGGATTAAAACACAGACACAACTTTCATTTAAACCAAGAACGGAGAGATAGCATTAAGGAAAAACCAAATTACAGTACTTTTAGGAAATTCAAATATCTCCCTTTCTTAAGTGGAAGGAAGGAGGGGGAAGAAAATAAAAGAGAAAAAGTTTCCAGCAAATAAGAAAAGATGATTGGAGAACCCGACACAAATACAAGAGGTGAATTATGTATAAGTTACTCGAGTAAGCTTGACGTAACTACCTATCCCTCGTACAATATAAGCCAGGTTTTTTTTCTTTTTCCGTTACATTTAAACATGGCATGTGAGCATTTCTATATCACAAACGACTGATTCGCTATATAACCTAGTGTATATCCTGGAGATTTCGTCCTAACTCTGTTGGCAGTTCCAAAAAGGTTACCAAATCAGGGTAGCAATGTCATACAATTAACAAGAGTAAATCTCCTTTACGAATGCTAAGCTTTTTATTTTGAACCTCGAGGTGTATTTTCCTTTTGTGGCATAGAAATTAAGGTGCACCAAAAATGGCGTTGAACGCTACCACCAGTTTTCCATGCAACGATATCAGAGAACTCGTATCCTTGGATTAAACCATTTACCAAGGGAAATTTCAGATACCTAGCTCCTCACTAGAAAGGTGTAGTTTTATAGTCAGTCTTTATCAATAAGTAACAAAAGCGGATATGATAAGCATCGGCCTGTTGGTCTAGCGGTATGATTCTCGTTTCGGGTGCGATCCCGGGTTCGACTCCCGGACAGGCCCTTTTTGATACTCCCAACGAACACACCATCATTACCAACAACCTACGATGGCTTATGTGGCGTCACAAAGGCGATATGAAACAGTAGATTTCCTTTCTTCTTTAAAACAAATTAATTCATTTTTACGCAAACAATTCTTTATGGCCACCATGAAAGCATTCTAGAATACAATATGAATTAACCAAGTGTTTCTAGTGTTAACATCCATTCTTTTAACCGGTACTTTCCAGCGATGCGTAGTAAAATATATACACTATTCTCACTGGGGCCATCTCGTACAAACGCCCCAAATCATTTGGGGATTCAAGGATTAAAAATTCCCACGCGCTCATAGTCTCCTGCGTTCTCTGTTTCACACAGGTTTTGTATAAATAGGCCTGTTCTGGCCTGATTAAGCCTCTTTTCGTGAAACGTTCGCCAGTCGAAAGCTCGGCGTGCCCCCCCCCCCCCCTCCTCCCCACAGCGATGACCTTTGTTGTCATCCTAGCTAGCTCCCGCTCCTTTTCGCCTCCGGGCTCGCTTCTTGTCATAACTTATCCTTGCCTGGGGAGTTTGGGAGTTAGGGCTCCCAGTAGGAATTTATTACTAAGATAATTTGATCTATTTCTTTTGTTTTGGACCGATCAGATAAAAAAAAGAATTAATGAATAACGTATTTTAATTGCAGAAGTAACGGCTAAGAATTAGGAGAGAGGAATCAGTTAGAAATTTTGACAGTGTCTTCCAGCTGGCTTAATTAAAAGTTTGGTCCGGGTGAGGGTCGACCTCCCGACCTTGGCGTTATCAACACCAACCTCTGCCGACTAAGCTAGCGGGCCAGACTCAACAACCAGGATGTCGTTTTTTATCAAGTATTACTGCCTTTAAATGTGAAAGTTAGCATAAGTTGGGTCTGGTAAAATAAAACAAACACTTAGCGGTGTCAATTATAGGCTCGATTACCGTCGTTCTCTTCACTCCGGGAGCACTACGGATCCTTTCCCGAACAGTAGCTTTTAATCCAGCCTACGTCACGTAAGGGAGAATTAGGAGACGGGGGTGGAGATGGAGAATTAAGGATGCGGAGGGATCGGGAGGGGAAGGGATAATGACAAAGGCTTTCTCGCGATTTTGGAAAAACACTCACACGTTTGGCACGATACATCGATATTTTTTCTTATTTATGTCTTGAAACATGCTTTCGAAACACTTACCACCCCAGGCAGGATAACAGGAATATTTCATTTGCTGTGAGGCCAAAGATCACTGTGCTAATTAGCCTTTCTAAGTACTGTTCTGCAGAAAAGTTTCACGAATTTCGCCATCCCACAGTTTTTCTCAAGGTACGCTCTCGAAAAACTGTTTCCTTCTCAGAACAGATGATGTCCGCGGACAAATATCCGAGCATATTTTTACCCCAAATGGAGGCTATTGTTTACAGATAAGGAATCGCTCAACCAATCAGATTGATGAACTCTGAAATTATACTAAGACTAGGTATACTAGGGCAGATTTTTCTGGATTCTTAAATGTTTCCGGATTCATCAATTTTAGAGTATTCGGATTAGTAGGCGTTTACACTAAAAGGATATTAGAAATCCTAACCGTTAAAAGGTGACGACAACTCCAGGAACTTTCATGATGAAATGGTTGTCCAGCTGTTTGTTGCCTCGACAACGAGAAACAAAATGCCGCCACTCGCTGTTGTTGTTCAGCATGTTGTCCCACCAGGCATTTGTGCAGGTCTTATCCAGAATCATCCAGATTTTCGAGGACGTCAACATTGTTTGCGTCGAATTTTTGGTTTCTGAGTAATGTAGCATTACTCATTACAAATTAAAGGCTGCCTGGACCTGTGACAGAACGAGGACGCAACCAGCGATCGCCATCAATGGCCGTCAATATGATACGACTTTAGATTCCTTGGATTGCTGAAAGTCCACCATTTTAGTTCTACTGTAAACTCAAGATATCGCTGGCGGAAAAATTTTCCGGATTCGAGAGAAAAGCGTTTACACGGCAAAACTATCCGGATTCAAAAGTTTTCGGATTCAAAGTTCTCACTTTAGATTCCGGATTCAAAATCTCCGGAGACATGACCAAACTGGGATGTTTTGATTTCGGATTCGTCCTCTTGTGTGTAAACGGCAAAATCAATCCGGTACTAAAACGTTCCGAGTTCATCACGAAATCGGAACAATTTCCTCTACGACAACAACAATCTTTATTCGTGCCCAGAAAATTAAGAAGATTTTAAAACTCTTGGATTTTAGTGACTCTTCAAGGGAATTCCAAACTTCAGCTCCAAAAAGACCAACGTTAAATTTGCCATAATTGGTCCACGCTTTAGGCAGATAGTATGAAATCTTACTCGCCAGTCTGGTGTGATACTGATGCACTTTGTTGATACTCTTAAATAAATCGTTAAAAATTAAGGGTAGTCTATTAGAGTAATAGTCGTACATGAATAAAGCACAATACAAGTATAATAAGTCACCTGCCTTAAGTATTTTTAATTTCCGAAAGAGTGGACTAGAGTGGCAATTATATTCTGAGAATGTTATTATTCTGACAGCTCTTTTTTGTAAGGTGATAAAAGGAAGTAGAGTTGTTTGATATGTAGTCCCCCAAGTTATAAGACTATAAGTCAGGAAGGAATAGATAAGTGAGTAGTACAATTGTACAAGGACCATATATCGGTCACAGAGTGCCTTATCTTGGATAGTATGCCAATACATCTCTTAATCTCTTTTGTAATATGTAGAATGTGATACTTCCAACTGAGATGTTATAGCGGACTGGAATTCGTTGCCCTTAAATCTTTGTAGCATCAGTTCTTGGTCCTTATTAAACTGTTATCTGTTTTTATCTTGTACATTTATTCTAACAAATTTCATAAAATATCGGTGCCACTACAAGAGTTCTCATTGGTCGATAGGTGTGTCTAGATGAGAGTATGTAAACACGCTTGTGGCGTTGCAGATTTGCCCGTATTTTTAAGAATTTTTTTATAAAAGCAATTGAGCACTTTTTTTCGTGTTTACAGAGCCTCATCTTAATACTCGGAGGGTTGGGAGAATTCTCGAAAATCATGCAAACCCGACACGTTTTCGAGGGTTTGCATAACTGCCGGTCTCGAATTCTCCCAAACCTCCTCGCGTTTAGATGACGCTATGTAAGCACGTAAAAGTGCTCTATTGCTTAAATATAGCTTAGAATATTTTTTAATATTTTTTCTCTATATTTTGCAGGTTCTATCTGGTTACAGGGTACTATATTTTATAACTATTTTTAGCTTTATACTTTATAATGCTCCCTTCAAAAGAACCAAAGTGACATGGACACCCTGTTTAAATATTATTGTTGGTGTTGTTTTAGTTTTCACATTTCTCGATATTTCAGTTTGTCAATTTGCAGAACCTTTTTCATTTTAAAGACTTTATAATCTTTGCTAGACTAGCTACCATGAACGGATTTTGGAAGATCATATCCAAACATTTCGGAGTCACCGCCGTTCTCTAGGGATCTGTGAGTAGTAAAATGAAAGCTTAGATGGGGTGCTCGACGGCTGAACATGTGGAAATGAAACACTTGAGCTTCTCCTCATACCAGACAAAACAAAGTTTGCTTCTTCTTGAAGGTTTTCGAATCTTCCAATGAAGTCGTAATGAATTCCACAAGGATGGCAAAGTTTGTCGTATGTTCGCCAGTGTTCGTCCCAATGCCCATTTCCAATGTTTAAAACGAAGTTTAGGAACTCGTCAAATGTAACGTTTTTGTGGTCAGGGTTACCTCCAGGTCTGTATCGCTTAATAATGTC